>CM042148.1:105012733-105127090 GCA_023376005.1 Doryteuthis pealeii
AAACCAACATCTGTACCTGATTACCTGCTCAAATGGAAATAGATCTTACTAAATTTACACTCCAATTGCTAATAATCCATAAGGCTATACATAAAAGAGAAACATGAAATAGTTAAATATTTTAAAGAAAATGTTAAAGTGAGAAATCAAATTCAGATGTTAAAAGTTACTATATATATATATATATATATATATATATATATATATAATCCTTACAACGTAGTATTTTTTTTTTTTTTAAATATAGTTTGCAGAGTTCAATGTGTTCTGTTATTGTCAGAGTCACAGAGCAAAATTATATCAGTAAAAAATAACAGATATATAGATATATTGGTCATTTTTCCGAGATGAAATACAGGAAAATAAAGTGCTCAATTACAAATGTAAGAGCTTTTTATTTTTGAATTTGTCAGCGTCTATAAACTTAACCAAAAAATTGGTTTTGTTTACAAATATATAACCGTAAAATGTGAACTTGCAGACACATCAGAGGGATTAAATAGTGTCCTGAAGAAGGCAAAGCCTGAAACCTTAGGTAGATGCTCCCTAAAACCTTTGTATAAACAGTTATATTTAATAAATAATAAATAATATATATATATATATATATATATATATATATATAAAGTAAGTGGAGAAGTGATATAAAAACATTCTTTGAAATGTATATTTGAAATACACAAGTGTATATCCACCAATACTGTGATAAAAATGGATCCACAATGCAATTTCTTAATAAACATAGTAAATAAAAATTAGTGGAAGCGCTCATGAGGTAATGGTTATCATAGCAGAAAATGGACATGGTGACCACGAGTTCAAATCCTGGTATGGCAACCAATCTAGGAGAAGGAAAAATCTGAATTCAAATCCATTAAGCTTTGCTTAAAAATTGACCCTGTGTTGCATCCTGCTCATGCAGAGGGGTTGAATAAATACATACCAAATGAAGATTATTTATACATATATAGAGGGCAGTTGTATGTACGTATGTCTGGATTAAACCACAAATATAAAACAATGACAAAACTAATTGAATTTACATTTTTGGATTTAACAACTTAAAAACAAAACAAAAATTACATGTAAAATGACGGAATTTCCATTCTGCCAAAATTACATTTCACTAAACTTTGATATTTTGAATCGGTTTTCAGATAAACCTTCAGAAATTTAAGAAAAAAAGGACAGGCATAAAGAAATAGATTTGGTTTGGATTAGATGCTTTGTTTAATGGCATACTGATCTATGTGGATTATTTCAATGCCAAAACCATTCTTGGAAAACAACAGTAGTGATACTACTTATATTTAACCCGTAGCTGGAGAGATAAAGGTGTTCATACCTTTCCCAAAGATATTAGTCAGAAAGTGAATGTAATAGCATGACTGGGGTTTGAACTCGTTTAGTATATATCACAGTCCAGCACATTAGCCACAATGCCCTGATAATAAAATAGGGTAAGTAGCCAAAAAGGTGGTTTTGAATGCTGGGATAAGTAAAAAAAAAGTTAAAATCTTAATATGCTTCAGATCAAGGAGCTTGAAATATGAAAAACTCAAGATATTTCATCTGAGAGAGAGAGAGAGAGAGAGAGAGAGAGAGAGAAAAAGATAAAGATAAAGATAAAGATAAAGATAAAGGGAAAGAAAGAGAGAGGGAAAGAAAGAGAGAGGGAAAGAAAGAGAGAGGGAAAGAAAGAGAGAGGGAAAGAAAGAGAGAGGGAAAGAAAAAGATAGAGAGAGAACATGATACAGAAAGAATAAAAGAGTGAGAGTGAGAGGTGGGGGCAAGTGATGACAACCAACAAGAAAGAAGGTAAAGAATGAACACAATTCTCAACTCAATTTGCAAAACAGTAACGGGGGGGGGGGGGCAGGTGACTTGAACCAGGCCAGTTGCTCATTTAGTCAAATTGTATTTGAACATTGGTTATTTCATCTTCCTGTCCTTAACCGTTTCTTGGTTTGCAGCAGCAGAAAAAGGAAGTAGACCGATTCTGGCATCCAAAATGCGATTGGGTTATATAGAAGGAAAAAAAAAGAAAAAAAGATTTCTTCAAAGGAAAGAAAATAAGAGTAAAGAAATTTATTTTCTTTTTCCTTTTCTCTTTCAATATAATCCTGAGTTCTTAAGGCTTACTTCCAGCAAACATGAAATCATGATGTATATAAGAACGAAAATGTTGTTTTCTACTTATGGCTTTTAGGAACTTGTTCATCTATATTTTGTGGGTGGGTGGGTGCTTGTATATTGTATAAAAGAACAAACTGACATAAGTACAAGAGAATAAATAAATTTAAAAGCAGATATATGCATCTATACATATATTCACATACCTGCATTTATACATATATTCTCATATCTGCATCCATATATGTATGCACACATCTGTAATTGCCCTTTTAAATGTGGAAAAATTTTATCTTTGTCAAAACAGCAATCAATTTCTTATTTTTTTTGGTTTGGTTTCTTTGTTTAATGGCATATCAAACTTTATAGGTTATTTAATGCCAAAGCCATCTTTGTAGAACAGGGATCACCACACTACGGCTCGCAGGCTGGTCCAGCCTATGAAGGCATATTAACAAGCCCGCCAAAGGTACTTGATAAGGTTTCTAATATCTATTAATAATGAGATTGTGTGTATTTCTGTCTGTAACAAAAACTACATCACAGCTCTACGTCACAATATTCTCGTGTTATATACACTCAAAATGTGAGTAAGCAATTTTTAAAATTGTGCTTGTAATTTTTTTTTCAGTAACAAGAAGTTAACTAAGAAGTTAACAAATAAATAAATACCCATGATTTTGAGGAAAATTTCTGTGGAAAATATTCAAAATAATTGCTTGATTAAGAATTAATACATGCATGCAACGTTTTATTTGAGGGGGACAGGACTAAGTTTCCATTTCAAATTGTTTTATTTTTTACTCCTTTAATAAATATCAGGATTTTGCTTACTTATGATACAAACCCTCTGACATTGAATTTTTAACTTCCATCCCTTCAGGCAATATCTTTCAAAAATTAATTTTTACACCACCTGGAGGGTGTTTTTTTTTTGTTGCTAGTTCTTTCATAATTCTTTTTTCCAATGAATTCCAGAGATATCTAGTTTTGTACCTTCACTCATTCCAGCATTTCCCATTGTTTTTTGGGGGGTTTTAAAATTCATTTTTATACATCTTTAGAATCTGAAATGTCTAGTTAAACTCCTTCCCAATCCTTGTAGGCTGGCAGGTTTTAGCTATTGATTCTATCCAGCTAAAACAAAGACGGGGAGGAATATCAAGAGAAAAAAAAAACAAGAAAAAGAACTAAAAAATGCAAGCAGTAATGACAATAAAAAGAGAAATAAACATTAGCTCACCAATGGCCCTCAAGAAGCGAATCAAGTCTCTTGCCACATCCCATTGGCTTCGGTCCAAGGCTGCATCCAGAAGCTGAGTAGCATGCTGTCAAAATAAAGATGATACAATCATAACAGTAATCAAATGTGGCGTACATCAACCCTACACATCCCAAACATCCAGAAGAGCAAGCAGATCTCAAGGCACCTTTCAAAAGAGTGATGTTATGCAGACCACCACAGTAAATAATACTAAACAAAAAAAAAAAAAGTTTTATATCAGAAATTCCAGACAGTTTACAAATTCTTCACTGGACAAAGGCCTCAGATAGAAGAGGTCAGTCTAGAGATTGAAAGTGTATACAAAAAAAAGAATGAAGGTAAAAAGAATAATAACAGAAGAAAGGTTAATGGTCTAAAGAGAAGCAAGAAGAGAAGAGCAATATTAATGAGTAGGAGGTAGTGGCAAAGTGAGAATCTTCACGAAAAGAAAGGAGGAGGTAGTAACAGTTGTGGTTAAAAAGACAGAGCAAGTCAAAGATATGTGGTCGGGGCATTGAAAGTAAAACTGATTTAGTGTGTGTGTGGGGGGGGGGATTTTAAGCAAGCCATCTATAAAAAGGGGAGCTAAAGTTTAAAGCCAATTATGGATGGTGGGATTGAGAGAAGAAAAGTATATAAAACAAAACAAAAAAGAGAGAGAAGGAGAGAGAAGAGGATGAAGAAGGTGAAAGAAGAGAAGTAGGAGAAGGAAAAAGAAGAAGGAAGGAAGAAGGAAGAAGAAAGAAAAAGAAGAAGAAGAAAGAAGAAAAAGACAAAAGAAGGAAGAAGACAAAAAGAAGAAAGAAGAAAGACAAAAGGAAGGAAGAAGAAAGACAAAAGAAGGAAGAAGAAAGAAGAAAAAGAAGAAAAAAAGAAAAAGAAAAAGAAAAGAAAAGAAAAAGAAAAAGAAAAAAGAAAAAAAGAAAAAGAAAAAAGAAAGAAAAAAAAAGAAAAAGAAAAAGAAAAAAAAAAAAAAAAGAAAAGAAAAAGAAAAAAAAAGAAGAAAGAAAAAAAAAAAAAAGAAAAAAGAAAAAAAAAAAAAAAAAAAAAAAGAAAAAAAGAAAAAAAAAAAATGCTCTGATCTAAAAACTGCATGTAAAATTATGTGTCAAGTATAAAATTCTGTGGTTTATAGCTTCAAGTATCAGTTGGTGGAATCAGCCATACTAGATTGATTGGATCAGTTTTCTTGAATGAGAAATTTGTCCACCTTAAGAGACAAGAGTGTAGACCATCATGTTACAGTCATTTGCCCAAAAGGTTAAGAGTAAAGGCCAAACAAGAACTATGAGCTAATCTTACTCAGTTATGTGTGTGTGTGTCTGTGTCATCACAAGAGAATAAAGTATTCTTAGTAGAGTTGACTTGTAGAAGTAACCTCAACAATTTACTCAAGATTTGCAGGGAAATTAATCCCAATATTATTAACAATTATGACACCAACTATCTGAAACAAGTGTTGGTTGGTTGGTTTCTTTGTTTAATGGCATATCAACCTTTGTGGGTTATTTAATGTGAAAGCCATTCTTGTACAGAGTGAGGCAAAATAATCTGATACTTTTGGAGGTTTATAAAAAAATAAAAATAAAAAAACCTAGAAAATTTTTAAAATAACAGATTAACATCTTGTGTAATTCAATCAGTTTACGGATGTGTAACAGAATTATTGCATATTCAACATATCTTAATATAATGGAGATTATTTGTCAGTCTCTTTCTAACCAAAACTATCACCACTGACATCACAATTCCCTTTGTTATTTAGATTATATTCTCAATGATTATTAAATAATCATTATTTAAGCTTAAGTAGCATTTCATTCATTAACAAGGTCTTTATTAAAGTCTTGGTGAGTTAGATTCACCTAAACAAAAAAGCCTGTGTATTAATGTGTTTATATATATATATAAACACTTTTGTTTTCATTTATTCTATTTTGCTTTTATTAAACCAACAAATATGAGATAATTTTACCCCACCCTGTATATATATTTACCCACCCCTCTGCATGAGTAGGATGTGACCCAAGGTCAATTGTTAGGCTGAAGAGTCCTCTGCATGAGTTAACTTAATTGTTGCCTGATAGTGCAGCTTTTAAGCTTGTAGAAAAAGAAAAAGTAGGAGCAGCCTACTGTCAGTATCAGCTGGATACCATAGGGGTCTATCCATTTTTTCACTGTACTAAGCAAGGGAGATTGTTTTTGCATCTGTGTAGAGCCACACCTACCATCAGCTCCCCACTTTACCGCACAGATGCAAACGGTTCTATTCATGTGCTGAGTTGGCAGCTTCTTCAGTTTAACTCAATCAGTAGAGTATCAACCTTTATGGGTTATTTAATACCAAAGCCATCCTTGTAGAAGAATAGTAGAGTACTATTTAACCCATAGCTGGGGTGATGAGGGGATCCATACCTTCCCCAAAAGTATTATTCTGAAAGTGAACATGATAGTGCGACTAGAGTTCAGCTCCCTATTTTACAACACAGATCCAATCTATGCTTCTCATACACTAAGTTGGTGAGGGCCAGTATCAAACCTGGAATCTTATGGTTCCTAAGCAGATACTCTACCAACTGAGCTAAACTGAAATATATTTTTGTGAACTTCCTAAAATGTAATGATTATCCCCAATATAAAATAGAGGCATGTGATGTAATGGTTAGTGTTGACTCCAGTTCAAATCCTGGATAGGGTTATTTGCATTTTCACATACTACTAATACCCTTTGAAAAGGTATCTATCCAACTACTCTCCCTCCAGCTATGGGTAAATAGTAAAGGCAACTAGGCTCTTTAACTCTGGCTAGGTAGAGGAGAAGGAAAACTTTGAATTCAAACCTGTTAAACTCTGCTTAAGAAATTGACCTTGTGTCACATTCTGCTCGTGTGATGGTGTTGGTGTATATATATATATATATATATATATACACACACACACACACACACACTGATAGATACAGATCCTGCATCCTTAACACACAAAAATCTAAAAGGACGTAGTAAAATCATATCCATGCGTCCCAGTATTTCTTTTTTCTTCCCTCACCATTTCAAACTAACTGTAAATACATTTCAATAGTTTCTTAGAAATGAATTACACAGCATAGGTTACAAGGTAGGAGTTAAACGGCTTTAGTTGTGACCCATAAATTTTCCCAGGGACTCATTCAAAGCAAATATGTGCGTCCCAGGACGCACTAAATCAAAAAGTTATCTGTATCATATATATATATATATATATATAAATAATAAAATGGAGGGAAATTATGCAGATTTAATTTTGTAAAAGCATTCTGATAAGAAACTAAGTAAAACAAAAAACTTACAATGTCCGCTGAGAATAATTAAGTTTGGGCCGAAATAGCATTGCAAGAAAACTGTTGAAACCTTATTATAAAGACTGAATAGAGACTGTACGCTAAAAGAAATATAACAGTCATATTAGTACTTAAACTACAAGTTTCTTGGTTACCTTGTTTCACTTGCAAAGAGAAATGTACTATGAATTGAAAAATAAAAAGTTTTCTAAGAAATAACCTCTAGTGAGTTGGTGACCAAAATCTTGTTTATCAAAGTAGACAGCTTTTGATATCAAAGCAATAAACATGTGGAACCAAAGTGAACAACACTAAAGATGGTCGGTTGGTAGAAAACAGTGGGGATTTGGAAACCAGACTAACTCAAGATTATTGAATTATTTTGGTCAAGTAAACATTTTGACGAAAAACAAAACTGAACAAGTCAAATCTTGCAATTCTTGGAAACTTCATAGTTGACGAGACATCAAATGATGGAAAAAAAAAAAAAAAAAAAAAAATGAGAAAATAAAATGATGGAATGTAAAAAAAGCCTAATACAGTTATAAATTTTAATACTTTTTCAAAAATATGATATTTCTAATTGTTATTTCATAGTCTTATTGATTCAATATATTCTCTAGGTAATAAAAGCTTGATTCATACATGCACTAAGGAAAATAAAAGTTATAGAATAATTCAAACTGTCTAAGAAATTGCATAACATTAATATTATATAATTTTATCATGTGTTGATATAAACAGATCACTAGTTGGAAAATAATGCAGAAAGTTACTTGAAAATATAAAACAAACTGATTAAAAGTTTGTATAACAAAATTTAACTACATGCAATGAATATGCACCAAAATGAATAGTCTAAAATTGTTTGATATTAGATAAACTTTAAACACTAAGTTAGTTGGTTGGTTGATTATTTTATTTGATAGCATATCAACCCTTGTGGACCACTCAACGCCCAATCCTGTACAGTGATGCTGATAGTTTTTAATTTAGAACATCCCGTGACGCATGTATTTGATTTAAATGAGTTCCTGGGAAATTTTTATGGGTTCCAACTAAAGTTTCTTAATAAATTGTAGAGTTTTTATCTATGGACAACTAAAACTGTCTAACCCCTACCTTATACCCCATAGCATGTAATTCATTTCTAAGAAAAATATTGAAATGTATTTACAGTTAGCTTGAAATGGTGGGGGAAGAAAAAAGTTAATTTGTAGGTGCTTCACTTTAGTGCGATTTCGCTTTGGTCAGTTACATAAATAACAATTGTATTATAAATTTCAAGATTTTTGAAAATTTACTTGGTCTTACATGAGTGCCCTTGAGTAATAATTTTATTTTGTAATTAATTAAAAATTGTCTGTAAAATTGTAAACATCAATTGCTTTATACTATTTCAGTTAAAAGACAATCTTACCACAGTGTTACCTTCCCATTTCTGTGTTGCTGTTTTTTCAAATTTCATTAACATAAATAAGCTTACATCATATGATTCATTAAGAGCTACAAGAGATCCTCTTCCCAATATAAAAGTATGCCATTATCATTACTAGCAGGACCTGTGAATATACCACAGTATGATAATTTAATTATTACAATGTTTGATATGTTTACTCAAGAGCTATTAAAAAATAATCCAATATAAAAAAAAAGTATAATAATCTTGTTTCTCTGAATTTTTGATATGAGGCTTTGTATTATTTGGATTATTCGGACTATTGTCCTCATCTTCATTGTTATCTACATGTTTCGGCCAAAGTGGCCTCCGGCCATCTTTAGGTATTTCTTGTTGGACTTAAATAGAAGGTTCCTGGTCCCCCACCAAAGTACATGAGTAGGACACTTGTGGTGAAGTAGGGAGTTGATGGTAAGTGTGGTGCTCCACCTTAGCAAAAAAAATATTTCTGTTCTTTTGCAAGGATGGCTTTGGCATTAAATAACCCACAAAGGTTGAAATGCCATTTAACAAAGAACCAATCAATAGATGAAAATTCTAAACAGTCAATTGGATTTTACTTTTGGATGGCCCTGAAAAAATTATCTTCATATAAATATATATAAATTTTTTTTTTTAAAAATTTGAATTAAAAATAAATAAATAAACTCTTAAAAAAAAGGGTACTATTTTATCAATTTCTCAATACAATTGCTAGACATTGACAGCAAGAACCTGTTCTTTGCTTGAAGAAAAGAGAAGAAAAAAAATCAACCTCTGTGGAAACCATTTTGTTAAGAAAAATAAAGTTATAGAACAATTTAAATAACTAAAATCTAAGAAACTGTATAACATTAATATTATATAATGCTATCATCGTTTGATAGATGATCTATTTAGAAAATAATGCAAGAAGTTACTGAAAGCATGTTATAATAAATGAACCGACTCCCAATCTCCAACAAAAACAACAACAATACTTTTTATGTGAGAAAATTTAACCCTATACAACCCATGAAAGTGATAGAAAAAAATGGAGAAATCAACCTATGTGGAAATATCTTTGCTAGGATCACACTGCACACACTAAAATATTAAATATTTTAAGGACATATTTTCACAAAAGGAAACAATCTGTCAGGATGAATTAATAATGTCTAAGAGAATTAGTTTCAATTGCAGAAATGAATATTTCCATTTAGGAGAAGCAGAGTTGGTTCATTTTTTTTTTGTTCTTCTTTTAAAGTATAATGACTAAATATTCAAAAAAGGTGAAGAAAGATAACTATCAGATTCTATTTAAAGTTTTCTTAGATATTTTTAACTTATCAAAATATGAATAAAAAAAGATTGGATAAGATTATTTGATTTTAAAAAAATCAAAAATAACACAATATATGAAAAGAGAAACAGGTTCTATATGAGGGTCAGCTGAAAAGATTATAGACAGATACTTTCATGAAATGTAGGAGCGTCCCATAATTGTGTAATGGTTAATAAGCTAGTCTCGTGCTTCAATATAGAAATGTATTGGAAAGTGCTTTTACTATAGAAATACATGGGAATGAGTTTTACTATAAAAATACATTGGAAATCGTCAATACATAGAATAAAGAACAACCTTGTATTATATACAATCAAAATTTGAGCATGCAACCTTAGATGGTTGTCATTGTTTTTTAAAATAAGTTTTGATAAATACATGTATTAAATATTTATATATAGTTTATTCTATTTTGATATATATTTAAAGCTATCACAATTAACTTTCCATTTTAAATTGTTTGATTTTTTTTACTCCTTTAATAAATTTGATGATTTTACTTACTTATGGTACAAATTCACTGCAACTGAATTTTTAACTCCCACTCTATATCTTTCAAAAATTAATTTTTACACTGCTCTGAGGACGTTTTTTTTGTTTGTTTTTTTGCTAGGCTTATTAATAAATTCCTTGGAAAATATATGGCTACGTGACATTTTCCTGACACTGAATTTAAACAGCACACTAATAGATTCGTTCTTAAATTCTTTTTCAATTTAATTATTGTATATTTATGTTAAACTACTGACCTCTTTTGAAAGAAAAGGTAAAAATATTTTTCTCTTAATTTAGTTTATCACACAAATCATTTCAAATGATATAACTCTCTCATTCTCTCTCTCTCTCTCTCTCTTTAAATTCTGAGAGTAAGAAGATGACAACTGACATTAATAATTCTCATCTTGTAAGATTTCATTGATGAAAATGCTTAACTCGTATTCCTAATTGGTTGAGCAAATATTCTCATCTTTCAAAGAAATTTCAAAATTTCTAACAAGCATCTGGTTTCTGTCTAACTCAACCTAATCAATAAGTTTGCCTCATTTTGTGTAATTCCACTCCAAATCCAACCTTGAAAATTTAGCGAGACTAAACTGAAAAATCTGTTTAGAAAATTATAGAACACTGAAACCTGAACCTTGTTTCAAACTAACATCTTCATTTTTCTCTGAGTTTTGAGATGAGGAATTGTCATTATATGCGGATTTTCAATTATTGTTCTCACCTTATATGTATATATATCAGCTTGCTTTTTATATATGTAAAAATATAAAAAATGAAAAAACAAGGTATTCAGAGGATGATTTTATTATAGTAAGAGTATAACATTAAAACATTTTGGCTCCTAGTATAATCATATCATCCTCTGAATACCTTGTTTTTTTTTTCATATTTTTATATACTGTTAGATTTATTTACATTTTCATATATATATATATATATATATATATATATATATATTTGGGAATAAAAGGCCTTAAATACCATGGGTATCATGGTTATGGACCATTTCCACTCGTGAGTATGCCCACAAGCTTCTTCAGACCAGAGTTGTCTGAAGAAGCTTGTGGGCATACTAGTGAGTGGAAATGGTCCATAATCACGATACCCATGGTATTTAAGGCCTTTTATTCCCAAATAATTTTGCTCTGTTTACAATAATTAAACATTGAGCTCTCATACGGAACCTGAACTTACAACAAACTACTGATAGAAAATTAGGACCAGCCTAGAATCACCTTGTACCAAGAAACTTTGTACCGCACCAAAGTATATATATATTATATATATATATATATATATAATATATATGTGTGTGTGTGTGTGTGTGGTGAACAGTAAAAGTCAATTTCTAAAAAGTGGGTGAGTAGACCTGGGAGTAATCCCAATGAAGGGGTACACCACACTCCCTAGATCTAGTTGAAACTTCACCTTTAGATGCAGTTTAACGTCATACCTATGTCTACATCAGTATTGAAATTAAATTTCTATTTCAGCGTCCAAATGACTATATCCATTTCAAATGCTTTTATGTACCATTATGTTGCTTACATTATTACACAAACATTAACAAAGTTTCAACCAATCTGATTCATTTACCATATATAGTAAATTCATTCTAATGATATTATCCATTGACATGGAGGTGTGTGTCATAAGGGTTAGAGGTGTGGGAAATGGACTTGTAAACCAGAGTTCAAATCCTAGACAAGGCTGTTTGCATTACACACAGTACTAATTCCCTTGGGAAAGGTATGAATCTACATATTCTCCCTCCAGCTATGGGTAAAATAGTAGGGCAGACTGGGCTCTTTAACCTTGAATAGGTAACCTGTCTATGAGAAGGAAAACTCAAAATTTGAAAATCCTGAGGTTAATCGTTGATTGGGTTTGTGGCATTCCTTGTGCACCAATTCTTTCCTATCAACTGAGCCAAAAAGTGCGGATGGTCCAACACAAGAATTCACCAATATAAACAAACCACTGTGTAGGTTGTTCATTGGATGAACCCTTGAGCATTGAAATCGATGAAAGGGTCCATTATTCAATGACACACACACGCATCCTAACCTTACATTTTTTGTATTCACAAAAAATTATTGTTGTGGATTAATTTGCACTAATAGCACATGAGGATTTCAGAATATTATTTTGAAATCTAAAATTAGTAAAACCTTAAAATAGTGGAACCTAAAGTAAAATGGAAAAATTCTTATCAATGAATGATAATCTTGAACTAAATTATTAATACAATTCATATAGAGTTCACTTATTATAACAGCAAATTCCTTACAATAGCATGCTTAGATCGCCAAGAGTACAATAATAATGAAAGTCAACTGTATATGTATACAAGTCACCAACCTAGTCTCACTACAAAGTAATACAATCACCCAACCTAGTCTCACAACAAAGTAATACAAGTCACCCAACCTAGTCTCACTACAAAGTAATACAAGTCACCCAACCTAGTTCACTACAAAGTAATACAAGTCACCAACCTAGTCTCACTACAAAGTAATACAAGTCAACCCAACCTAGTCTCACAACAAAGTAATACAAGTCACCCAACCTAGTCTCACTACAAAGTAATACAAGTCACCCAACCTAGTCTCACACAAAGTAATACAAGTCACCAGTCTCACAACAAAGTAATACAAGTCACCCAACCTAGTCTCACAACAAAGTAATACAAGTAGTCACCAAGTCAAACCTAGTCTCACAACAAAGTAATACAAGTCACCCAACCTAGTCTCACAACAAAGTAATACAAGTCACCCAACCTAGTCTCACAACAAAGTAATACAAGTCACTAGTCTCACTACAAAGTAATATGTCACTCAACCTAGTCTCACAACAAACTGCTAAAAAAATTATATAGTTATTGAAAGGCAAAGGTAAAAATATTTGTTTTAATGTCTCAGTTTCAAACTATCATTTCATTGTGAATCTCTAATCTATAAAACCAACAAATGATATTGGAATATCACATTGTCTATGCACTGATCAAGTTTTCATGTTTTTTGTGTGTATATGTCTAGTGTTTTCTTTGCGTTTTAATAAATATTATTGATGCTTACTACTTATAGAAAAATAAGATACAGTGTTTGTTTATTTTGTTGTTTTTTCTTCTATTTAAATCAAATTTCATTGCTCAATTGCCCATCTACAAATTTTATTTTTAATCATTTTTTATTGTTTTGAAAAAAAAATATCATCAAACAGAACTAAAATCAATTGATGACCATCAATGTAAATCTAATATTCAACTGGCTATTTTTGAAGGAGGAACTGTTTTTGGTGCGTAGTAGTAGTAGTAGTACAAGTAATAGCTTTAGTAGTAAAAGTAGAGCCTGCGGAGTGGCCTACTGTCATTATCAGCCAAAAAGTGAGAGAGTCTATCCACTTTTGGCTAGCAATAGACGAGGGAGATTATTTTTGTTGAAGAGGTGCACCACACCTACTGTCAACTTCCAGATGCTTTTCCACACATATCAAGTTACCCAATCTGTGCTACTCATATGCTGAGTTGATGATGGTGGTGGTGGTGGGCATTAATCTGAGGACCTTGTGCTTCCTAGGTGCATGCTCTACCGACTGAGCTAAACCTAAATTATATAAAAGTAGTAGTATTAACAAGTAAAGCTTACTGGAATAATAATAATAATAATAATAATAATAATAATAATAATGTACTGAGAGAAACAAGGGAGAGAAAATGATGTTAATACCATTGGTAGGGAATTGCAATAATTATTTGAGCTTTTAGATCAATTTCAACAGTTGTGGTTGAAACGGATTATATAACAAAAGAAGAGAAAACAACATTATTAATAACAGTAGTAACAATGGTATTGTTGTGATAATGCTAATAGTAATAATGTGAGTAGCATGAATGGTTTTAAGTAGCAGTGGCATTCAGAATCCCCAGAGTAGAAGAAACGGTAACAGCAGCAGCAGCATTATAGTAGAGCCCCTCCTTGCATCTGTGTAGATTGGCTAGAATAAATCAATACAAAGGGTGGAAAATTGTCTCCAGCAGACACACACCATGCCTGGCACAAGTGAAATCATCAAATACTGTTGGCACTCATTTGGGCAACACATACAATGATTCACATAAAAGGAAGGAAGGAAGAAAGGAAAGAAAGGAGGTGGCTGCCTTAACACTAGAACCAATTTCTATTTTCTATCTTTATTCTCAGCCTCCCTTCCATCTTCTGCATCTGAATCTAAATTTCAGATTAGAGAGCTTATCTTCTTTTTTCTTCTTCTTTTGGTTACAAGTGAAGGATTACATGTTCAACTTGTTCTTTATACTTTAGAAGAATAGAATAATAATAATAAAGAATTAAAAAAAAATAGTTCTGTGACAGCTCGTAACTTCGTTGGTACACTCTAGAGTCAAGGTGCCACTATATAATTTAAATAGAGGCGTGTGGTCTAATGGTTAGAGTCGTGAGGAAATGGACTCGTCGACCAGAGTTCAATTCATGGACGAAGCTGTTGGCTTTTCACATGGCGCTAATACCCTTGGGAAAGGTATGAATCCAATTCTCCGCCAGTTATGGGTAAATAGCAGGGAAGACTGGGCTCCTTAACCATGGCTAGGTAACCAGTCTAGGAGAAGGAAAACTCAATTCAAACCTGTTAAACTCCGCTCAAAAAATTGACCTTGCGTTGCATCCTGTTGGTAAATATAAATATATATATATATATATATATTATATATATATATATTATAGTATATATCCTCCACAAATTGAAATATTTAACTAAAATAGTAACCATAATTATGAGGATATACATAAATGTGGAAATAATAGTTGTTGGGGTGGCCTAAAGTTGGTATCAGCTAGACAGCAAAGGAGTCTATCCCCTTTTCACTAGTGCTGGACCTAGGATGGTTTTTGGTGTCTGAGGCAGAGTGCAACACCTACCATCAGTTCCTTACTTTACTGCACAGATCCTTGTGCTACTCATATGCTGAATTGGTGAGGGCTGGTATCGAACCTGGAACCTTGTGGTTCCTAGTAGAGTGATCTACCAACTGAGCTACACCGACCCTAAATAGGAAATAATAGAAACTGGTAATAATGAGGATATTAAGTTCATTTTGAGCCCCAGCCCTAATTATATGTTTAAAGATTTTGCTAGAATCTATAAAGAAGATTACTTGCTTTTTTTTTTTTTTTTTTTAAATTCTTTTTCTTTTTCAGACTATTCTAGTTTACCTGTAATCTGTTTGCTACCATTGATTTTGAAATGGACACAAGGGGGGGAAAGAAAAAAAAAGAAAAAAAAAAGAAAGAGTGATTATTGGGAGCAAAGGTTAGCAAATAGTTCTTCTTCTTCTTCTTCTTCTTCTTCTTGCTTTCAAGCACTGTAAGCTTAAGGGTTTCATAATGAAGCTAATAACTATGTTTTGGTTCAATCTCTGATATCAGGTATTTCAAGTTTTAAATCTATGAAATCCCAAAGTTTATTAATGAATGCAAAGCTCTTGAGTTCAGAACAATGGTTCTCAACCTTTTTTTGCTGGTGGCCCCTCCTGGTATATAATCTATCTTTACAGCTCTCTCATAGCCATTAATAGAAACAATTTATTTACTTTATCTGAATTTTTTTAGATGAGGCATGATAATTTGTATTATTTGGATTTTTTTGATTATTGTCCTTATCTTTATTGTTTAATATGCTCCCAATACATGGTAGAGCACTCTAGAGGATACATTAACTGAACTTTCACTGTTTAGTGTAAGGCATTTACTTGTCTGTTGTTTACAGACTTGAGTTCATCTATATAAGTATGTTCCAATTAATTGTTCGCCTCTTATTGACAGTTGCCGACAGCTGAGAGGGTAAGGATCTTGACAGACGAAAATTCAGTCAGGTTTCACTCCTGGCTAGAAGTAGCTGTTAAAGTCAAGCCGCACTGATGAGACATAAAAGTCAAAACACTGTGGATGACTTTTTATATATATATATATATATATATATATATATATATATATATATATATACTTACCAATGCCTCTGCAGGGTGTGACCGAAGGTAAATTTCTTAAGTGGAGTTTAACAGATTTGAAATCAGCCCAGCCTGCTCTATATGCCAGAATATATCTATTGTTATATACACAACTTTTTGATCATGGTTAATAGAATGAAAACAATCTACCCCAATGGATTAAATAAAGGGTTCAATTCAAAGTTCCATGAAGGCTCCTGAGTTTAACAAGAATTACATGAAAAATATTGGAGGGCACATCAATTTTATTGAAAGAGCCCAACCTGTCCTATCATTTACTCATAGATGGAAGTTAGCTTACAGCTAGCTTGAAATTATGAGGAAAGAAAAAAGAAAAACACTGGGATGCATGGATATGATTTTACTGCATCCTTTTAGATTTTTGTGTGTCAGGGACATGTATCTATCAGAATCTGTCTGTGTGTGTGTGTGTGTGTGTATGTATATGTAGCAATCAGAGGATAGATGGTGGTAAATTATATATTTCTTTTGTTGGGGTTTTTGTTGTTTTTATTAGCAAGTTAGAAATTATTATAAATCAAGTTTCAGGAAAAGATTAATTAGTAAAAATGTTGAAATTCTTGTTTATAACTGACAGGTGGAATCATTTTGTTGATTAGAACAAAAAAAATTGAAAGAAAGAAATTAAAAAAAAAAAAAAAAAAAAAAAAAGTAATTTTCTTGAAGACAAAGTCAAACAAAAGAAAAAACAAGTTTAGATCACTTGGTTTCTAAAATATCAAATTCCAAAAATTTTTTTTGTTTTTTTTGTTTAAGAACCTTTGAGTGAAGAAGTTTTCCTCTAGTGTTTAATTAAATTTCAAAAATAGTTTTGATATTTTTCTTCGTTCCATTCTGCCAGCAGGTATAAAATGAAAAGCTGAAACCAATTCTGTTTTTATTGTTTCTAAATGTATATTCTCTAGAATCTGTAAAACACTTGACCAACACAGCAAGTACCTTTTGCCCTCCTCACACAAACAAAAGCAAAACAATATTTCTAATTACAGTTTTTTTTAAGCAAAACTTAAGACTTTTTGAAAAATTTATAATCTTGCAAACAAGGGAACCAACCAGAATGCTTAAATGTCAATTCATTAGAATGGTACCTGATTTTATTTTATCTATTCTATAAAATTCTTTAAATAAAGTAATCAAATTTTATAGTCTTTATTTAAAAAGATTCTTTTTTTAAATTTTTCCTTTTACAACAACTGCAGGCTAAAGAATTTACAAAATTAATCTTTTGTTTAATTTTTAATAAAAATGATTGTTTTAAAAATCCGAATCAAAGTTCTTGCAAATGGCACAACAATCAAAATTCTAAAGATATTGTTTTGAATATAATTAAACACTGATTGGACTATTCAATTCGTAGTTGTCTAGTAGAATTCTTCTTTTAAATATAGATAACAAATGTTTTTGTTTTTTTAATGAATCCTATCTAAGGAGAAATATGTTGTTTATAGAAAAGACAGCATAGATCTTTGGGTTTAGTAGGATCTGGATTAAAAGCTTTTTGTATGCCAAATGGTAGAAAAAGTCACAGAAAGCATTCAAGCATTGAATCATACAACACAGCCATTGATTCAATACTAGCAGAAACTGTGGATATACCACAGTATAATAATTTAATTATTACAATGTTTGATATGTTTACTTAAGAGCTATTGCAAAATAGTTCAATATGTAAAAAGTATAATAATCTTTATTTAATTCTATCTCACTTTTTTTCTTTCTTTCTTTTCATCTTTCCATTATGTTCAATTGAGACAGATTAGTGTTATTGCTTCCATGCACTCATTTGCTCTTTATCTTTCGCCTACTCTTTCTTTCTAATTATATTTTTTCTGTAGCAGGTCCTCTTTCTTTCCTTTCATTATGATAAAAATGGAATGGTCCATTATTTAGCTGAGGTAACAACACTCATCATAAATGGTCCAAGATGATAACAGTTGTATAATTAAGGAACACGAGTATTAATATATAGATGGAGACAAAAAGTGATGCTCATTATTGCAGAGTCCTTAATACACACATTTCTTTTACTCTTTTTAATCAAATGTTAATAAAGACAACATGTAAATTGAGAAATATAAACAAAATATCATTTGATAGTGTCTTTAAAATGTTGAAAATAGTCTCCTTTATGGTCCTTAAAACTTTGCCAACATTCTTTATTGGTTAAATAAATGTTACTTTGTATAGGACAAGACTTTCATTCCAATATATATATATATATCTAATTTGATATACTAAACTTGTTGGTAAATCCTCGCGGTGAGAAAAAAAAAACCAGCAAATAGTTTGATTGTAAAAATATACTATCAAACATCAACTGGGAAGAAAAAAATTTTTGTAAAAAAGAAAAGACCAAGATAATCGTACCAACAAAAAATAATCTATTAGTACAATATCTTTGCCAAAAGAAAAAACAATTTATATGCATATATATATATATATATATATATATAGATATATATATACATACATACATACAAACAAACCCGCCGGGAGACTAAAGCTAATAAGTAAAAAGTGCTCAATACCTAAGTAGAGCAAATAATAAAGATAAATCTAATGAGTCAGACGAACCTACAAAAAGTTTCACTTAATGCTCTTCAGGGCTAAGATATTAGCCCTGAAGAGCATTAAGCGAAACTTTTAGTAGGTTCGTCCGACTCATTAGATTATATATATATATATATATATATATATATATATATATAAACAAGATTTGGCATTAGATAACCCACACAGGTTGATATGACGTCAAACACCAGCCAACCTGAAAACAATTAGTTGCAATAGGTAGTTTTAATTTGTGTTATATGGCTTATATATAATCTATCCCAGATACCAAGGCACTTTCTCTCTAGATACTGCAACCTTTAAATACTCTAATTATATTATATATATATATATATATATATATTATATATATACACACACACACATTCATGGAGACATTTATCCCCTACTACCTGAAAGGACAAATCAACAATTACAGTAACTCTTTTTCCCGTGTAACCAGAGGCAAGCATTAAATGTTTCAGGAAACAAGTGAAAAGAGATCAAACAATATGTCAAGCAAAGGTGAGACTTGAACTAAATTCTATTGGACAGAGTTCAGAAAAGGCCATCTCCGATGGTCAGTTTTGTTGGCACTACCATACAAGACCATCTCATTGCTTGTGAGAACAGTAATGAAACCACTTCAAATGACCTCATACAAATTTCGTTTCCTTGACAGAACAGACAGCTATAAACAATTTTTAAATGCCCTCTATCTAAAATAGTTCCAAAAGACTGACTTCTTTTAAAGGAAAGTCTAGAGACAAGTGGCAAATAATCTAACTCAACTGGTAAAGGTATCAACACTATTCACTAGAAGTAAAAAAAAATAAACAAATAAATAGATAAATAAAAAATGGTTGGTGTTGTGTTTTTACATCTTATTATAATGGAGATTGTGTTTTTCTGTCTGTAACCGAAACTATATCACTACTCAAGTCACAATTCCCTTTGTTATTTACATCATATTCTCCATGGTTTTCTTTTTATTTAAACCTCAATTATTAATAAAATTGTTTTATTTCTTTGAATTTTTTAGATGAGGCTTGATAATTAGTATTATTTATATTATTCGGACTATTGTGCTCATCTTCATTGTTATCTGTACAACGTTTCGGACGATGTACCCTCCAGCCTTCTTCGGGTATTTTTTGTTGGACTCAGGAACCTTCTTTTCGAACTCAGGAGCCATCATGGAACTTTGAACCTAACACTATATTCAGTTCACGGGGGTATCCTGTTCTCATTCTGCTCACCATAGCTGGGGTACAGGTGTTAAGCTGTGTTAATTATTATTCTATGTTACTGCTACCCCTGACCAGGATTGAACCTGCAGTCTAGAGATAACTGTCACTTAGAACTGTCTTAACCTATCTCCTTTATCCACTATGCTATGTGTCCAATTTATTAAAAACCTTAAGTTGGGACCCATCAAATTTTCTGGGGATTCATTCAACTCAAATCCTTGTGTCCTAGGACGCACTAAATTAAAAACCTATCAGCTTTACTGTATCTCTGTCTTGGATAGTTTAATATCCAATATTCCACTTGACTTATGAGCCAGCGTTAGATTAAGTCTGCAGGAGTAAACCTCTAACAAAAATCAATGCTGGTTTTTAACTAAGCAACTGGACAAGGCAGTGCAACCTTCCTTGCCTATTGGCCATCCAAGATTTCTCCTTGCTAGGACACTCTAGCCTAGGAGTGCAACATTTGTGGGGTTAACAGTTTACACATTTTACTGCTTATCTTCTCCTAGCACAGATTTTTCACTTATCTTCTACTTTAAAATCCTGTGGGGGATAGAGTGAGGGACATTGAGGGACAGGCTTTTGAGGTTCCAAGTCACCATCAAGGCTAAAATAAGTAAAAAGTCTGCTGAGTGGCCTATTGTTGATATCAACTGAACAGCGAGGGGGTCTATCCTCTTTTATGCTAATTAATTTTTAACTTCATTTATTCCAAATATTTTCATTTATAAGATTGATTGATCAATTAATTTTAATGGCATGTCAACCCACCTGGTGTTATTTCATGCCTACAGGTTAGGGAATTGCATTCATATTTGTTTGCATTCTCTGCATAGTTGTTTTCTAAGAGGTTATTTTTTTGGGGGGGTGGGGCACACAGCCTGATCAAATAAGAATAACTTTTTAAACAGATTTATTTGACCCATAGATGGAAGCCTAACAGCTAATACCACTCCAGGTCAGAGTGGATCTGGGAGTAATGGCAATGAAAAGTAATTCCACATTCTCCAGAGCTCTAGAATTGGAATCTCACCACCGGATGCAGTTTAGTGTTATATCTAGAATGCCCCCCCACACACACACTTTTAGGGAGATTACCGTAACATCTCTACAGGAAATGCAATCAGTGTATACTAAGTTCGAGCAACAGGACTGACCAATTATTAGAATATGAACGGATATGATGATAGAGATTATGAGATGAATTGCTTTTTATATAAAAGAGCATTTTATGGTAGATATCTTATAATGAAGATTCAGGGTGTGCCTGTAACCGAAACTACTACACTGCTTACGTCACAATACCCTCAGGAATTGTGTAAGTTTATCAATGAGTATTCAATCTAGAGTCAAAATCATCAATTAATATTAATACATAGAATAAATATTATTAATGTCTCCGTGAAAATCTGAGTTCGATTTGCCTAAAAACAGCCCAAGTTATTTATGTGTTTAAAATCCTGCTAAGTGTCTTATATATCACCAAGAAATAGAGGTTAACATTATGTATGGTGTAGTTAATTTGCATACTGGTTTTAACAAAACCGGGTTTGATAAATGATTTCTTGGCGTTATTAATATCTAATAATAGTTTTATTCTCCAGCGTATTAAAATCAATTCTATGAATGATTTTATATAGAAACAAATTAAAATATTATTAGAATATGTATAATCTTTTTATATGCATTCTTATTTAATTTCATTAGTCTTTTTAATTTAACATATTTCATTACATTAAAACTTAAATACTTATGTTTGGAGGGAGGGGGGCGCATATTCTCGCTAGTATGATAAATATACAAAATATCAATAAGGTTACTTTAAGAAAACTGTATACTTTCTTTAACAAAAACATTTCACGCCCCCCCCCCAAAAAAAAACATAAAAAAATGAAAAATAAAGGCTACCATAGATTTTCTTTGTCAAACATTTACTGCTTCCTTATCCTACAGATAAAAAAGCCCATAAAAAATCATATCAATGAATTAATTTATTCTCTATCTCAATTCCCATTTCTAAGAAAAAAGAAAAAGAAAAAAAAAAAGACAGTAATAAAGAATAATAGTGATAATCTTACCTCATCACTAATGTCATTAGATTATTTGTCACCAAGTGTACACACTAAAAATTCAATTAGGTAACAAAAAAATCCTCTTCACCATAATAAAAGCAATGAGAAATTGTTTTGAGAGAGAGAGAGAGTACAAAAAAATGTACAGCTTTACTGGCAAACTTTCAAAATCAAAACGGCTCAGAACTTAAGAGAATATTTCATATCAGTCAAATCTTCTTAGTTAATTTGCCTTTCTGATGTTGCTTCTGTCCCTTATAATGAACCAGAATATATTGTACTACCCAACCAAGGGAATGAACTCACTACCACCAGATAATTAGATGCACAATAACCAATGCCTTTTATACTTTATACTACTGTCCCTAAAGACAATCTCTTAGGGATTTTTAAGCCTAATGTCACTTGTCTGTCTCTTTTAATGAACCAGAATATATTGTACTACCCAACCAATGGAATGAACTCACTACCACCAGATAACTGATTGATTGATTTTAATGGCATTTCAACCCATCGAGGGTTATTTTTTATCTAGAGGTTAGGGAATTGGATTCAGAATATATTCATATTTACATTTCAAAATCAAAACGGCTCAGAACTTAAGAGAATATATCATATCAGTCAAATCTTCTTATTTTAATTTGGCCTTTCTGATATTGCTTCAGTCCCTTATAAAGAACCAGAATATAATGATTTATAATATAAAATATAGTATAATGGTAACAGCAGAGTTTTTCAACCGGTGTGCCACGTCACACTAGTGTACCATAAAGCTTGTGTGGGTGTGCTGTGAGTGTTGAGGACGGTTGATCATCCTCTTATATTTTTATTCTATTACTTTAATATTTTTTGTTTTAATTGATTAAAAATATACCTTTAGAAATAAAATTACATTGTTTTCTTTTACACTTGTAGTACATTTTCACTATTCCTTTTCTTTTAAAATTTAAATGATGAAATAATTATATGTTTATATATTGATGGTGTACCTCAATCAATTTATTGCCCAGCTCATTGTGCCGGGAGATGAAAAAGGTTGAAAAATTCTGGGTTAGAGTTGTAGGAAATAGACTTGTCAACCCAAGTTTAAATCACAGACGAGGCTGTTTGCATTCTACATAGCGCTAATACCCTTGGGAAATTTATGCATACAACTACTCTCCCTCCAGCTATGGGTTAATTGTAGGGCAGACTGGACTCTTTAACTTTGGCTAGATAACCAGTCTAAGAGAAGGAAATCTCTTTAAGAAATTGATCTTGTGTCACATCCTGTTCGTGTGGAGGGAAATTATATATATATATATATATATATATGATGGACTCTCCCGTCGATTTTGACATACGAGTGTCTAAAAGCAAAATCAGCTTGAATGTTTATGGCGATTGTGAGATTTCAGTCCAGCCAGCGACTTGCAGATGAGACCACAAGTGGAGCAAGAGTGAGGGGTGCCGGAAAGAATTATATATATATATATATATATATATATATATACATACTACTACTACTACTACTACTACTACTCATGGTGTAATGAGGTGGTGCAATTTTTGAGTCATAAGCCTAATGCTATTTATTTCTTAATTAAAGGCCTAGTGAGAAGGAGGAGGAGGAGGAGGAGGAGGAGGAGGAGCCTAAAATGTCTGCTAATTTTTTTTCAATTACCTTATCTTTCAGCGTTGTTCTTTATGTATTATTCTGATCATATTCCATGGGAATTGATAACCGTCCGTTTGTCTCCAGAAATCATCAGCCATGCCTGATTTCATTGTCTCTCTCAGGATTACAACTTTATGATGTTCCTCTAGTTTTACAGATTGGTTGGTTGGTTGGTTGGTATTACTATTATATTCAATGCCATAACTACATACAATGGAATTTTTATCATGTGAAAAGAGAAAAAGAAAGATTTTTACCAACCCATTCTGTTAAATACGCTTTAAACTAAGGAGACACTTAACAAACACTGCTAACACAAATGCCAACAAACATATTCAGGATGTTTATTTCAACACTGCAGTTCGCTCCACTTGCCAATGTAAAAGTCTGTGTAGAGACGTATGGCCCACAAGATGCATGGGCACACGAAAAGGGTTTCTTAAAAGAGAAGAGTTCTCTTAAAGAAAGATAACTCAAGTTATCTTTCTTTGTTCCATGACATCAACACATTCACCAAGAGTAGGATTTGACACAAGGTCACAAGTATAGTGCATTCAGCAAGGATTGAACTCGCTATTACAGTAGTAATAGATTTGCTAACCATTGCCCAACAATGGGATGTCTAAAGAAATCATCTATCATTCAGGTTCAAATGAGATTGGATTCAGGAGGTATCGAAAGATTAGAAATGCTTTTGGAATCTGGAGAGTACAAAAACCAAAATATCAACCAAGATGTGGGCAATAGTCCAAGTACGCCAGGGCAACTAGTAATACTCAGGCAAAATAAGGGGATATTTTGTAAATAAAAGCTCTTGTAGAAGAACAGTAGTGTAGAGATCCTGATAGGCATGCATCCTGTGTCCTCGATGCATAAAAATCTAAAAAGACGTAGAAAAATTGTATCCATGCATCCCAGTGTTTTTCTTTTTTCTTCTTCCCCCAAGTTAACTGTAAATAAATTTCAAAATTTTAAAAACAAATTACAAAGGATGGGGTAGAAGGTTGGAGTTAGATAGCTTTGTTTCCTCAGTTCATAAATAAAAAACCTTACAATTTATGAAGAAACTTTAATTGAGACCCATTAAATTTAACTGAGACTCAGCAAACCCCAGGACACACTAAGCTAAAAATCTACCAGCATCACTGGTAATGATAATTAGTCCAAAAATGAATGTAATAGCGCAACTAGTTTGCTTTGTTTTACGGCATATCAACCTCAGTGGGCCATTTAATGCTGACAAAGTTTTGAGATAAATTCATTCTTAATGGATACTCAATTTTTTTTATAAACTCATTTTTCTATTTAACCCATAGATGGGACCCTAACACGTACTACCACTCCAGGTCACAGTGGACCAGGGAGCAATGGTGATGAAGGAGTGCTCCACATTCCCCAAACCTCCAGAACTGGAACCTCACCATCAAATAGAGTTTAATATCATTCCCAGGACATGAAGACCCTCAGCCACTGCCTTCTAGCACCATATGATAAAAAGAGGTTGGGGCTTGCCATAAGGGCAATAGGGTCTAAGTGGACTGTTGCAGGTCATGGACTGCTCATCTAACAGGATTCCATACTTAAGCATTACAGGTTGCCACCGACAGCCAACAGGTGGTCCCATTAGGGGGGGGGGTTCAATTTTACCCCTCTGCAGAGGTGCAGTCTGTGTATTCTAACACCTCAGCCGACAGGGTTATAGCACAACTAGAGTTTGTATGATTCTGCAGTCCAGCACTTTAGCCACTACACCACAGTGACCACATTGGTAAATTATGAAAATTATGTTTCCCCATCTACACACACTGTCCAACCATTTAAAATTTAATGAAATAATCCAAGAACTCCAAAACACAGATTTCATTATCCAGGAATTATCCACAAAAATACACGCAAAGTTCTAATGAACTGACACTAAACTTTTTTGAATTTCACTAAAATTGAGGAAATAGCTTGAAAATTCAATTACCTCACTGCTTTGTTAAGCATAAAATTATATTTGCTAGCAAAGCACAATGAACCTCCCGGTTATTGTTTTACTAATGAGGGAGACCAAGTGAAACTTTGGAAGGTTTTAAAACAGTAGTTGACAAATAGATAAGTTTATCATCTTAAAATATTAATGATTTTATGAAAATAACAAAAAAGAAAACTAATAGGATAGCAAAAATACAATAAATTGTATTATATCTAAAATTGGGTTACAGTGATAACAACACTATAACAAATACTGCTAATAATAATTATGGAAAAAAATCAATTAGAAGTAACAAACAAATTTGTTAATAATGATTATCTTGTTAAAGCATAACAACTGATTATAACCTAACTAGATTTTCGGCATTAAGAAAAGAAATCTAAAAAATTAAACTATGATGAATCTTATATTTATAAGTAGTTGTTTACAAGAAGATGGGAGAGTTTGGTAAAGGAGAGTAAGGAGAGTTTGGTAAAGGAGAGTAAGGAGAGTTTGGTAAAGGAGAGTAAGGAGAGTTTGATAATAAACGTGCAGAACAAAAACTGCACAAGTCTAATGCCTTAACCAAATTAGGCTCTTGAGTTAATTAAGTGTAAACATTATTTTGAAGATTTAATTTCCAATTGGAAAACCAATTCATCAACCAAAATTTTACAGAAATATAAATATCATCATTAGTATCATCTGTGTTATAATTGTTATCGATGTTTCTCGTCAAGCTGGTTAAGATTTTTTTTTTTATTGATTTTAGATGGTAACTTTTTTTTTTCTATACTAACTACTGATACCAGTTCTCGAGGCTTCAGGCTAGAATTAGAGTGCAGTACTAGGTTTATCTCCCCCAGTTGTGTTCTTGTTTTCATGCAGGATGCAGAGAAGAGGAGGAGAGAGAGAGAAAAAGAAGAAGAAAAAAAAGAAAAGAGCCTGATCCTGGGGACTCCAATTCCTGGGAAACATCTTCCTATTATGTTTAAGTGGGAAGTTTGAAGTAGTCTGACACCTCCATAACCCGGGTTACAGAGACTGAGCAACTTTTGTCCCCATCCACCATGTATGCATGTGAGCCTAGATGTTAAATTTGGTTGGTTGGTTGGGTTTTATGGCATGTCAAACCCATTGGGTTATTTTATGCTAAAGATGTTTTTGTTTTCATTCTTGATAGGTACTCATTTTTTTTTTTTAAACACAGTTTTTTTTACAATTCATTTTGTTTTATTTGACCCATAGATGGGACCTTAACATGTACTACCACTCTGGGTCAGAGTGGACCTGGGGGCAATGGTCATGAAAGGCTACTCCACATTCCCTGAGCAGTTTGGGTAAATATCTACTACCTTGTCTTCTTTGTTGATAATGTTACCAGCTGGTAATATATATAAACTAGCAGGACCTGTGGATATGATAATTTATGATAATTTAATTATTACAACTTTTGATATATTTAAGAGCTATTGCTAAATAGTTCAATATGTAAAAAGTATAATAATCTTGATTTAACTCTCTCTCACGTCTTTTTCTCTTCTTTTCGTTCTTTTCATTATATTGAAATAGATTAGCATTATCACTTCCACACGCTCACCCTCTCTATATTTCTTATATTTTTCCATGTAACATGTTCTTTTTCTTCTTTCTTTTTTATAATAAAAACAGAATGGTCCATTATTTAGCTGAGGTGACGACACTCATAAGAAATGAGAATTAGGTGGATAAGCAACAGCATATAATCAGGATTTACATTTTTGCATTTAACTTGGACAATTTTTTCTGTGTAGCATGTCCTTTTTCTTCCCTTTCTTTATAATAAAATGCTTGGGCGATTTGGGTGGTCTCATTTTTAACCAGAGGGTGTTGCAAGATGATAACGATCATACAATTAAAGAACACAAGTATTAATATATAGATACAGAGATGTTGATAGGTACATGTCCTGCGTCCCTGATGCACAAAAATCTAAAAGGACGCAGTAAAATCATATCCATGCATCTCAGTGTTTTTCTTTTTTCTTCACTCACCATTTCAAGCTAACTGTAAATACATTTCAATATTTTCTTAGAAATGAATTACATAGGATAGGTTACAAGGTAAGAGTTAGACGGCTTTAGTTGGGACTCATAAATTTTCCTGGGCACTCATTCTAAGCAAATACGTGTCCCAGGATGCACTAAATCAAAAAGCTATCAGCATCACTGTAGATATATATATATATAACATAATAAATAATAAGGAAATAATAAACTTGCCAAGAGTCATTGCTCTCTCTGAAAATTAATTTAATTAACCATTTCAGTTCAGTTAAACAATTGAAAAAATGAATTTATGTCAAAGATTTTTACTTGAAAGTGACCTTCAAGATTCAACAAAATAAGATGATGCTTGTGCACGAGTAAAATAAAAGATGTTAATTTAATTAAAAACACAACAACAAAAAGTGATAAAGAAAGAGAAGTTGAATTAAACATTAACCTAATTAAAAAAAGTACTAATTTTGATTATATATTCAATTTTATAAGTGGCAACTGGCCTGACCTTAAAAAGTAAATTTTATCTTTTGTTGTATTAGACAGCAACTAATAGATTTGTTGAAGAAAACAAAAATTAAACTAACATCAGAAATTTGGCTGTAAGTAGACATATGTAAAACCTCTGCCTAATAGAATTCTGTAAACAGTTAAAATAAAATAGAAAATCTTTTACTAAAGATTCTGTTGATATTTCTGCTTCTTAACAAAAACAAAAAAACAATCTGACTTTCATCAAGAATTGCATCATTAACAATGTGTTTTTTTAAAAATCTAATTTCAATTAAAAAAAAAAAGGAGAAAAAGAATAGAATTAAAATAATAAGCACTAACAGAAATGTCATTTAGGTACACAGTTAACATGATGTAATAGTTGGTCGGTTGGATCTTCCCCTTGGGTTATTTTATGCTGAAGATATTTTTGTTTTATTCATTCTTGTTAGGTATTCAATTTTTTTTTAACTATTTTTTAAAAACTCAATTTTTGATCTATTTAACCCATAGATGGGTTTGATTTGGCTAACTCAATATTAGTCAGAATTGTTCAAATGAGTAATTCTTTGAATTGAACTCCTGGATGTTGTCCATAAGAGAATAGTTAAATAATTCTATTGAATCATTGTCATAGAGGCTGGAGCCATGGCCGAATAAGGCTGACCAGTCAAAGTAAAGCCACGGTCATTTGGTCATTTGGGTTTGATTTGTTATGTTTTACAGCATATCAACCTCAGTGGGTCATTTAATGCTGATAAAGTTTTGAATTAAATTCATTCTTAATGGATAATACAATTTTTTTAATAAATACATTTTTCTATTTAACCATAGATGGGACCCTAACAGGTATTACCACTCTGGTCAGAGTAGGCCAGGGAGCAATGGTGATGAAGGGGCGTTCCACATTCTCCAAACCTCCAGAACTGGAACCTCACCATCAGATAGAGTTTAACATCATTCCCAGGACATCGCCTTCAAGCACCCATATGATAAAAAGGGTTGGGGTAATCATATAGGTGCTAGTGATTGACATAACCAGCCGATTGATCAGAGGGGGCCTCTCCAACCGCCCATAGATAGGACATTAACAGATATTACCACTCCTGGTTAGAGGGAATCTGAGAGAAATTATAATAAAGGGGTACCCCACACTCCTCAGGGGTCCAGAATTTGAACCTCAACACTAGATACAGTTTAATGTTATACCAAAGACATATGATGTAATGTTTAGTAAGCTGGAATAGTCTTGTTATTGAGTTCAATTCTCACAAGGTTCACCATAATTCTGACTTTGACCAAACTCAGCTAATTAAATGACCACAGAAATGCCACTTATACAAATTCAATTTTATGCTTTAAAAAAAAATTAAAAAATGAGACTGTTCTTTGATGTCAATTCTTTGCCTACTTTAAACCACTTACAACAGCTCTCCTACCACTGCAATCCATCTGTAAGATGAGAGTAACGGCTCTAGCACGTGTCACTTGTTGACACTGAAAAATCACTATGTGAACACACCTGCCATCTTTTCTTTCTTTTTTTGTCTGTGAACCAATCCTGCAACTGGTCAGAAGAAGAGCAACCTGCTTGAATTCAAAGAGGACATTGTTTCTCAGATCAAGCTGCTGATGGTAATGAAGATACACCTGACTGGAGAAAACATGGCAGACTAACAGAAACACCTCGTCACACATGACTGTAAGATGTCAGACATTTTTTAAATATTGATAATGAAAATAGAGAATGCAGAGTTTGCAGTAGTGAGCCAAACAATAATCCAAAAATGCACTTTGTGTGAACTGCACAGATTGTCTACATTTATGTGCAAGGAATTCTTTCTATGCATAACGCACCCAAGCAAAGTACAAAAACTGATTAGTACATTATGATTGAGCAGAAGAACTCAAATTACAATGATAATAGGACTTTATTTGAATAGAATGAGTTCTCAGGTAGTGAATAGATAGTGAACCTTGAAATATCCCATCATACAGGTATGAAAATACCAAGGAAATTTGGTAGACAAAGAGTTAAACTTGTTAAAATTATCATTTTTATGGCTTTAATAAGAGAAATATTTTATATTCTAAAAGGGGCATCTAATTATAGTGTAATAGTTAGCAAGCTAGTTTTGTAGATCCATTACTGCTGAATAAAGAGTTTGATCCTCACTGGGTGCCCCATTTTGGCAACCATTAATCTTTCATTACAAAAAAAACAAAAAACTTGGGGCACACATGGGCACTGATTGAGAAATGCTGCTATATGTTGTCATATAAGTAGATTGGACTCTTAAGGAGTGACTATAAACTTTTAAAAAAGATAAGATAACAGTTTTGTCATACAACTTTAAGAAATGAGAACAACATACAAATTTAGTTATCATTAATTAAATTAATTAGTGAAATAGATCACTAATTAGGACTGAGCCTATTCTAGTAGTGACCACCCCAAATGGATTTAACAGGTTTGAATTCAGAGTTTTCCTTCTCCTAGACTGTTTGCCTAACCAAGGTTAAAGAGCCCAGCCTGCCCTACTATTTAACCATAGCTGGAGGGAGAGTAGTTGGATTCATACTTTTCCCAGGGGTATTAGTGCTATGCAAACTGTAGCTTCGTTTAGGATTTGAACTCGGGTCGATGAGTCTATTTCCTATGACTTTAACCATTACACCACGCATCTCCAAATACCAATAAAATCTAAATTCCAGTGAACATACATATTTACCAACCCCTTCGCATGAGTAGAATGTGACACAAAGTCAATTTATCACTGAGTTTAACAGGTTAGAATTCAGAGTTTTCATTATAGACTGGTTGCTCTATTATTTACGCATAGCTGGATGGAGAATAGTTGGATTCATACCTTTCCCAAGGGTATTAGCCTGATGTGAAATGCTAACAGCCTTGTCCAGGACTTGAACTCACTGTGTCCATTTCGAAAGACAGTAGGCATTACACCACACGACTTCACAAAATTCCAGTGAATAAAAGATGCTTCAAATTTGAAGTCCTGATTGGCTGCTTGGTTTGTACGATGTTCTGAGGCTTCATAAATAACCTGCCATTTTGCAGTAGTCTTTGCAGCAAACCAGGTTTGTATTAAGCTACGACTACTTGCTGCCTTGTCTTACCAATTCGATGGTAATTGGAACTAGTATAATTATTCTACAGTTTTAATGTTATAACAATCAAATGTAATAAAATGCTGGCAATAGACACCAGTTTTCAAAACGATGAGAAAAGAAAGATGCTACCAAAAAACAAAACAAATTTCATGAAATACAAAACCTGGCATATAAAGTCATCAATAGTTAAATTTTTAGAGTTTTTGTTTTGTTTTTTAATGCAGAAAAAAGTAGTCAATGAAAACAATCGCCTTTTTCACAATATGAAACATTAAAACATCAATAATTAGCTGTTGTGTGATATCAAACCATCAAACAATATGCATAAAATATGGAGAGAGAGAGGTTCCATCTATTTCTCTACATGCACGTTTAATTTCTTCACCTGCAGGCTACCATAGAATAACAGAACCAATTTAATTCTTCCTTTATTCAAAAATTACAATTCTGTTCACAAATTAACTCAAGTTTAATTGTACAATAGAAAACTATCTGAAAATTAAGTTTCAATATATTTTTCTGCTTCGTTCAATGTGAAATGAATTCAAAGAACTTATGGATGGTAGTTTCTTTTTTTTGTTTTATGAATTTCATTGTCTTTTCTTTTTACTATTGTGAAAGTTCTCTTATTAATTCTAAGAAGAAAAAAAAATTGCTAGATGATTCTTAAAAGAAAAAAAGAAAGAAATCATTCTTGAATACACTTTATGTTTCAAAGTAAAAATAGATTTACAGTGAAACTGTTAACCTTTACACTCTTGCACTTTGATAAAAATCATTTGTTTTAGTAAACTTGAGACATTGTGGAGTGGATGTTAAAGAATTTTAGTTACTCTTAAAAACAAATACTTAAAATAACTCTTAAGGCACTACACTCATTTTAGTGCAGAAAACAATGCAGTTTCAGATAGCACACCCACCTAACAGCAAGAAATGTTTAACATTAGTTTAAATATTGCAAGAGAAAATAAAATGAGTCTGATGGTAGCAATAATACAAGAACGGCCTTTTAATCTGGTAGATGAGAAGGTGGACCGAGAAAAAATTGTTACCAAGCTAAATTTAGTATTTTTTTAAAGCTTAGGGTATCCTCTTTTGAAATTTGAAAATTCCTCTTTTTGACGCCTTTGGGAATTTTTTTTTTTTATTGAGGTGGGTATGAAAAACAGATCTATTTACTGTAAAAAATGTATTAATGAAGAAAGTATATTTTAACAAGTTATTAGAAGTACTATGCAAAACATTTTAAAGGAATGAGATACAATTTGATTTGCATCCAAACTAGACTTATTAAAAAGTAATAATTATAGTAAGACAAGTATATTCTGGACTCTTCTGGCAATACGAAATGGGAGTTTATTTTAACTCTTTGCCTACTTTAAACCCTCACATCAGCTCTTCCATCACTGAAATCCTGTTGACTGTTCATTGAGCCACTTCTTCACTACAGATTTCACTTCATCCATACTCACCAGATTTAGCCTTCAGACTATCATCTCTTTCAGCCTCTTGAAAGAGGGTTTGAGAGACAAACATTATTCCAGTGACGAGGAAGTGAAATTTGTAGTGAAGAAGTGGCTCAAAGAACAGTCAACAGAATTTTACAGGGCAGGGATACATGCTCTTATTCGAAGGTGAAACATTGCTATTGAGAGAAACGGTGACTATGTAGAGAAGTAGGTATGTGATCCACAGAGGACCAACTTCATTTTGATGTATAATACATGTTCCTGTGTTGGTAATTATACCTGTCCTAAACAAAATCGTATTACTTTTTGACTTACCCTCATAGGTATTAACCCTATCTGTCGACCATGGGTAGGATGTGATACAAATTTGAAGTATGGGTCATCCAGCAAGGATTGAACTATTTCAGTAGTAATAGATCTACGAGTATAGCTTGTTAACCATTACACTACAATGGGATGCCCTTCATTACCCCACCCATTTGCCTAGGGTAAGATGTGATACAAGGTTGCAAGTATGGGGCATTCAATGAGTATTCAATTTGCTATTCAGTAGTAATTGATCTACAAGACTAGCTTGTTAACCATTACACCATGATGGAATACCCCTTAAGTTTGATATATAAATTCCATAATTAGTCAATGGTAATTAGATGTTTATGTAATTATTTTACTTCTAAAAAAGAAAAAAAAAAAAAAAAAAAATGTAGGAGTGACAAGATTTTTGAATCCCGCTGGACATTAAGCTACAAGGTAGTCTGAAAGTATAATCACCCCTGTTTTTGTTTTAACTTTCTTTATTTTTAGTTTTGATAATATGATATAAGTTATGCAATTATTTTACCTCTACGAAAAATATGTAACATGACAAGACTTTCTGACCGCACTATACATTAATCTACAAGATGGTCCGAAAGTCTTGTCACCCTTGTTTTTGTTTTAACTTTCATTTTTTGTTTTAATAATATAAGTTAGGCAATTATTTTACATCTAAAAAATCTTTTAAAATTACATTATTGTCTAGTATTTCAGGTTGAATTATGCAATTAGTTTACACCTATTTAAAAAAAAAAAAAATTATTTAAATAAAAAATCTCAGGCTTTTGGACTAGCCTGTAGTTAATTCTAAAATCTAAACTTAGGAAGCAAATTAAAAAAAAAAAAAATTTTTATTTAAAAAAAAAGTTTTTTTTTTTTTTCTTCAAATCTCTTGAGCTCTCAAGATGGAACTAAGCATTTCTATTATTCCAAGCAATTCTTACATCAGGCAGTTGTACTTCAGAAAGATTTCTGAGAGTTTTTTTTTTTTTTAATTTTTAATTATTTTTTTTTTTTCACTGTTTAAAGAAAACTGCCTTTTCTACCATTGAACATTAAACACCACGTCCTTCAGTCTAATGTATGACCTTTCAGCTATTTTAAATGCTTCACAATGATTACATAAAACCTAATCAAGTAATACATCGATGAGAAAATCTATTTTAGCTTAAAGGAAAGAAAGATAAACAAAAGACAAAAGACAAAAAAAAGGGGGATTATTTCATTGCTAAAGAATGCATGTCCTCATAATTTTCTGAAAAAGACAATAACAATGCATAGGACGTCACCAATGTCCTCAGAGAAAGCAAAGCAAATGCTATCCTACAAAAATAGAATATGAAAGGAAAGAGTTTTCCTAATTTCATACCTGACTAGAGATCAGAGCTATAAATATTTAGGCAAAGCTAGGACGGACATTGTTTTGTTTTTTGGGGGGTTTTATTTCTTTTTTTATTTCTTTTTTTTTTTTTTTGCACATTTCCAACAAAACCAGAATAAATCATTCTCGTCAGTGGTATGGAACGAAAAGATTGGCAGGGAAAAAAAAAAAAAAGAAAAAAAGAAAAAAGAAAAAAAAAATGTATGCAGAGGAGCAACTTGACTCACAAACATCTTATGCATAAAGAAAAGAGCCTCTGGCGGGCCTTTTCCATTATAGGAACTATTTTCATTGCACAGCTATCTAGGGTTTGGTTATTTTTATAATTATTGGTTTACCTTTCTTTTTTCTTTGACAGTACAGGGGTGAGGGGCAAACTAAATCTATTAGCACCAATCGCTAAAAACTTTTGTAGGTGGATTAAAACAAACTCTTTTAAATTTAAAATCATGACCGCAACCACCCACCCCCCAAAAAATTAGATTTAATTTTTTTCTGGTTGATCAACAGAAAATAGATAAAGTAATTGCATTGTTTTCTTTAGTTTTAAAAATACGACTAACAAAAGATGAGAAATCATTTTTTTCTTTTTCTTTATAGAAATAGTATACATTTCTTTGGAATATAGTAAGTATTTACTTAACTCGTTCACCACGAGTAGGATGTGACAAGGTTGCAAGTATGGGATATCCAGCAAGAATTGAACTCACTTTTCAGTAGTAGTTGATCTGCAGGACTAGCTTGGTAACCATTACATCATGATTAGATGCCTCTTTTACTCATATTGTTCATCAGAGGTAGAATGTGACATAAGGTTGCAAGCTTGGGGCATCCAGCGATGATCAAACTCGCTATTCAGTAGTAATGGATGTGCGAGACTAGCTTGGTAACCATTAAACCACAATGGGATGTCCCTATGAGTTCAAAGAGTTAAACATGTTTCTAACCTTTATTCAAAGTCATAATTATCAAAGTACTTGGATCTCAATCCGTCTTGATTGCTAATCGGAATATTTCAATTATACATTCTTATTGATATGAGGATTAGTTCTTAATTAGTAGGTATTTATTCAAACCATTTGCCATGGGTAGGATAAGAAACAAGGTCACAAGTATGGGGCATCCAGTGAGGGTCGAACTCGCTATTCAGTAGTAATGGATCTGCAACACTAGCTTGCTAAGGATTACACCATGATGGGATGCCCTTTTCTTGGAATACAGTATTTCAGCAGAAAAATAAGAGTTTGCACAATACTGTGTGTCTGGTGTAATGCTTATTATCAGAGGAAATGGGCTTAGGGAGCAGAATTAAAATCCTGTATGAGTTTATTTGCATTTCACATAATGCTAATACAGTGGGGAAAGGGTGTGCATCCAAATATTCTCCCTTCAGCTATGGGTAAATAGCATGGTTGATTGGGCTCTTTAACATTCGTTAGGCAACCAATCTAGAAGGAAAACTAAATTCAAACCTCTTAAACTCCACATAAGAAATTTACCATGCATCACATCCTACACATGTGAGAAGTTGATATATATATATATATATATATATATGACTGAGGCAATGCATGAAATTAAGTAGTGGACCAAATAACATGGGACCATGATTTTATATTTTAGGTTTTTTTAAACTTGTTCTACTACAATATCAGCAAGCACTTTTTATGCCCTTTTCTTAAACAATTAAAAAAAATATATTCTTTATATATATATATATATTATATATATATATATAAAAATGCAAGTAAAGTTGCCTAAAGTCAGTATCAGACAGAGAGCAAGGGAGCCTATCCCCATCTTATTAGCACAAGACCAAGGAGATTGTTTTTTAGTGTCAGAGGCGGAGCACAGATCCTAGTGCTACTCATACGTTGATTTGGCGAGGGCCAGTATTGAGCCAGGAACCTTGAAGTTTCCAGTTGAACACTCTGCCGACCGAGCTAAGCCAGCCACATATATATATATATATATATATATATATATATATAGGTTAGTTGACTTGATATTAAGCCTAACTGATTTTTTGCATCACAATTTTGAACCGTCCACTCTCAGTCATACTGGTAGCCAGTACTAACCTACCCCCCCTACAAAAAAAAAATAAGAGTGTACTTAGAGACAGAGAGAATTCCTTCCAACTCTTCTGATAACAGTAAGAGAACAGCATTAATATCTACTCTCTGCTCTTTATATGCAAGCTTATGATTACGTGCTTTAAAATCATTACATCTGCACACATTGTCACTTGCTCATCACAGCAGGACACGAGGGAATGCAAGGCTGATTCAACATCAGTGAGCTGTACTCAACAAAGGTGAGGTGACTATCTATAAAAATGGAGGGAAAACAAAAGTACGAACACTGTAAATTTTTTATGACAACAAATGTTTCTGCAATACAAGTGTCTGCAAGTTTTAACCTAGCAACAAGCAATAAAACCAGATGGCCAGAGATTATACATACACTGCTGGTTTTTATCTCAAAGTGTCTTTTTTTTTCTTTTAGACCAGTGTTTCTCAACTGGGGTTCCCCTGAACCCTTAGGTTCAGCAAAAGGTCTACAAGAACAAGTGAGATAAGCTAACACCCCTTTGATTTTTGATTTAATTAGTCCAGTGAGTAATTGCAATGAACGGGTACTTCACACTTTCCAGATTTCTAGAACTAGAGACTGATTTCAGATGCAGTTTAATGTCATATCCAGGACGGCCTTTCTTTTTCCCAGTGGGCTGCTTACCCTTCTTTTGCAGGGGGATAAAGCATATTCTAAACCTCACCAACGGAGGTGGGGGGGGGGGGTCCGGGTCGAGATTAAATTTCTATGAAAATTAATCATCTTTTTGGAGTTATAATTCAGAGATTTGATCATAGTTTCTTTTTTTTTTTTTTTTTTTTAAACTTCTGATAATTAAACTTTATACCTTCTAAATATATCAGGCACCCCATCATGGTGTAATGGTTAGCAAGTTAGTCTCATGGGTCCATTACTATTAAAGTTTGGCAGGGAAAAAAATAGATTCCCTCACTGTTCAGCTCCTAGCAATACTAGGCCACTCCACATAAGTTTGATCATCACTGAATGCCAGATACATTTCAACCTTGTGTCACATCCTACCTTTGGCAAATGGGTTGAGTAAATACCTACCTTCCAAATATATTGTTGTTGCTCCTTTGTTTGACTTCCTCTAGGGGGTGGGGCAAAGTTTAGGTACCAGATACATATGCTAAAAAGGAGGGACTCCCCCTAAGGAAAAATTGGGATATTGTAAAAAGAACTTGGTACCTCTAAAGTAGGGGCATTCCCAAAATGAGGTAACCAAGTGACTACCTGGTAATATTAGTATTTTTGTAATTTAACCATTGTAGTTCTTTTAACAATAACAAAATAGATAAAATTATTCTAATTAATTATTGTTATCTGGATATATAGATAAATTATTTATATTATTGAAATAAGTAATTAAGAGTTATCGCCCCTATGGAGAACTCTCTAGTGAATACTAGACTATATAAACTCTCAATAAGTGTACCAATTATTCTAAGTAGAATAAAGCTTTTTGTCTATCGGTGTTATCGTTTGTCATTACAATTATATCTACATCTAGATAATAAATATTCTGTGGGTTGATTCAGCTGGAATTTTTTGAGACTCTATTCAAGAAAGAAAAAAAAGGTTCTGACTATTCCATTTGTCAAGGTGGAGGGAACCAAGGTTTTCATTAAATGAGGGAATATCCACAAACACAAAAAAATAGGTATACTTTTTACAAGGTAAAATGTACTTTTTACAATATCACATTTTTCCTTCAGGAACCTTCTTTTTAGTTTACATGTCCGGTACCTAAACTTTGCCCCCTCCCTGCTTCCTCAAAATATTTGGTTTTGAATTTAGTAGTTTTAAGGATTTTTACCAATAGGGCATCAACAGTTATGGGACTTGAATGTTTCAAATAAAATTGTTAAAAAAAAAATATAAAAGTCAAAATATTCAATAGAAAATGAAACTGAGAAAATAAAAGGAGATTGGTTTTTGGTTATTTATGGTAAAAGAAATTTCTTTTTTTTTTTTTTTTTTTTTTTTGTTAATCTTTTTCAGTGGAAGTGACATTTTGGCATCACCCGTTTTCAGAATTTTGGAAGATAAGAAAGATACAAACCTGCCGAGACACAGATGGCTTCTCCAGGTTCTGCAATATAATCAGGTAAGAGGCTGCCGTTTTCAACCTGCCACTTTCAAGACATTCCTGAAATTAAAGAACACATGCTTTTTTCAATCAATAGACAAATATGCAAATAGAATATAAAAACAGCCATATACACACAGTGTTTGTCACAGGACACAGAGAAAGAAAAAAACATTAATATAATACTACATACATTATATAAACAAACACACAAATATTTTACCTAATAACTTTTTAAAACAAAAAAAAATTGTTATTATTTACACTCCTGGCATGATGGAAAATAAAAATAAATATATATATATATATATATATATATATATATATATATATATATATATAAATATAATATAAATAAACCATTTGATTTTAATCATCTATTTAGCTATTTATATTGAGCACTTTTTTAATTGATTTTAGTGAAAAAAATCCCTAAGTAAATAAGGTTGCATACTTATTTACTTAGTGGATTTTTATTGTCACTGTGGTATATATATATATATATATATATATATATATATAAATAAGGGGCTGGTAGAGCATCTTCCTAGGAATCGCAAAGTTCCGGGTTTGATACTGGTTCTTGCCAACTCAGAACACAAGTATCACAGTTTGGATAATCTGATCCGTGCAGTAGACCATCTGGAAGTTGGCACCCCATCTCAGCAAAAACAATCTCCTTGGTTTAGCGCTAGTGAAAAGGGGATAGATTTCCTCACTGTTCAGCTCCTAGCAATACTAGACCACTCCACACACACACTATATATATATATATATATATATATATATATAAAAAGATGAGAGGTATCCAAAACTTGGTAGTAAGGGATGATTCTATATGTGATCTCTAAGACACTGTATTATTATTGTATGATCCAGTATATATATATATATATATATATATATATATATATATATATATATATATATATAACTGCTCATTAAGTGACTAGAGTTGGAATGCATGTTATATATCTTGATGAATGGAAAGATATCAGCTTACTGTTAAAAAATAAAGACATTAATTTACATCTGTATATTAAAAGCTCATTAGATTCTTTGCATGTTATAGTATTGATTGATTTTAACATTTACTTAAGCACGTTAATAAAAAGCATTATTAATTACAAATTGAGTTTAAAATTAGAATATATTTTTATGTTGATGAATAATGTGTGAAAACCATGTAAATAAATAAATGGATATCTATTATCTTTTGTCTGTTTTTTTCCATTTAAAATTATTCATAATGATTATTGTTAATGATCAACCGATACACACTATTTTCAATGAACCAAAAGTCATTAAAAAAATTAAAAAATACTATTTTTCACATTTTGAAACTGATTAAATTTTATAAATAAAATAAATATGAGTAGCACAAAAATAAACATGAGCTTTTAAAAGTGTCTTTACATTTCTGTTTAAGTGCATTTAATGCACTAGCTGGGTGCAAGCGACGATATTAGCTTCAAATTAATTTGAGTGTGAAATTTGAAGTAAGAAAATTTCACTTTTGTTTTTCCAATATAACAAAGTATGCATATCAAGATTTGTGCTTTATTGCAGGATTTTTCTAAACCAGCACGACCCAAAGTGGTGGTATGCATACCAGTGCTGGTACACAAGTCATAAACTGTTGGTACATGGCTAGTTTCCAGTTTCTTATTATCATACGAGGTATGTCAGAAAAGTTCCAGGTTGATTGCATTCTTCGATATGAGCGGCATTGTCCACTGCAGGTTCTTGCCACAAGGCAAGACAATCAGCCAGCATGTCTACAAAGAGATACTGTGGCGTTTGCTTCATTCAGTGCACGAGAAGAGGCGAGAGATGTGGGAGGACAACTCGTGGGTGCTTCATCATAACAACACACCTGCCCATACTGCCCTGAGTATCCGAGAGTTCTTGGCCCAGAAGAACATCACTGTGCTGGAGCAACCTCCCTACTCGCCCGACTTGGCTCCATGTGATTTCTTCATCTTCCCCAAGCTCAAGGCAGTCATCAAGGGAACCCGTTTTGAGGATGTGCACGCCATCAAAAAGGCAATGACAACAGAGCTACAGAGAATCCCAGAAGAATCCTTCCAGGAGTTCATGCAAGTGTGGCAGGGAAGGATGGGAAAGTGCATTAGACTCCAGAGGGATTACTTTGAACTTGTAGTTTGGATTTGAAATAAATTTTTTGTGACACCAGTCCTGGAACTTTCCTGACATACCTCGTAGTATATATAGCATGTAATGTAAAAATAAAAATTACTAAAAGCTTTTTATATAGTTTAATATTATCCTTTTCATGCTACAATATAATACAACAGATATAAATACTTGGAATTTGATCATAAATCAAATAATAAATAGATAAAGTTGGCAGAGTGGCTCATTGTTGGTATCAGCCAGACAGCAAGGGAGTCTATCCCCTTTTTGCTAGTGCTAGACCGAGGAGATTGTTTTTGCCAAGATGGAGCCGCACACCTACCATCAGCTCCCACTTTACTGCACAGATCAGATTACCCAATTTGTGCTACTCATATTGGGCCACTATTGAACTCAGAACCTTATGATTCCAAGGCGAATGCTGTACCGACTGAGATAATCAAATAATGATGTGGCAGAAATATGGAACTGGTCTGTGTATCCTGTTGGTATTCAGATGGTTCGAGAAGCAATATTTGAAAACTTGAATTTTGATATTTTTACCCATGTTTCTTTTTAAAGTTTTAATGTGAAATTTGATTGATTGTAACTGCATGTCAACACATCTGGGGTTATTTTATGCCTAGAAGTTAGGTAATTCTGTACATTGTACATTTTTGGGAGAGTTTAAGAGTTTTTTTTTTGTTTCTTTTTTTCATACGGTTACATGATATCAAGTATTCCTATCTAATACAAATAATTTTTAAACAGATCTATTTAATCCATAGATCAGACCCTAACAGGTATTACCACTCCAGGTCAGAGTGGACCTGAGAGTAATGGCAATGAAAGGGCACTCCACACTCCCCAGATCACCAGATGCAGTTAATGTCATACCTAGGACACCCATTTTGGGGGTGGTTCTCGCCCTCTGCAGCGATACAGTAAGTAATTTGATTTAATATTATTTGGATTATTCGGACTATTGTCCTCATCTTTATTGTTATCTGTACAACATTTCCGATGTGCATTCTGGCCTTCCTTGTCAGACTCTAAGAAGGCTGGAGGGCACATTGGCCGAAACATTGTACAGATAACAATAAAGATGAGGATGATATTCTGAATAATCCAAATAATACTAATTATCAAGCTTCATCTCATAAATTCAGAGAAATAATTTGATTTAAGTTTTGTTTCTTTTATAATCCATCCACTGTAAGTAAAATACAAAAGTACAAAAATGAATTCTCAGAAAACAAATATAAAATACTTTTCATAAGAGCATGAAAATTATTCCAAATTTTCATAAAGAATTTTTGCCAAAACAATTTCTGTCCATGGCTTTTGGCACTTGTTTATACATTTAATATATATATATATATATATATATATATATATATATATATATATTTGAAGAGTGAAGGATTGAGCAAATCCGACAAAATATGGTTAAAAAATAGAGGAAAAATCTGATATAACAACAAAAACACCTATTGATATTTCGCCTGGGTGTTAGTGAAGCTTCTTCAGAATTTATTGTGAAGACAAATGCTTTTTACAGTCTACTTTTATACTGAAAAGGTAATTTTGGGGGCATATAGGAAAAATGACCCATACCCAACAAATTAAACCCATTCCTTCCTTTTTCACTTCCCCTCTCAATACCACACACCCAAACCCACCCCTCTTTCCATCCCTTACCTGCACCAAAATTTACCTTTTCAGTATAAAAGCAGACTGTAAAAAGCATTTGCATTTGCAATAAATTTGAAGAAGTCTCAATCAATGTGAAATATCACTTGAATGTAGGTGTTTGTGTTGTTATATCCACTTTTTCCTCTATGTTAACCACACACACACACACATATATGTACATTTAGAATTCTTGGAGAGTAATTGCAGACATATTCTTTGGTCAGCAATTCAAAATAGAATTCCAATTCTTTCTAAGCCATTCCCAGAAAGAATAGTATAGACACAATGCAATTTTCACTTATAAGCAAAAGATATAATAAAATAGAACTGATGATGATGATGATGTTAAGAGACAGGTGTTAGTGAAATGTTGCCGTTAGCAACACAGCCAACTGGTGCAAATGTTACTGGATTATTAAAAACGAGCAATGACAGAGCAAAAGCAATTTCTCTTGTTTATTATTAACATCAGACAAAAAAGAAATCATGATTAATGCATTAAAACATACAAGAGACAAATATCCTCAGCAATATGCAACTCTCTTCACATGCAAACATGCTGCAATGCTGCAAGTGAATTGGAATAATTATAAACACATTTAAATTTCTTGGTTGGCATGTCAAACCTTGTTGGGTTATTTTATGCCAAAGATGTTTTGTCTTATTCATTTAAAAAAAAAAATTATTTTTTTTTAATGCAATTTTTTTAAAACACAGTTTTCAACTCATTTTTTTTCTGTTTAACCCATAGATGGGACTTAACAGTTACTACTCTCCGGTCAGAGTGTTTGAATTTTGTCTTAAACAATATAGTCGACTTTCTGGTTCTGTTTATTTTGTTTAATGGCATATCAACCTTGTTGGGTTATTTTACACCAAAGATGTTTTGTTTTATTCATTCTTGATGGTACTCAATTTGAAAAAAAAACAAAAAAAAACTCAATTATAAGTTTCTGTATTTTTAAATATGTTACAAACTGTTTTTCCTTGAATAATTATCATTATTGATTGGTGGGTTGGATTTTACGGCATGTCAACCCTTGTTGGGTTATTTTATGCCAAAGATGTTTTATTTTATGCATTCTTGATGGTACTCAAGTAAAAAAAAAAAAAAAAACTTTAAAACTTTTGTACAACGCTTTAAAACTATGAAATTAACATCGCAACTGTTGTTTCAAGCAAGGCTTTATGGTCTTACACCATACCTGATAGTTGGTAGAGTTGAAACATATTGGAAAATTTTAGAAATCGCATTTTGAAAGCTTTATTTATATGCAAGCGCGCTAATAAAAAAAAAAAAAAATAAATAAAAAAAAAAACGTGTGGAGCAACATTGAAAATTAATCAAATAACATTGAATTTGGTATTTTTAGCAAACCCCAACTCATCAATTGATCTTAGCAATGTTTCAAAGACACTAAATTATTGGTACCCCAAAGTTTTGAAACAGGTGAAAGGCAATTGGTTTTATAGGAATTGGTTAAAAAATCATGAGAATCTGACTTGCATGAAAGGTACACACAAACAGGAACCTATAGGATTGTTGTACAGTACATTTAACCTCTTACCTACCAGGTATATGGAAAGGGGAGCGAGTGCCAAATGCACTCCTTACAACCAGATGTGCACGTTTGAAACCATATTCTGTATCCTTTGCATGCCTTAACTTTAGAAATCAGCTTAAAACTTCATTTTATCATTAATACAAAAGTATTTTCATTGAAGACACAAGTACAGCTCCAATGCTGAAGTGAATTGGAACAATTATAAACACATTTAAATTTTCGTGGTTGACATGTCAACCCTTGTTGGGTTATTTTATCCCAAAGATGTTTTGTTTTATTCCTTCTTGGTGGTACTCAATTTATTTTTAAAACTCAATTAAAAAAATTTTAAAAACTCAATTGTCATAAGTTTCTGTATTTTTTAAATATGTTACAAACCTTTTTCCTTGAATAATTATCATTATTGATTGGTTGGTTGGATTTTACACCTGTCAACCCTTGTTGGGTTATTTTATGCTGAAGAAGTTTTGTTTTGATTGTTGATAAGTATTCATTTTTTTTTTTTTTGAACATGTTTTTCAACTCATTTTTTTCTATTTGACCCATAGATGGGATCCTACAGGAAGTACCACTCCAGGTCAGAGTGTTTAAATTTTGTCTTAAACATAATGTATGTCAACTTTCTGGTTCTGGTTATTTTGTTTAATGGCATATCAATCTCAGTGAGTTATTGTTAGGAACTGTCCTAACAAAATATATAGATTTATTCCCCTTGACACTTACCCCCATGACAGGTGCATTGTGAGAGCTAGGACTGGAAATGGGTCTTCAGCCATAACACATGAATTGATACATGAGATAGCTGGTTGTATACAAATTGAACTCCTCAGTCACTATTTTGGATGGAAGCATATCTCTACCCTTGTTAATTTACAACAACCTAGTTTTGCATTTTCATTCAATGCTCCATATTTTATTTGTATGTAAAAACAGAGTTATTTAATACCAAAGCCATCTTTATGAAAATACAGTAGTGGCACTATTTAGCTCATAGCTGAGAGAATGAGGAGGTTCATACCTTTCCCAAGATTATATTCAGAAAGTGAATGTAATAGCCTGACTGGAGTTTGAACTTACTTATTATTTTTTATTCTTTTATTAATTCTGAAAAGTATCAATAGATTTGCAGGAAAATTTAATTTGGCAGAAATGTCAAAAAATCTTTCCCTTTTTTTCCTTGGGGCTTGTAAAATTCATATATTTACTGAGAAGAAAAATAAGCTTAAAGACAAGACATGAGTTGCAGAATTAAATGATAAATGATAAACAAAAAAAAGAAAGAAACTTCTAGCTTATAGTTACTTAACTGGTAAAGTTACAGTTAAGACCTTTCAAATGGTTTAGTTTAGTTTGGGTTTTTGTTTATGGCATATAACCTTTGTGGGTTATTTAATGCCAACAAATTTCCAAAAAGAATGAAATGACAAAATAATAATACAAAATACTCCCCAGCATAGGACAACAGAATGAGAACAGTCTATCTTTTTGGATTGAATATAAGGTTCAATTTGTTTTTTGATTCTTTGTTTAATGGCATATCAATCTTCATGGGTTATATAATGCCAAAGCCATCCTTGGCTAATACCTGACCAGTACCATCCTATGCACATCAGTCCAATGATTACATTTATTTGTAAACCAGAGGCTAGGAGTTCAATCCTCAGGAAGTGATACTAATCATGTGAGTGCATATTGCGTCCACTCAGTACAAACCCCAATCCAAAAGTGTCATAGAGGAAACCCCACTTCTGGGTTCGCATCAGTCCCCTACTGATCAAGGGGAGCAACTCTATTTTTGTTAGGTCTGAATCTAACACACACCTAAGTCTGGGCCTTTTGTCTGGTCTACCTGCTTCTCTGTTACATATGTGTAAACTCTGTGAGGAGTGTTTTGAGGTAAGAAAGATGTTATTCTATTTTTACCAGACAAACGCTTTACCCCACTTGGGCAATGCTTCACTACGATACTGATAAGCATTTCATAATTCATAATATTACACTAAGAAATCCAATATATAACCATATATACTGTTAGATATATGCATTTATCATACCATCCCCAAGAGTAGGATGTGACACATGGTCAATTTCTTAAACAGAGTTTAACAGATTTGATAATTTTTATACAGATCTAATTGACTCTTAGATGGGACCTTAAGAGGTACTAACACTTCGGGTCAGAGTGGACTTAGGAGTAATGGCAATGAAGGTATACTACACAGAGTTCCAGAACTGGAGCCTCACCATCAGATGCAGTTTAGTGTCATACCCAAGAATATCAACAAAGCTAGAATATATATATATATATTTACTGACCACTCTACATGAGCAGCTGTGACATAAGGTCAATTTCTTAAGCATAGTTTAACAGGTTTGAATTCAGAGCTTTCCTAGACTGGTTGCTTAAGAGTCGAGTCCACCCTACTATTTACCCATAGCTGGAGGGAGAATAGTTGGATGCATACCTTTCCCAATGGTATTAGCACTATGTTAATTACAAACAACTTGTCCAGGATTTGAACTCAGATCGCCAATTCATTTCCTATGAAAATAACCATTACACCACAAGCACCTCTTCAATTCAGCGCATAGACTATGACAACTTGGTGTAGAACTATCAAGTCTTAAACAGATATCTGGAAAATATTCAAAAGTATAAACATTTGGTAGCAATGAATAAACTAGTACCACCCAAAATTAACAACTCTTGAAATATAACAGCTGGCTACCAATACACACCTAAGCAATTTATGTTTGGTCTTTAAAATAAAAAAAGTAAGTAAAGTCGCCAGGGTGGCCTAAAGTCAGTATCAGCCAGACAACAATGGAGTCTATCCCCCTTTCACAAGTGCTAGGCCAAGGAGATTGTTTTTTAACGTCTTAGGCAGAACACCACACCTCTCATCAGCTCTTCACTTTACTGCACAGATCCCTGTGCTACTAATACGCTGAGTTGGCGAGGGTCGGTATCAAACCAGTTTTCCCTATGCTTCAAAAGAAATTCTATACTTTTGATCTACAGGATATTTTATTACTATCAAATTCCACAGAATAAAAATAACACTAATAAAGCAAATGTATATTTAAAGTGAAAATTCTTCCAAGCTATAGCCATGTCTGTGCTACTGTATGGCTGCACTACCTGGACACTAATGAAATGCTTTGAGAAAAAGCTAGATGAGAACACACAAGGATGCTGCGTGAATAAATCTTGGAAGCAGCACCCACAAAAGAGCAACTGTATTGCCACCTGCCTCCTATCACATAAACAATTTGAATAAGACAAGCTGGACTTGCTGGAGACCCCCCCCCCCAAAAAAAAACAAGCTCATAAGTGATGTTCTCCAATGGGCGCCTACACATGGACATACCAGTGTGGTTGGCCAGCAAAAAAACTACATGGATCAGCTCTGTGCAGATACTGAATGCTGCACAAAGGACTTGCCGTGAGCAATGGATAATAGAGATGATTGGTTGGTTGTTTGGCTTCATTGAATATCAATCAATTCTTTTGGGTCATTTAATGTTGAAATCATGTCATGAAATACAAAGGACTCACGTTGCTTACAGTACCTGCTCTTGCTTAAGTGGTCACCCAATAAAGTATCGAACAGGCTCATTACTGCTTAACTTCAGTGATTCAGAATAATCTGATATAGAGACAGGTGGTGAAGAAGAGTCACAGAGATCCATGCTGTCTTTGTGAAATTGTTGTGTGATGAAAGATTAGGTTTGCAAGATGTCTACCTTGGTAGTAGGTTGTTTTTGTCGTTGTTTTGTTTTTTACTGACAAAAGTTTGAAGTCATAGAATTATTTTTGGTGGTTGATTGTCTTTGGAGGAATAAAAAGGTGTTTTATTGCTTCATAAAATCTAAAACCAACCCACAGAGCATAATCTTTCTTTGTAAATAACTTATTCAATTATGATTGGTCACCTGAATTTTGATATATAAAAAGTAACGAAAAATATTCTGATTTACAAGACCTTACAAATCATTTTGAAATATCTTTGGTCATAAAGTAAATTGTATCTACATTTGACTTCATTAAAATAATCATCTGATTTTTTTTTTTAATCACATTACATACAAATTATAAAGAGATTCATAATAGATATTTCAATAATGAAGCAGTGTACTTAAAAACATTTTAAATGATAAAATATTTTTCTAAACAGTTTTGCACATAATTAAAAAAAAAAAAAAAATCTAACAAATACATTTTAATTTTAAGTCTACATCTAAAGAATAAAAAAATAAAGAATAAAAAATATCTTTAAAAAAAGAAAGAAAAAAAAAGAAAATATAAGATTATCAATTAATAAAACAAATGACTTTGATTAAAATGATATTTAAAATTTGTGTTGTTTCTCTATGCTCTTTCCAAATTACATACACATATTTTTATGTATACAAGATATTGTCATTAAAAAAAAATAAAAAAAAATGTGTTGGTAAACTTCTTCCAGAAAAGACAAACGTGGATTTGGCTTCTGCTAAAAAAAAAAAAATTTTTTTTTAAATTACCTTGGTAGAAAAAAAAAGGTGGAATGGTTAAGGTAAGGTGATTTCTTGCAGGAATCCATTCAATGAATAATTGTAGAATGTCATTTGGTAGAGGATTTAAAGAAGTTGTGGTACTCAGTGAGAGATAAACTCAGTACAACAGCCATGATACAAAAGTGGAAAGGGCATGGTGTAGAGAGTATTGAAAAAAGTGGTTAAAAAGTGAACAGAACTGGAGGATTGTTTTGGGGTTTGTTTTGTTTTTTTTTTCTTTCTTTTTTACGAGGAAAAGGTGCACTGAGAAATGAAAAGTCATTTAGGGCTGTCGGGGAAGGATTTCAAAGTTATTGCTTTTTGTTAGAACTGTAATTGAGATAGTGACAAACAAAGGTATAGAAAAATAGGTAGGATATATATATATTTATATATATAACTGAGACACAGAATAATTGCATAAAGAAATAAAATAAAAAAAGGAGAAAAAAATAATTTGTACTAGCTATCAACAGAGTTGATGGTGAAAAAGGTTGTTTGTTTGTTGTTGTTTGTTGTTTTTTTTCCCCTTTTCCTTTCCTGCAATTTAAGTGGATCTTAGAATTGGTTTGAGACTAAATAGAATAAATCAATCATTCCAGAAACAAAAACCTATAAAAACAATTGTTCAATTCTCTTGAAACAGGTGAAAGGCAATTGGTTAATAGGAATCGGTTAAAAAGATCATGAGAATCTGACCTGCATGAAAGGTACACACAAACAGGAACCTATAGGATTGTTGTACAGTACATTTAACCTCTTACCTACTGGGCACATGGGAAGGGGAGTGAGTGCAAATGCACTCCTTTACAAACCAGATGTGCACGTTTGAAACTATATTCTGCATCCTTTGAATGCCTTAACTTTAGAAATCAGCTTGATGCTTCAAATTATCATTAATACAACAGTATTTTCATTGAAATCAAAATACAGTTTTTTTACCATTTTTTTTTTACCAATGTTTCAAGTAAGCTTTTTTTTTTACCAATGTTTCAAAGTAAGCTTTTTTTTTACCAATGTTTCAAAGTAAGCTAAGCTTTTTTTTTTACCAATGTTTTAAAGTAAGCTTTTTTAAATAATGTTTCAAAGTAAGCTTTTTTTTTTTTTTACCAATGTTTCAAAGTAAGCTTTTTTTACCAATGTTTTTAAGTAAACTTTTTTTACCAATGTTTTAGTAAGCTTTTTTTTTAACTAATGTTTTAAAGTAAGCTTTTAAACAATGTTTCAAAGTAAGCTTTTTTATTAATATTTCAACATAATTTAGACACTAAACCAGTGGTTCCCAAAGTTTTTCAGACTAGCCCCACACCCGACTTCCCAGTAGATTCCTAGCACTCCTCTCATTTACACATGAGAACACAAACCTTTTTTTTCTGTATGTGTTGTATACAGATGTCAAGCAAACTTTCAGATTTTTGACTGATTCCAGACTAGGTTTCAAAACTATGCATTTGTTTGTAATTCTCATGTTAGTTTTATTCAGTATAAACTGCATACGTGTTCCTTTAGCTTAGTATTTATGACATTTGTTCATTTAGATTTTGAAAAAAAAAACAAAAAAAAAAAAACAAGTTATTTATTAACTACTCCTAATGCTACCCTGTTGTTCCTCCCACCCCCATTTTTCCACAGCCCCAGAGGAGTGGTACTACACTCTTTGGAAATCACTGCACTAAATGTACCAATTAATATGGGACAGAGGCAACCATGAACTACTATTGCTGTCTCATCATATCTGTTACATTCTCACATAACTTTATAGACTAAAATCTAACAATTATTATAGGTCTAGTTTGGTGTCTTTGTTTAATGGCATATCAACCTTTGTGGGTTATTTATTTTCAGAATACAAAGTCTATCAAAAAGAACAAAAAAATTCAATACTTTGTATGTTCTCTGCAAAAATTTTTTTTTTTTTTTTTTTTTAAAGATTGCTGTGAGAAAAGATATATAAAAAAAAAAAAAGGGAGAGAAGCCAAGAAGACCTAACAAATAAATTCACCTAACAGAAATGATTTTCCTATTATATTTTATTAATATCCTAAACTTGAATGTGAGATTCTTGCAAGCAGAATATCATTTTCAATTAAAATGTGTAGGGTAGGGTAGACATGTAGATCAACATATACAAGGTGTGTCAAAAAAGAATCGAGATTTTTTGTACTTTCTGACACACCTTGTATTCTAAAAAAAAAAAAAAATAACATTCCATTTATCTTCATTCTTATCTTGGTAAATACAGCTTTAAACCTGGCACTTTTTTGACACCTTGTATTCTGAAAAAATAATGAATGGAACTTTTTTTTTTTCAGAATACAAGGTGTGTCAAAAGTATAAGAAATCTTGATACTTTTTTGACACACTTTATATACTAATCTTGGTTATACTTTTTATTGCATGATAAGTCTGCTAAAGGTCAGGATTTGATTTTAACTGCATGTCAAAATCACCTAGAGTTATTTTATGCCTAGAGGTTAGGGAATTGTGTTCATATTTACATTTTTTGTGTAGTTATTTCATATATTGCACACAGTCCTATCAAATATAAGTGAATTTTAAACAAATCTATTTGACCCATAAATGGGAGCCTAACAGGTACTACCACTCCTAGTCAGAGTAAACCTGGGAATGGAGCAATTGCTATGCATGCCAAGTCAGCCAGTAAAATAGACAAAGTAAGGATCCTGTTTAACATATATATATATATATATATGTTAGAGAAGATGACTTACCAGAGAATAGAATATTGAGTTAATCGCAAAATACATAGTGTTTATCTTCACTGCAATACTGTTTTCAATGACCATAATTGTATTATTCACTCCCACAATTGATTAATTCATTACAATTAACCCTGATGATCCTTTCTTGGTGAAACTTAAGTAGGTTATATATATATATATATATATATATATATATATATATATATATATATATACTTGAAATTCCCCCCAACTAAAAAAATTAAGTGAATTTTTTAAAAAAAAGAAAAAAGAAAAATAAAGAAATGAAAGTCCTATTTATTCAAAGCACATAGAAATACATAAGAAATAAAAAGATTTCTATCAAAATGCAGAGGTTAGCTAAACTGAATCTGAAATACCAAAAAAAAATTAAATAAATAAACAAATGTACAATTCACATAGAAAGGATTTCTAAATATGGATGTGAGATATTTTTGCAGACAGAGTATAATTTTCAAGTGAATAGTAATTCAGAGAATTTTAAATTTCTATTTTCATCTTTAACCCTAGGGGTCAATATTAACCACTTTGGTGATCCCTGATTTACAGGACCTAGTATTTTTCAACCTTTTTTTTTTTTTTATTGTAATATCCAATCCAGAACAAAACAATTTCATCAATCAATCTATTTTCTGTGTTAATAACTCGTATGAAAAGTAATGTAGATGTATTTTATAGTTTGATATTTGTTTCACTGATTGCATACAATGGCTTATACACAACTTGTGAATTTAATAGCTCTGTTGGGGCAGTGAAATGTCTATTCCTGTTAAGTGAGGGAGAGGCTTTCTATGATTGGATATACCAATCCCGTGATGAGCCCAGAAGTTTTAGCGCAAAATGCCAGAAATCACCAGATAGATTCCAGAACAGCTCCCATGTGCACGTTGACCTGAAATTCTCTCCAAGAAATCACTAAGATACCTTCTCCATCACACACACAAGTCTCTCAAACTTAACTCTATACAAAGGAACGACTTTATATTGTTAGTCATTGTTTTATTAATAAATTGTTAGAATTAAACTAAGTTTTAATTCATTTATTTATTGCCATTAATCTTAGAATTAAATGCTATACTAACACTAATAGCCTTTTCTTATCCAATTAATAAGAGTTAACTTAACAAATACAGTTGAACCTCGATTCTTAAACATAATTTGTCCCAGAATTATGCTTCAGAACTGATTTGTTCAAAAACTGAAACAATATTTCCCATAAGAAGTAGTCTAAAGTGGATTTATGTGTTTTTGACCATCAGACCTCACAACTTTCCTTTTTTCTTTTCTGGTAGTAGCACAGCCATCTTTCTTAGGATCAATGAATAAGGTTTAAAGTAGCCGTAAATTAGAGAATACATACAAATGAAGCGAAAAATTTGAAATAAACAATATCAGACACTTGTTCAAGATAACAACTGATGCTAACTGATGCGACTTGGGTAAATTCGACCAGCCATTTGTCCGTCTTTGGTTTGACTCAGCAGTCATTTGCACAACTCGTGTGTTCAAAGTTTGACAGTTAAGGCCTTTTTTTACACAAACTTGTTCAAACTCTGAACTGTTCGACTTAAAAGTCATTCAAGAAACCGAGGTTCTACTGTATGTCATTTAAATATCTTTATAGGATTTTCAAACTACACGGCCCTGATTACTGCATATTTGCATATCACAAGATGACATTTTATCCTTCTTAAGAGAAATAAAAAATTACCGAAAATTATATAAAAATACATCCACAAATCTACAAAAAATACACCTGTAAAGGAAACTTGATTACCAACTTTATCTGACACACTAACAGTTGGCATCAAATAACCCACAGAGTGATATGCCATTAAATAAAACCAAACCACAAGCATTTTTTGGTTCATGATCAGAAAGTTATTTCAGGTCTTCAAATTGAACTCGATGTTAGATATTTTTTACCCATGTTCCACAAAAGACAGATATTTATCCCCCCAACATAGTGAATTCTAAGAGAACATAAACAATACTTCAAGAATTTTAAATTTATATAAAAGGGGAAAAAATTGATAATGCACAGACACAAACACAAACGAGATGATCGAATGTTACTAGTTAAAAATGTTATGTTAATACAATTTTAGAAAACTAAAAATCCCTCAAGTGGTTACGTGAAATGCCCTTAACTCTGCCTTTTCATTCATTTGGTTCTGAAAAATTGCAACCCAACAGGAGAGTGCAAAGATTATCATGATTATGATAATAATAGTATAATGATGATGTATAATAGAGAAAATAATTTCACAATGAAAACTTGATCTTTTCTCAAATGTGTTACCCACAATGATCCTGTTTAAAATGTGCTGAAAACAAATATGAACAAATGCTTACATTATTAACTGATTTCTGTTAGGTTCAGACTAGGAAAATAGAGTTGCTCCCCTTGCTCAGTAGGGGGGCGGATGGGAACCTGGAAGTGGGGTTTCCACCATGACACTTTGGACTGGGGTTTGTAGCAGGTGGATGCCATGTGCAGAGCACGGTTGAGCTTAGTTAAGCCACTTTTAGGGTAGAGCATTCTCTACCTGTGTTAATAAAACCTTGTTAATTCACAACAACCTAGTCTTGTATTTTCATTCGGTTTTCCGTATTTTGTATCTGTAGCTGTAAAACAAAACACTTTCAAAAACTTAATATTAGAACTTTACCTATTGTACATTACTAATTGAATAAACTACTATCAATTTACATTATCACCTGATGTTCTCAGACAGCTGTTTATAATCGTCTGGACCAGTGCATCGACTGTACGCAAATACACTAGGCTTAGTCCATAACACTGATATACATTTAAATCACCACTTGAATAAGGAAAATAGATTGGTTGATGAAATTGTTTGTTTCAATTGGATATTAAAATACAAGGGTCATTGGATTGAAAATTATTTGTTCTTATGTAATGTGCCATTGATGGATCGAGGCGAATAGCTCTGATGTGATGATGGCCTTAAATTGTCAAGTGACAGTGACAGCAGTGGTAGGACACCTCAAGAAGTGACTGGAACCCGCTGTGCCACGTCTCCAAAGAGCCACAGACGAAGGAGGCCACCCTGCAGCTGCTACGGTGATGATAAGAACAGGGGGAGTGTTAATGGACATAGTCATTTCACCTTGATATATATGGCAAAGATCGCCTGTGCCGTGCACGAAGCCTCGAACGGCACAAGTCTTAATTTGTATGGCAGGTGGGTGAGCCATAATAAAAACAGGCAGGTCGCTCATACTGGGGAAAAATGAACCTGGCGTGGAGGATGGGAGTGGTATTAATTGTTCATCTGACCAAGGACTTGATTTTCGAGTGGGTGATGAGTGAGAAATTAATGGTTGGACTTGATTTTTTGAGTGTTGGCTTTGCTTCATCTTGTTCATGTAAATTAGGTAAACCAAAGTGCCTGGGATCAATGGGATTATCTAAGGTGTTAAAGATGAAAATATAAATTTCAATTCCTAAATTACTTTGAGTTCAAAAGAAGCAGAAATAGATGAGAAGAAATCGGTAATTCTTTTCAACAAAACTGATAAAGATGATCTTCGTATTGACCTAAAACTGAGAATGTAAGAGGAGTGAAAAATGTAGACATTATGGATTATTAACAAGATGATTTTTTGATGATACTTACAGATATAAACACACCAATATCAATAAAGATGAATATATATATATTATATATATATATATATATATAAAGGACAGTGTGTGTGATGTATGTTATGTATGGAGGAAACTACAAAAATAAACAATTGATGATAAAGTAAATCTATATACACATTAAATATCACTGTTCTTGTTTTGTGTGCAAAAGTTATAAGATTTTATTTACTTTTGAAGATATTGAAATTAGAGAATTACCATAGAATAGCATTGAAATTTACTTAAGTGTTTCAGCATTTTGAAATCTCAAAAATAAACAATCAATACCCAGATATTTTTGCCCCTTCTCTACCAGACGACACTGGATAGCTACTTCTAGTATGATATAAATAAGAATTTGGCAAATAAGTAACACCAGATTATCAGGTTTACATTTTTTCATTTCATCTTGGACGGTCTTATTTTAACAGAGGGTGTTGCGAGATGATAACAGTCGTACAATTAGGAACATGAGTATTATATATAGATTATAATAATGGATAATGATTACCAGTTACACTGATGATCAAATTAAGAATTTAATTTCTTGTGCAATTTTGATATAATTAGAATTGATCAGACTCAATGTTGAACTTTAAAAATACAAAAAATAAAAAATCACATACAAAAGAAAAAAGAAAAAAAAAAAAAGTAAGAAAGAAAAAAAATTATGCAATGTTTTTTTTTTTTTTTCCTTTACTTCATAAATCTAATTTGAAGTTTATTATAGTTTCTTTAGTAACATAAAAAAAATTAAAGTTGTCGGGGCTCTAAGTCAATATCAGCCAGAAAACGAGGAGTCTTTCTCCTTGTATAGCTAGACCAGGGATATTGTTTTTTCAATTGAAAGGAGTGCCATACCTACATCAGTTCCTTACTTTACTACACAGATCCTGTACTATCATACACTGAGTTGGTGAGGGCCGGTATCAAACCATAGACTTTGTGGTTCCTAGACGGATGCACTACCAACTAAGCTAAACCGGCCATAGTAATATATCTCTGCTAAAATTGTCAAAGTGAAAATATAAATATAAATCTGGATAAATCTAACTTGGTTCAGATTATGAAAATATGGATGATCAGCAGATTTAAAGAATTTAAGATGATAATCTTAGAGATTAAATATTGCTAAACAGCAATTTTAATTCTGATGAATTTCATGAGAAAGTTCCACCATAATCTTGGACAGTGAAGAATTTAGAACAATGTGTTAATGGAAATGGTAAAGTAATCTCTTTAGATTCTAGAATGAAATAACAGAAATCTCTGGTATAACTCTAAAGCCAGATCTGAGAGAGAATGGAGAGGAGAGGAAGAAGGAACATGCGTAGGACACAGGAGGGAGAGAGACGAGGAGAGGGAACGAGGAGGAGGGAGAGAGAACGAGAGAGAGAGATAACAGGGAAAAGAAAGGGACAAGGGAGGAGAGAGAGAGAGGAATGAGGAGAGAGAGAGAGGAGAGAGAAAAGGAATGAGAGAGAGAGAGAGAGAGAGAGAGAAGGAATGAGAGAGAGAGAGAGAAGGGAGAAGAGAGGAGAGAAGAATGAGAGAGAGAGAGAGAGAGAGACGAGATGAAGAGAAGAGAGAGAGAATAGAGAGAGAGAGAGAGAGAGAGAGAAAGGAAATGAGAGAGAGAGAGAGAGAGAGAGAGAGAGAGAACTATTCAAACAGCAATTAATTATAAATGATAACTAAGTTGCATGCCTTGACATACTGACGTTGCATGCATAAAAAATTACATTAATACTTGCTTTTGGGGGTGCATAAAAAAAAAACAGTACATCAAAAACTTGCTTCCCTTACAACTGGTGGACTTGGCATGTTAGACATTGCATGCATGAAATACAACTTACTTTCTCAATAGACTTGCAATACATAGGTCAGACCCTCCACCCCAACCGTGGGGATCTTGTGGGCTTTTTTTCCCCCTTTTACTAAGCACAGGGTATACACATACTGAAATCTACACTGGTTAGACATGGAAGAACATCCTTTCATCTTACCACATTCTCCAGTAAAATTTATAACTATTATTTGGATTACATATCAAAAAAATTGCAATATGTTCAGCCATACTTGACTTTGTGATATCACCTCAGATTTTTGGCTTGCCAATCTTAGAATATATATTTTTTGGAAATTGGCATGTTTTACATTATTTTACTGACTATAACTGAATGGGATATTATAATGTTTTGGTCATTTTTTTCTCTCTCTTCCTTTTTTTGCATGGAGATAAAACTTTTGTAAGAATGTTGTCCATTGTAATATTTCTGTGAAAAACAACCTCAGCCAGACTAGTAATAAATCTTTTGGATTTGTTTTTTATGACAGCCCTCTTATGGTAAGTTATAGCTGATATCTTTCATATATAATATAATATATATATATATATATATATATATATCCTCCTATTTGGAGATACTGATTTTATTCATATATATATGAAGTAAAAAAACAAACATATGTTTATTTTTTATATGGCCTTTTAGCGACAATTTTTGGAGATATGTGCTTAATTGTAGTCATACCTAATTTTGAAATTAATTAGTTAATAATTAATGAATTTAGGCGGCATATATGTTCAAATGTAAGCTTAAACAAATCGAGAAATGTCAATCCCTGGAATGTACTTTCAACCTATTAGGTCTCATCAGCAAGGTTTAGACATGGGAGACTGCTCCTGCGTGAGTCGAACCTCATATATATTATATAATATTTATATATATATATATTTACCAACCCTCCGAACGAGTTATATGACACAAGGTGAATTTCTTAAGCTGAATTTAAACAGGTTGAATTCAGAGTTTTTCTTTTCACCCCTAGACTGGTTGCCTAACTAAGGATAGAAGAGCCCATCAGTCTTACTATTTAGCCATAGCTGGAGGAGAGTAGTTGGATTCATACTGTTCCCCAAGGGTATTAGCGCTATGTGAAATGCAAACAGATTTTAACTCTGGTTGACAAGTCCATTTCCTACAACTCTAACCATTGCACCACCCACCTCCATACTTATTATTTATTAGGACAGGCAGTGGTTACACCTAGAGCAAGGTTTATCAAAATTAATTCTGTGAAATCCTTGAATAAACAGTTCAGTTTTAAATATAAACAATATTATATGGTATTGATGCTAAAGAAAAAAGAAAAACAATTGTCCACTGTACCAAATTTTGATATTGTTTATTTCATTTTATTTTGAAAAAATGCTTTCATTGAATTAATTTTATGAACAAAAACATTTTCATTTTTGTATTTTGATTTCATACTATATCATACTTGGAAAATGAATATGGACTCTCTCGCCAATTTTGACGCACGAGGGTTCATCCAGTGAACAACCTTATAGTGTTATGTTTATAGTGGTGAAGGCTTGTGTTGGACCATCCCTACTTTTTGCCAATCGATGGAAAGAATGTGCCAAGGAATGCCTCAAACCCAATCAACGGACTGAGTTTTCATTCTCCTAGGACTGGTTACCTATCTAAGGTCAGAGCCCAGTCTGCCTATATTTAAATGATAATTTTAAGAGAATAGTGAATGCATACCTTTCCAGGATATTAGCAGTATTATGAAATGCAAACAGCTTCTCCTTGAATTTGAATTCAGGTTTGCCGATTATTCCTTGATGAGACCAATACATCACACACCTCACCATTGTACACTATATAGGGTGCTTATATATTATGCTGTTGTTAGGTTTGACTAAAAAATAGAGTTCTCCCCTGATCAGTAGGGGCTGATGGGAACCCGGAAGTGGGGTTTTCCACCATGACACTTTTAGATGGGGTTATACAAAGTGGACGCACGTGCACAGACGTTTGAGCTAATTAACGTCACTTTAGGTAGAAGCATTCTCTATCCTGTTAAATAAACGAATTGTTAATTTCCACACAACCTGACTTGCTTTTAGTTCATTTATTCTGTATTTTATCTGTATGTAAAACATAACAGTTGTTACGGCTTCTTTGAGTATAAGAAGTTTCAGAACCCTGATATAGGGTGGATTCATATGTTTTTGTCAGATTCATCTCTAAGTAATCAATTATGTTTACAGGCTTTTACGTTATGTTGGACAAATGAACTGTTCTTTCATTTAAATGAAAAGATTAATTAACATTGAAATTAAATCTCTCTCTCTGTCTTTCTCTCTTTATTCATGTGCACATGATTTATATATGGAACTTTAGATACACAATGAAATGATGAATGAAGTTAATATTTAACTTTATACTCGGACCTTTTCTTTAAAAGAAAAGAGTTTGTTAATTTTTGGAAATGAGGTTTTTATGTGAAGAAAGCTGCATTTCAAAGATGTCTCCAAGAATGATTCTCACGATACTTTGCATTATCCCTTCCAACTGGAATTGTGGCTTCGACCACCCTCGTGCAGTGGCCTCCGTAGTGGACTCCTTCCTGTCTGAGCTACTGGCGCCACACCATGAACCAAGAGGTTCGCAAGCTTGGCACAAGCACCACACATCAACATTTCAGGACAGCTTCACATGTGAATCGTGTGTCGAGAATGTTTTTCAAATATTTGAATTTCGTCCACGGGGGCACAGTAATTCAGGGGCACAAAAACTCTATAGTTTTCCGATACTGCAATGCCAATGAATGTGAAATAACTACCTATCTTTGGAGTTAAATCTTCCTACATTATATGAATTTATATGAACTCAGAGTGAAAAAATTTGTAATACACGATACCATACCAAAACTAACTTGTGGCATTTAAAGCAATTTTCTATGTAGTGTATACGTGTGTGCATGTGAATTATATAATATATATAATTTTTCACAAGGTCTTATCTTTACCTGTGATGAATGTGCATTTCATTAATCGCTTGTGCTGGTACTGAGGTGTTTCAAATTATTTCAAAAACTTTTGAAAATAAAGACAAAAAAAACCTTCTCCAATGATAAAATGTGAAATAAGAGAACCCTCAACCTTCACCCCCACCACTAATAATTACATTTAAAATAAATAAGAGAAATAAGACATAAATGTGGATTTTTTTGGGGGGAGGGGGTTTCAGATGAAAATAAGAAAAAAGTTGGGATATTCCCAGGTTGTGATTCGAGGGTTGAAAGGGGAGGGAGATTTTTATTTTTACAAATAAAGAGAGAACTGCAAGCAGAAATAAATGTAAAAGAAGTGTCCTACCTCATAATATGGATTCATATTTTGCTAGTAAGGAAAGAATGGGACTTAGTTGATACTTTAATGTACGCAAAAAAAAAAAATAAATAAAATAATAAGTAAAAAATAAATAAATAAAATAAATGAATAAATTTAAAAATATAAATGAATAAAAATATTAAAATAAATAAATAAATAAATAAAAGAGACTTACATTTATATAACAATATCCATGCACATTCAATGACAGTATGATATAAATATAAAAATACAGTAAGTACAAACAAGTCATTCAGAATTGGATAGATAAAAATTGTATAAGTAATGAATAAACTTTTTTTTTTTTTTTTTTTTTTGACAGTTTGAGAAAATACATTTAATCTTAGAGAAACATTAAGATTAACAAATTAAATTCAAGGAATATATCAGTTTGAACTTACCTTCAAAAAAAAAAGCAGAGCTTAATTTTCAAAATGCCAATACAAAAAAAGTAGAGAAACTAAACACACTGAACCTAAATAATTTTAATAAAAGTTATGCATCATTTTCTGAACACATGGTAGTTGTTGAGTTAATACAGTTCTAAGTGAAAATCATCTTTAGGTTGCAAGTTCAATTCTGACTGCAGGCAAAATTAATGAATACGTAAAATAACTTAACACTTGTACCCAGTCATGGTTAACAGAATGAGAAACAATCTACCCAATGGATTAAAAAGGGTCTGGTTCAAAGTTCCATAAGGGCCCTGATTTTGACAAGAAGGTTCTGAATAAAGTTGGAAGGTATGTTTGCTGAAAGTGTATATAGCAATAGAGATAAAGACAACAGTCAGAAGATCTAAATGATACAAGTTATAGATCATAATTTCCTAACAGGCTTGAATTCAGAGTTTACCTTTTCCTAGACCGGTTGCCTAAATGAGGTTGAATAGCTCAATCTACCTAGAAGCAGAAAGGAGAATAGTTGGAATCATATCTTTCCAAAGGTATTATGCTATATAAAATGCAAACAGCCTTGTCCAGGATCTCAACTCATATCACCATGTCCATTTTCTATGATGGTAACCATTGACACTACTCTGCTTAAAATTGTTGTGTCACATCCTGCTCGTACAGAGGGGTTGGATAAATACATATATTCATGGAGGCATGTAGTGTAATGGTTACCATCATAGAAATGGACATGGTGATATGAGTTGAGATCCTGGACAAGGCTGTTTGCATTTTATATAGCATTAATACCCTTTGGAAAGATATGATTCCAACTATTCTCCTTTCTGCTATCAGTAGGGTAGATTGAGCTATTCAACCTCATTTAGGCAACCGGTCTAGGAAAAGGTAAACTCTGAATTCAAGCCTGTTAGGAAATTATGATCTATAACTTGTATCATTTAGATCTTTCTGACTGTTGTCTTTATCTCTATTGCTATATACACGTTTTCAGCAAACATACCTTCCAACTTTATTCAGAAACCTTCTTGTCAAAATCAGGGCCCTTCATGGAACTTTGAACCAGACCCTTTATTTAATCCATTGGGGTAGATTGTTCTCATTCTGTTAACCATGACTGGGTACAAGTGTTAAGTTATTTTACGTATTCTATATTAATTTTGCCTGCAGTCAGAATTGAACTTGCAACCTAAAGATGATTTTCACTTAGAACTGTATTAACTCAACACTACACCATGTGTTCAGAAAAATGATGCATAACTTTTATTAAATTATTTAGGTTCAGTGTGTTTAGTTTCTCTACTTTTTTTGTATTGGCATTTTGAAAATTAAGCTCTGCTTTTTTTTGAAGGTAAGTTCAAACTGATATATTCCTTGAATTTAATTTGTTAATCTTAATGTTTCTCTAAGATTAAATGTATTTTTTCAAACTGTCAAAAAAAAAAAAAAAAAAAAAAAAAGTTTATTCATTACTTATACAATTTTTATCTATCCAAATTCTGAATGACTTGTTTGTACTTACTGTATTTTTATATTTATATCATACTGTCATTGAATGTGCATGGATATTGTTATATAAATGTAAGTCTGTCTTTTTATTTATTTTATTTATTTTAAATATTTTATTCATTTATATTTTTAAATTTATTCATTTATTTTATTTATTTATTTTTTACTTATTTATTTTATTTTTTTTTTTTTTTGCGACATTATAAAAGTATCAACTAAGTCCCAATTCTTTTCCTTACTAGCAAAATATGAATCCATATTATGAGGTAGGACACTTCTTTTACATTTATTTCTGCTTGCAGTTCTCTCTTTATTTGTAAAAATAAAAATCTCCCTCCCCCTTTCAACCCTCGAATCACAACCTGGGAATATCCCAACTTTTTCTTATTTTCATCTGAAACCCCCTCCCCCAAAAAAATCCACATTTATGTCTTATTTTCTCTTATTTATTTTAAATGTAATTATTAGTGGTGGGGGTGAAGGTTGAGGTTCTCTTATTTCACATTTTTATCATTGGAGAAGGGTTTTTTTTGTCTTTATTTTTCAAAAGTTTTGAAATAATTTTGAAACACCTCAGTACCAGCACAAGCTGATTAATGAAAATGCACATTCACTCACAGGTAAAGATAAGACCTTGTGAAAAATTATATATATATATAATTTCACATGCACACACGTATACACTACATAGAAAATTGCTTTAAATGCCACAAGTTAGTTTGGGTATGGTATCGTGTATTACAAATTTTTTTCACTCTGTTCATATAAATTCATATAATGTAGGAAGATTTAACTACCAAAGATAGGTAGTTATTTCACATTCATTGGCATTGCAGTATCGGAAAACTATAGAGTTTTTGTGCCCCTGAAGTTACTGTGCCCCCGGTGACTGAAATTCAATATTTGAAAACTTCTCGACACAGATGTCACAATGTTGAAGGCTGTCCCTGAAGTGTGATGTGTGGTGCTTTGTTGCCAATGCTTTTTGCTGAACCTCTTGGCTTCATGGTGTGGCGCCAGGGTCGCTTCAGACAGGAAGAGTTCACTACGGAGAGCCTACTGCCACTGAGGGTGCCTGAGCAAATTTCCCAGTTGGAAGGATAATGCCAAGGTATCTGGATCATTCGCAGACATCTTTGATGCAGCTTTTTTTCACATTAAACCCTCATTTTCCAATAACAAACTCCTTTTCTTTTAAAGAAAAGGAATCCGAGTTATAAGAGTTAAATATTATACTTCATTCATCATTTTCATTGTGTTATGCTAAAAGTTTGTCCATATATAAATCAATGTGCACATGAATAAAGAGGAAAGACAGAAGAGAGATTTTAATTTCAATTTAATTTATCTTTTCATTAGTAAATGAAAGAACATTCCATGCTGTGCAACATAAAGTAAAAGCTGTAAAAAATAATTCTGATTACTTAGAGGATGAATCTGACAAAACATATTGACATCCACCTTAGTCAGGGTTTCTGAACTCTTATACTCAAAGAAGCCGTTAGACAACTGTTATGTTTTACATTACAGATAAAATACAGAATACTGAACTAAAATGCAAGATCAGGTTGTGGAAATTAACAATGTTTTATTTAACACGGATAGAGAATGCTTCTATCCTAAAATGACTTAATTAGCTCAACCGTGGTGCACGTGCGTCCACTTTGTAATAAACCCCAATCTAAAAGTTCATGGTGAAACCCCACTTCCGGGTTCCCATCAGCCCCTACTGATCAAGGGGAGTAACTCTATTTTTGTTAGGTCAGAAGCCTAACAACGCATATATATAAGGCACCCTATATAGTGTACATGGTGGAGGTGTGTGATGTATTGGTTATCATCAAAGGAAATAACTCGGCAACCTGAATTTCAATCATGGATGAAGCTGTTTGCATTTCATATCTGCTAATTTATCCTTGGAAAGGTATGTTCAACTATTCTCATTACAATTATATTTAAATAGTAGGGCAGACTGGGCTCTGTAACCTTAGATAGGTAACCAGTCTAGGAGAATGAAAACTCAGTCGTTGATTGGTTTGAGGCATTCCTTGTGCACCAATTCTTTCCTATCGATTGTGCCAAAAACGTAGAGGATGTCCAACACAAGCCTTCACCACTATAAACATAACACTATAGGTTGTTCACTGGATCACCCTCGTGCGTCAAAAATTGGCGGAGAAGTCCATATTCATTTTTCCAAGTATGATATAGTATGAAATTCAAATACTAAATAATAAAATGTTTTGTTCATAAATTAATCATAATGAAAGCATTTTTTTAAAATTAAAATGAAATAAACAATATCTAAAATTTGGTACAGTGGACAATTGTTTTTCTTTTTTTCTTTACATCGAACCATATAATATTAATTTTAAACTGAACTGTTATTCAGATTTCACAGAATTAATTTTGATAAAGCCTTGCTCTAGGTGTAACACTGCCTGTCCTAAATAATAATAAGTATGGAGGTGGGTGGTGCAATGGTTTAGAGTTGTAGAAATGGACTTGTCAACCAGAGTTAAAAATTCTGTTTTTGCATTTCACACTAGGCGTAATACCCTTGGGAACAGTATGAATCCAATACTCTCCCTCCACTATGGCTAAATAGTAAGACTGACTGGGTCCTCTGATCCTTAGTTAGGCAACCAGCTAGGGTGAAAGAAACTCGGAATTCAAAACCTGTTAAATCAGCTTAAGAAATTCCCTTGGTCATATACTATCGTCGGAGGGGTTGGTAAATATACTATATATATAATATATATATATATTATATATATATAATATGGTTGCGACTCCAACGCACGGAGCAGTTCTCCATGTCTATCCTTGCTGATAGGACCTTAATAGGTTGAAATGTAATACAGGAATGGCAATTTTCTCGATTTGTTAGCTTTACATTTGAACATATATGCCCGCCATAAATTCATAATTATTAACTAAATTAATTTTTCAAAATTAGGTATGACTACAATTAATAAGCACATATCCTCAAAAATTGTCGGCTAAAAGGCCATATAAAAAAATAAACATATTGTTTGTTTATTTACTTTTCATATATATATGAATAAAATCAGTATCTCCAAATAGGAGGATATATATATTATATTATAATATATATATATATTATATTATATATGAAAGTATCAGCTATAACTCCATAAGAGGGCTGTCATAAAAAACAAAATCCAAAGATTTATTTAACTAGTCTGGCATTGAGGTTGTTTTTCACAGAAATATTACAATGGACAACATTCTTACAAAAGTTTTATCTCCATGCAAAAAAGGAAGAGAAGAGAAAAAAAAAATGACCAAAAATTACTATTCCCATTCAGTTATAGTTCAGTAAAATAATGGTTTTAAACATGCCAATTCCCAAAAATATAATTCTAAGATTGGCAAGCCAAAATCTGAGGTGATATCACAAAGTCAAGTATGGCTGAACATATTGCAATTTTTTTTGATATGTAATCCAAATAATAGTTATAAATTTTACTGGAGAATTGTGTAAGATGAAGATGTTCTTTTCCATGTCTACCAGTGATAATTTCAGTATGTTATACCCTGTGCTTAGTAAAGGGGGGGAAAAAAGCACAGATCCCACGTTGGGTGGAGGGTCTTAACCTATGTATTGCAAGTCTATTGAGAATAGTAAGGTTGTATTTTTCATGCATGCAATGTCTATAGCATGCCAAGTCCACCAGTTGTAAGGAGCAAGTTTTTGATTTGTTGTTTTTTTAATGCACGCCAAAAAGCAAGTATTTAGTAATCTTATGCATGCCAGACGTCAGTATGTCAAGGATGCAACTTAGTTATCATTTATTTAATTGCTGTTTGAAAGTTCTCCTGTTCTCTCTCTCTCTCTCTCTCTATCCTGCTCTCTCGCTCTCTCTTCTCTCTCTTCATTCCCTTCTCTCTCTCTCTCTCTCTCTCTCTCTCCTCTCATCTCTCTCTCTCTCTCTCTCTCTTCCTTCTCTTCTCTCTCTTCATTCTTCTCCTCTCTCTCTCTCTCTCTCTCATCCTTCTCTCTCTCTCTCTCTCTCTCTCTCTCTCTCAGTCCTTCTCTCCTCTCTTCCCTTGTTCCCTTTCTTTTTCCCTTGTTTATCTCTCTCTCTCGTTCTCTCTCCTCCTCTTCCCTCTCCCTCGTTCTCTCTCCCTCCTGTGTCCTCTACCATGTTCCCTCTCTTCCTCTCCTCTCCATTCTCTCTCAGATCCTGGCTTAGAGTTGAATATCAGGATTTTCTGTTATTTCCATTCTAGAATCTAAGAGATTACTTTACCTTTTTTTCCATTACAATTTGTTCTAATTCTTCACTGCCTCCAAGTTATGGTGGAACTTTCTCATGAAATTCATCAGAATTAAATTTTGACTGTTTAGCATATTTTGAATCTCTAAGATTATCATCTTAAATTCTTTAAATCTGCTGATCATCCATAGTTTTCATAATCTGAACCAAGTTAGATTTATCCAGATTATATTTATATTTTTCACTTGACAATTTTAGCAGAGATATATTTACTATGGGCGGTTTAGCTAGTGGTAGTTGCATCCGTCAGGAACACAAAGTTCTTGGTTTGATACCGGCCCTCACCAACTCAGTGAGTATGAATAGTACAGGGATCTGTGTAGTAAAGTAAGGAACTGATGTTAGGTATGGCACTCCCTTTCAATTGAAAAACAAGTATCCCTGGTCTAGTGCTAGTAAAAAGGAGAAAGACTCCCTCGTTTTCTGGCTGATATTGACTTTAGAGCACCCGACAACTTTACATTTTTTTTATGTTACTAAAGAAACTATAATAAACTTCAAATGTAGATTTATGAAGTAAAAGGAAAAAAAAAAACATTGGCATAATTTTTTTTTTTTCTTACTTTTTTTTTTTTCTTTTCTTTTGTATGTGATTTTTATTATTTTTTGTATTTTTAAAGTTCAACATTGAGTCTGATCAATTTCTAATTATCATCAATTGCACAAGAAATTAAATTTTTTTTTTTTTTTGATCATCAGTGTAACTGGTAAATCATTATCCATTATTATAATCTATATATTAATACTCATGTTCCTTAATTTGCGACTGTTATCATACTCGCAACACCCTCTGGTTAAAAATAGACCGTCCAAGATGAAATGAAAAAAATGTAAACCCTGATTAATCTGTGTTACTTATTTGCCAATTCTTATTTATATCATACTAGAAGTAGCTATCCAGTGTCGTCTGGGTAGAGAAGGGGAAAAAATATCTGGTGTATTGATTTGTTTATTTTTGAGATTTACAAATGCTGAACACTTTTAAGTAGAATTTCAATGCGTCTATCTATGTATATTCTAATTTTCAAATATCTTCAAAAGTAATAAAATCTTTATAACTTTTGCACACAAAAAAGAACAGGTGATATTTAATGTGTATATAGATTTACTTTATCATCAATTGTTTTTATTTTTGTAGTTTCCCTCCATACATACATAACATACACACAACTGTCCTTTATATATAATATAATATATATTATATATATAATATCATTCTTTATTTATATGGTGTTATATCTGTAAGTATCATCAATAAAATCATCTTGTAATAATCCATAATGTCTACATTTTTCACTCCTCTTACATTCTCAGTTTTAGGTCAATAACGACAAGATCATCTTTATCAGTTTTGTTGAAAAGAATACCGATTTCTTCTCATCTATTTTCTGCTTTCTTTTGAACTCAAAGTAATTAGGAATTTGAAATTTATATTTTCATCTTTAACACCTTAGATAATCCATTGATCCCAGGCACTTTGGTTTTACCTAATTTACATGAACAAGATGAAGCCAAAGCCAACACTCAAAATCAAGTCCAACCATTAATTTCTCACTCAGCAGCCCACTCGAAAATCAAGTCCTTGGTCAGCATGAACAATAAATACCACTCCCTCCATCCCGCCAGGTTCATTTTTTCCCCAGTATGAGTGACTGCCTGTTTTTATTACGGCTCACCCACTGCCATACAAATTAAGACTTGTGCCGTTCGAGGCTTTCGTGCACGGCACAGGCGATTCTTTGGCCATTTATTCAAGGTGAATGACTATGTCCATTACACTCCCCCTTGTTCTTATCATCACACGTAGCAGCTGCAGGGTGCCTCCTTCATCTGTGGCTTCTTCGGAGACGTGGCACAGCGGGTTCAGTCGCTTCTTGAGGTGGTCCCACTGCTGTCACTGTCGCTTGACAATAAGGCCTCATCATCAGAGCTATTGGCCTCGTCATCCATCAATGGCACATTACACAGAAACCAAATAATTTTCAATCCAAATGACCCTTGTATTTTAATATCCAATTGAAAACAAAACAATTTCATCAACCAATCTATTTTCTTATTCAAGTGGTGATTTAAATGTATACCAGTGTTATGACTAGCCTAGTGTACTTTGCGTACAGTCGATGCACTGGTCCAATGATTTATAAACAGCTGTCTTGAGAACATCAGGTGATATGTAAATGTATAGTAGTTTATTTCAATTAGTAAGTGACAAATAGGTAAAGTTCTAATATTAAAGTTTTTGAAAGTGTTTTGTTTTTACATACAGATACAAATACGGAAACACTGAATGAAATACAAGACTAGTTGTTGTGAATTAACAAGGTTTTATTTAACACAGGTAGAGAATGCTTCTACCCTAAAGTGGCTTAACTAGCTCAACCGTGCTCTGCACATGCATCCACCTGCTACAAACCCCAGTCCAAAAGTGTCATGGTGGAAACCCACTTCCAGTTCCCATCCCCCCCCTACTGAGCAAGGGAGCAACTCTATTTTCTCTAGGTCTGACCTAACAGACTAGTCAGTTAATAATGTAAGCATTTGTTCATATCTTGTTCGCACATTCTAAACCGATGCATTGTGGGGTCACATTGAGAAAAGATCAAGTTTTCATTGTTGAAATTTTTTCTCTATTTGTACATCATCATTATTACTATTATTATCATAATCATGATGAAATCTTTGCACTCTCCTGTTTGGTTGCAATTTTTTCAGAACCAGAATGAATGAAAAAGCAGAGTTAAAGCATTTCATGTAACCACTTGAGGATTTTTGTTTTCTAAATTGTATTAACATAACCATTTAACTAGTAACATTCAAATCATCTCTTTTTTTGTGTGTGCGGGCATCATCAATTTTTCCCCTTTTATAAATTTAAAATTATTGAAGGTATGTTTAAGTTCTGCTTAGACATTCACTATGTTTGGGGGACAAATCTGTCTTTTGTGGAACATGGGTTAAAAAATATCTAACATCGAGTTCAATTGAAGACCTGAAATAACGTTTTGATCATGAACCACAAAATATGCTTTGGTTTGGTTTATTTAATGGCATATCAACTCTGTGGGTTATTTGATGCCAAAACTGTTAGTGTGTCAGATAAAAGTTGGTAATCAGTTCCTTTACAGGTGTATTTTTAGATTTTGTGGATGTATTTTTATATAATTTTCGGTATATTTTTATTTCTCTTCAGAAGGATAAAATGTCATCTGTGTGATATGCAAAATATGCAGTAATCAGGGCAGTGTAGTTTGAAAATGCTATAAAGATATTTAAATGACATACAGTAGAACCTCGGGTTCTTGAATGACTTTTGTCGAACAGTTCAGAGTTTGAACAAGTTTGTGTAAAAAAGGCCTTAACTGTCAAACTTCGGACTTTGAACACACGAGTTGTGCGAATGACTGCTGAGGCAAACCAAAGACGGAAAATGGCTGGTCGAATTTACCAAAGTCACATCAGTTAGCATCAGTTGTTATCTTGAACGAGTGTCTGATATTGTTTTTGTGCAAATTTTTCGCTTCATTTGTATTTATTCTTTTTAATTTACGGCTAATTTAAACCTTATTCATCAACCCTAAGAAAGATAGCTGTGATACTACCAGAAAGGAAAAAAAGGAAAGTTGTGAGGTCTGATGGTCAAAAACACATAAATCCACTTTAGACTACTTCTTATGGGAAAATTTTTCAGTTTTGAACAAATCAGTTCTGAAGCATAATTCTGGGCAAATTATGTTTGAGAATCAAGTTCAACTGTATTTGTTAAGTTAACTCTTATTAATTGGATAAGAAAAGCTATTAGTGTTAGTATAGCATTTAATTCTAAGATTAACAGCAATAAATAAATGAATTAAAACTTAGTTTAAATCTAACAATTTATTAATAAAACAATGACTAACAATATAAAGTCGTTCCTTTGTATAGAGTTAAGTTTGAGAGACTTGTTGTGTGTGATGGAGAAGATATCTGGTATCTTAGTGATTTGGAGAGAATTTCAGGTCAACGTGCACACGGGAGCTGTTCTGGAATCTATCTGGTGATTTCTGGCATTTTGCGCTAAACTTCTGGGCTCATCACAGGATTGGTATATCCAATCACAGAAAGCCTCTCCCATACACAGGAATAAACATTTTACTGCCCCAACAGAGCTATTAAATTCACAAGTTGTGTATAAGCTATTGTATGCAATCAGTGAGACAAATATCAAACTATAAAATACATCTACATTACTTTTCATATGAGTTATTAACACAGAAAATAGATTGATTGATGAAATTGTTTTGTTCTGGATTGGATATTACAATAATAAAAAAAAAGGTTGAAAAATACTAGGTCCTATAAATCAGGGATCACCAAAGTAGTAATATTGACCCCTGGGTTAAGGATGAAAATAGAAATTTAAAATTCCCTGAATACTATTCACTTGAAAAATTATACTCTGTCTGCAAAAATATCTCCATCCAGATTTAGAAATCCTTTCTATGTGAATTGTACATTTGTTTATTTATTTATTTTGGTATTTCAGATTCAGTTTAGCTAACCTCTGCATTTTGATAGAAATCTTTTTATTCTTATGTATTTTATGGATAGGACATTCATTTCTTTATTTTCTTTTTTCTTTTTTTAAAAATTCACTTAATTTTTTTAGTTGGGGAATTAAAGTTAGAGTATATATATATATATATATATATATATTATAATATATATAATATATATATATATATATTATATATATATATATATACCTACTTAAGTTTCACCAAGAAAGGATCATCAGGGTTAATTCTAATGAATTAATCAATTTTGGGAGTGAATAATATAATTATGGTCATTGAAAACAGTATTGCAGTGAAGATGAACACTGTGTATTTTGCGATTAACTCGATATTCTATTCTCTGGTAAGTCATCTTCTTTATCATACATATATATAATGTTAAAACTGGATCCTTACTTTGTCTATTTTACTGGCTGACTTGGCATGCATTGCAATTGCTCCCTTCCCAGGTTTACTCTGACTCGGAGTGGTAGTACTTGTTAGGCTCCCATTTATGGGTCAAATAGATTTGTTTTAAAATTCACTTATATTTGATAGGACTGTGTGCAATATATGAAATAACTACACAAAAAATGTAAATATGAACACAATTCCCTAAACTCTAGGCATAAAATAACCTAGGTGATTTGAGATGCAGTTAAAATCAATCCCTGACCTTTGGCAGACTTATCATGCATAAAAAGTATAACCAAGATTAGTATATAAAGTGTGTCAAAAAAGTATCAGATTTCTTATACTTTTTGACACACCTGGTATTCTGAAAAAAAAAATGTTCCATTCATTAATTTTTTTCAGAATACAGGTGTGTCAAAAAAGTGCCAGGTTTAAAGCTGTATTTACCAAGATAAAAATGAAGAAAAAATGGAATGTTATTTTTTTTTTTTTTTAGAATACAAGGTGTGTCAAAAAGTACAACCAATCTTGATACTTTTTTTGACACACCTTGTATATGTTGATCTACATGTCTACCCTACCCTACACATTTTAATTGAAAATTATATTCTGCTTGCAAGAATCTCACATTCAAAATTTAGGATATTAATAAAACTAGAATAACAAAACCGCCCTTCGGGCGGTGTAAAAATAGAATTTTGAAAATATAGCCTGAGCCGAGTGGGATTTAAAATTCAATGTCAGAGGGGTAGTATCCAAGTAAAATTAATAAATGAATTGAAGAAATAAAAAACAACAATGCCAAAATATGCCAAAAACTTTAAAAGGATATTCAACATTTAATGATTAGTAATTAAAATCATCAAATTCATTAAAGGAGTAAAAAATAAACAATTTGAAATAGAAATTAGGAAAGTTAACTTTCTACACCAAAGTTTTTCCTGAAATAATATTCAATAATAAAATTAAATTTGGTTTATCAATGAATAAAACAATCAACTATACAAAATGATTTTTTATTGTTTTGATTATTTCTAAAAATTTTGAAAAAAAAAAATAAACATTCACCTTATTTATTTTTACATTTAACAAAACATTTAGTTTTAAGTGTAAATAAATATTACATAAAATAAAATAGAGTAATGATACTTAATCAATATTAAATGCTAAATAATACCTAATATTAATTTTTTTTTAATCGGAGTAAATAAAATATCTAATTTATAGATTTATTTTCAACTAAATGTTATTGGTAAAATTCTGTAAAAAGATAAATTCTTTAAAAATTTTCTTCAATAAATAAAATCTTTTGATAAGAGATTCAGTATCAATTTGTCTGTAACTAAAACTATGTTGCTGTAAAATTAATAAATCAAGTAATAAAAAACAACAATGCCAAAATATGCCAAAAACTTAAAAAACATTCAACATTTAATTATTTAGTAATTAAAATCATCAAATTCATTAAAGGAGTAAAAAATAAACAATTTGAAATAGAAATTAGGAAAGTTAACTTTCTACACCAAAGTTTTTCCTGAAATAATATTCAATAATAAAATTAAGTTTGGTTTATCAATGAATAAAGCAATCAACTATACAAAATGATTTTTATTGTTTTGATATTTCTAAAAATTTGAAATAAAAAAAATAAACATTCACCATATTATTTTACATTTAACAAACATTTAGTTTTAGTGTAAATAAATATTACATAAAACAAAATAGAGTAATGATACTTAAATCAATTTTTAAATGCTAAATAATATTTAATATTAATTTTTTTTTAATTGGAGTAAATAAAATATCTAATTTATAGATTTATTTTCAACTAAATTTTGTTTGGTACACTTATGTAAAAATATGAATTTTGTAAAAAGTTTTTTCAATAAATAAAATCTTTGATAATAGATTCAGTATCAATTTGTCTGTAACTAAAACTACGTCACTGTTTACATCAAAACACTGTCATTGGTAAAAATATTTTTGATTAATAATCAATAGATGCATGCAACATTTTGATTTGAGGGGGACAGAAGTAAGTTTCCATTTCAAATGGTTTCATTTTCTTACTCCTTTAATAAATTTGATGATTTTACCGATAATACAAACCCTCTTATATGGAAATTTTAACTCAGACAATATCTTTCAAAAATTAATTTTTATAACGCCCAGATGGCATTTTTTGCTAGTTTATGTAAAAATGTTTGTACAATAAATTAATGAATATATTATGTTGTTACACTCTTAATTCATTTTCTTAGAGATTTAATAAATTTTATATCCATTAAAGTAAGCATTAAATTGAATAATTGGCAGATCTGAGCATCTGGAAACCCCAAATCTAAAATTTTGTTTTTAATTTTTTTTTTCTTTCTTTTAATGGATTATTATCAATTGCACACCAATCTATCAGATTGTAAAAGAACAAAAAAATTCAAAAAAGTTATTTATTTTTCGCGGTGCTCAGTTCCCGTATAAGTTTATCGTAAATCGATCCCCCATATCAGAACCGCTACAAAATTATTCATTTATTTATTTTTTTTCTTCAATGGATTATTATCGATTACACACCAATCTATCAGGTTTTTAAAAAAAAATTCTTAAATGTTCTTTATTTTTGAGTTTTCAGGGTGCTCATGCCGACATATAAGTTTATAGTAAATCGCTGCCCCATATCAGAACCGCTCGAAAGGAAACTGGCGCAAACGTGTCAAAGTTAGGGTGGCCCAGAAAAAACAGAACCCAAATTATTTATTTATTTTCCCATTAAACTCACCTTAAACCCCAACACCAACCCTAACCTCAAATCCTAACTCTAAACCCCCCTAGTTACAATTAACAGTTTTATAACAAAATTTGTGGGTTCTGTTTTTTTCAATGTCACCTTAATTTTGACACCTTTGTGCAAATTCAGCCCAACTGTTAAGGTAGAGCGGTTCCGATATAGGGGGAGCGATTTACTATAAACTTATACGGGGAAATGAGCACCCCTGAAAAACTCAAAAAATAAAGAACTAAAAAGTTCTTTATTTTTGAATCAGGCCCTTTTTTGTTTTTTACAATCTGATAGATTGGTGTGTAATCGATAACAATCCATTGAAGGAAAAAAAAAAAAAAAAAATTTTTTTAGCGGTTCCGATATGGGGGATCGATTTACAATAAACTTATACGGGGAACTGAACACCCCAGAAAACTCGAAAAATAAATAACTTTTTTGAATTTTTTTTTACAATCTGATAGATTGGTGTGTAATCGATAATAATCCATTGAAGAAAAAAAAAAAAGATTTAAAACATTTTAGATGGGGGGTTTCAGATGCTCAAGTCCGACGAATAATTTTATTTATTTAATTTTTAAAAACAAAACAAAATTTATATAAAACTCGAAGTAAAATGCTATTTTCAATCATCTAATACAGAATAGTAATCCTCTTATTGATGAATGTGTATTGTTTAAACATTGTTAAACATTGAACAAAATACTATTAATTTCTCGCTACAATTAATTTAAATAAATGATGAAAAAATAACATTAGTAATATGAAATAACCGTAAACAAATTTTGAATTAAAAATAAAAGTAAACATCTTTTTTAATTCCTAATAGGAATAATAAAATTTGAAATAAAAATACTTGTTATATTGTGAAGGTGCCGCGAAAATTAAAAAAAATTTTATCTATAAATTTTTTCATGGTGTTTGTATCATTTAAAAAGTCGCCTACCTAAATCGATTAGGTAGGGGACTTTTTTTTTATCACCGCTTTTGTTATACAAACCAAACTTCGGTTAAACATTGTTGAATAATGAATTTAAAAGTATTGCGTCAATTATGATAAAAAATAAAGATTAATTTTTAGTTTAAGAAAGAAGAGCGAAGTGTTAAAAAAAACAAACACGTAAAATCATTTTTTTTTTGTTTTTTGTCGTCTGTTTCTGTAAGGGAATTTATGACAAATTAAAATTAAAAGATATTTCTTAATTTCTAAATAAATCACGGTCATCATATTTAGCGGAAAAGCATCGCTCAGAACTGGTTGTTATTTTAATTTTAATATTAGTTATATGGAATAACCGTAAACAAATTTTGAATTAAAAATGAATGTAAACATTTTTTTTAAATTCCTAATAGGAATAATAAAATTTGAAATAAAAAATACTTGTTATATTTGTGAAGGTGCCGCGAAAACAAAAAATAAAAATTTTATCTATAAATAAAATAAAAAATAAATAAATTATCTATAATTTTATCTATAAATTTTTAAAATTCCTAATAGAAATAAAATAATTTGAAATAAAAAAATTTATAAAAAATAAATAAATTTTATATAAATAAAATAAAAAATAATAAATTTATCTATAATTTTATCTATAAATTTTTTAAAATTCCTAATAGAAATAAAATAATTTGAAATAAAAAATACTTGTTATATTTGTGAAGGTGCCGCGAAAATTAAAAATAAATTTTATCTATAAATTTTTCATTAAAAATTAACTCTATTAAAACTTTAAAAATATTTTTTTTTTACCGCAACGAAACGGGAGTAGTCACGGACAAAAGACCATAACTAATAATTTAACCTAAGATTTAAATTAGTAGCTGTATCTTTATTTTTAAATTAATTTCTTGCAAAACTTTATACATGAAATAATTATAAATACAAATAAAAATTAAAATATCAATTAGAAACTGTTTAAAACTAAACATGCATTTATTAAAAGATTCGTTAAAAATTGGCTATGCAAATATTACAAACCAGCAAATATTACAAACGCATCTTAATACTTGTATATAAAGCAATTTGTTCCTTTAATTTTAAGTATAACACAAATTGATTATGAATTAAGTTCTCATTGAAAAACGCTAGAGTTTAGTATGGAATATCTGACGTCAGCCGTGACGTAGTTTCGGCTTCAGACAAAAATGCAGTCTATCTCCATTATATATAGATATAATAGGAAATCATTTCTGTTAGGTGAATTTATTTGTTAGGTCTTCTTGGGCTTCTCTCCCTTTTTTTTTTTTTTCTATCTTCTCACAGCAATCTTTAAAAAAAAAAAATTAAAAAAATTTTTGCAGAGAACATACAAAGTATTGAAATTTTTTTGTTCTTTTTGACACCTTGTATTCTGAAAATAAATAACCCACAAAGGTTGATATGCCATTAAACAAAGACACCAAACTAGACCTATAATAATTGTTAGATTTTAGTCTATAAAATTATGTGAAAATGTAACAGATATGATGAGACAGCAATAGTAGTTCATGGTTGCCTCTGTCCCATATTAATTGGTACATTTAGTGCAGTGATTTCCAAAGAGTGTAGTACCACTCTTCTGGGGCTGTGGAAAAATGGGGGTGGGAGGAGACAACAGGGTAGCATTAGGAGTAGTTAATAAATAACTTGTTTTTTTTTTGTTTTTTTTTTTTTTTTCAAAATCTAAATGAACAAATGTCATAAATACTAAGCTAAAGGAACACGTATGCAGTTTATACTGAATAAAACTAACATGAGAATTACAAACAAATGCATAGTTTTGAAACCTAGTCTGGAATCAGTCAAAAATCTGAAAGTTTGCTTGACATCTGTATACAACACATACAGAAAAAAAAGGTTTGTGTTCTCATGTGTAGATGAGAGGAATGCTAGGAATCTACTGGGAATTTGGGTGTGGGGTTAGTCTGAAAAACTTTGGGAACCACTGGTTTAGTGTCTAACTTATGTTGAAATATTAATAAAAAGCTTACTTTGAAACATTGTTAAAAAAAAAAACAAAAAAAAAAGCTTACTTTAAAACATTGGTTAAAAAAAGCTTACTTTAAAACATTGGTAAAAAAAAGCTTACTTTGAAACATTGGTAAAAAAAAAAGCTTACTTTGAAACATTGGTAAAAAAAAAGCTTACTTTGAAACATTGTAAAAAAAAAAAAAAGAAGCTTACTTTGAAACATTATTTTAAAAAAAGCTTACTTTAAAACATTGGTAAAAAAAAAAAACTTGAAACATTGGTAAAAAAAAACTGGTAAAAAAACTGTATTTGATTTTCTATGAAAATACTGTTGTATTAATGATAATTTGAAGCATCAAGCTGATTTCTAAAGTTAAGGCATTCAAAGGATGCAGAATATAGTTTCAAACATGCACATCTGGTTTGTAAAGGAGTGCATTTGGCACTCACTCCCCTTTCCCATGTGCCCAGTAGGTAAGAGGTTAAATGTACTGTACAACAATCCTATAGGTTCCTGTTTGTGTGTACCTTTCATGCAGGTCAGATTCTCATGATCTTTTAACCGATTCCTATAAAACCAATTGCCTTTCACCTGTTTCAAGAGAATTGAACAATTGTTTTTATAGGTTTTGTTTCCTGGAATGATTGATTTATTCTATTTAGTCTCAAACCAATTCTAAGATCCACTTAAATTGCAGGAAAGGAAAAGGGGAAAGAAAAAACAACAACAACAAACAAACAACCTTTTTCACCATCAACTCTGTTGATAGCTAGTACAAACTATTTTTTTCTACTTTTTTTATTTTTATTTCTTTATGCAATTATTCTGTGTCTCAGTTATATATATAATATATATATATCCTACCTATTTTTCTATACCTTTGTTTGTCACTATCTCAATTACAGTTCTAACAAAAAGCAATAACTTTGAAATCCTTCCCCGACAGCCCTAAATGACTTTCATTTTCTCAGTGCACCTTTTCCTCGTAAAAAAGAAAGAAAAAAAAAACAAAACAAACCCCCAAAACAATCCTCCAGTTCTGTTCACTTTTTAACCACTTTTTTCAATACTCTCTACACCATGCTCTTTCCACTTTTGTATCATGGCTGTTGTACTGAGTTTATCTCTCACTGAGTACCACAACTTCTTTAAATCCTCTACCAAATGACATTCTACAATTATTCATTGAATGGATTCCTGCAAGAAATCACCTTACCTTAACCATTCCGCCTTTTTTTTTCTACCAAGGTAATTTTAAAAAAAATTTTTTTTTTTTTAGAAGAAGCCAAATCCACATTTGTCTTTTCTGGAGGAAGTTTACCAACACTTTTTTTTTTTTTTTTAATGACAATATCTTGTATACATAAAAATATGTGTATGTAATTTGGAAAGAGCATAGAGAAACAACACAAATTTTAAATATCATTTTAATCAAAGTCATTTGTTTTATTAATTGATAATCTTATATCTTCTTTTTTTTCTTCTTTTTTTAAAGATATTTTTTTATTCTTTATTTTCTTATTTCTTTTAGATGTAGACTTAAAATTAAAAATGTAATTTGTTAGATTATTTTTTTCTTGGTATTATGTGCAAAACTGTTTAGAAAAATATTTTATCATTTAAAATGTTTTTAAGTACACTGCTTCATTATTGAAACTAGCAAATATATGCACCCTCCGGGTGCAAGTATTTTAGTTAAATTTTATAATAAAATATGATATTAAATTAGAAAGGCTAATGAACTGAATAAGAATGTAGATAAAAAGATTTTGAACAGAGGGGGTATGATTGAAAAATAGAACAACTTTGAAACTAACACTTCCATCATTTCCGTTACTCCCGTCTTTCATTGGTAACTTTTCCTAATTTAACTGTTTAGTTAAAAATAGGAAGTAAAGAATAATATTACAGTTATTTCTTCTTGTTAATAGATTTCTTTTAAGATTTATTGAAGAGATTTTTGCTCATATTCAATAAGATAAAACCAAACAATTAGAAATGAATAATACTAAGCATATATTTATTAAAATCAATTTTTTAAGATCAATATGCAAATAAGCCTTCCCATTCATACTGTAAACCTCTATTTTGTTGTATATATAAATACAATTGCATGTTATTAGTATGTAGATATGGACAACAGTGTAAGTAATGTAAAACAATTTTATTAATAATTGAGGTTTAAATAAAAATGTGATGTCAATAACTAAGGGAATAGTGATATGAGTAGTAATATAGTTTCGGTTACAGACAGAAAAGCACACAATCTCCATTATAATAAGATATCTATTATGAATCTCTTTATAATTTGTATGTAATGTGATTAAAAAAAAAATCAGATGATTATTTTAATGAAGTCAAATGTAGATACAATTTACTTTATGACCAAAGATATTTCAAAATGAGTTGTAAGGTCTTGTAAATCAGAATATTTTTTCGGTAATAGTTACTTTTTATATATCAAAATTCAGGTGACCAATCATAATTGAATAAGTTATTTACAAAAAAAGATTTTGCTCTGTGGGTTGGTTTTAGATTTTATCAAGCAATAAGACACCTTTTTTTTCCTCCAAAGACAATCAACCATCAAAAATAATTCTATGACTTCAAACTTTTGTCAGTAAAAAACAAAACAACGACAAAAACAACCTACTACCAAGGTAGACATCTTGCAAACCTTTCATCATACAACAATTTCACAAAGACAGCATGGATCTCTGTGACTCTTCTTCACCACCTGTCTCTATATCAGATTATTCTAGATCACTGAAGTTAAGCAGTAATGAGCCTGTTCGATACTTTATTGGGTGACCACTTAAGCAAAACCAGGTACTGTAAGCAACGTGAGTCCTTTGTATTTCATGACATGATTTCAACATTAAATGACCCAAAAGAATTGATAAGAATTAATTGATATGCAATGAAGCCAAACAACCAACCAATCATCTCTATTATCCATTGCTCACAGCAAGTCCTTTGTGCAGCATTCAGTATCTGCACAGATCAATGTAGTTTTTTTTCTGACCGACCCACACTGGTATGTCCATGTGTAGGTGCCCATTGGAGAACATCACTTATGAGCTTGTTTTTTTTTCTTTTCTTTTTTTTTCTCCGGCAATGTCCAGCTTGTCTTATTCAAATTGTTTATGTGATAGGAGGCAGGTGGCAATATAGTTGCTCTTTTGTGGGTGCTGCTTCCAAGATTTATTCACGCAGCATCCTTGTGTGTTCTCATCTAACTTTTTCTCAAAGCATTTCATTAGTGTCCAGGTAGTGCAGCCATACAGTAGCACAGACATGACTATAACTTGGAAGAATTTTCACTTTAAATATACATTTGCTTTATTAGTGTTATTTTTATTCTGTGTAATTTGATAGTAATAAAATATCCTGTAATTCAAAAGTATAGAATTTCTTTTGAAGCATAGGGAAAACTGGTTTGATACCGACCCTCGCCAACTCAGCGTATGAGTAGCACAGGGATCTGTGCAGTAAAGTGAAGAGCTGATGAGAGGTGTGGTGTTCTGCCTAAGACATTAAAAAACAATCTCCTTGGCCTAGCACTTGTGAAAGGGGGATAGACTCTATTGTTGTCTGGCTGATACTGACTTTAGGCCACCCTGGCGACTTTACTTACTTTTTTTATTTTTTAAGACAAACGTAAATTGCTTAGGTATGTATTGGTAGCCAGCTGTTATATTTCAAGAGTTGTTAATTTTGGGTGGTACTAGTTTATTCATTGCTTACCAAATGTTTATACTTTTGAATATTTCCAGATATCTGTTTAAGACTTGATAGTTCTACACCAAGTTTCATACTGTATGCGCTGAATTGAAGAGGTGCTTGTGGTGTAATGGTTATTTTCATAGGAAATGAATTGGCAATCTGAGTTCAAATCCTGGACAAAGTTGTTTGTAATTAACATAGTGCTAATACCATTGGGAAAGGTATGCATCCAACTATTCTCCCTCCACCTATGGGTAAATAGTAGGGTGGACTCGACTCTTAAGCAACCAGTCTAGGAAAACTCTGAATTCAAACCTGTTAAACTACGCTTAAGAAATTGACCTTATGTCACAAGCTGCTCATGTAGAGTGGTCAGTAAATATATATATTCTAGCTTTGTTGATATTCTTAAGTATGACACTAGACTGCATCTGATGGTGAGGCTCCAATTCTGGAACTCTGTGTAGTATACCTTCATTGCCATTACTCCTAAGTCCACTCTGACCCGAAGTGTTAGTACCTCTTAAGGCNGGGGACTTTTTTTTTATCACCGCTTTTGTTTATACAAACCAAACTTCGGTTAAACATGTTGAATAATGAATTTAAAAGTATTGCGTCAATTATGATAAAAATAAAGATTATTTTTAGTTTAAGAAAGAAGAGCGAATGTGTTAAAAAAAACAAACACGTAAAATCATTTTTTTTTTGTTTTTTGTCGTCTGTTTCTGTAAGGGAAATTTATGACAAATTAAAATTAAAAGATATTTCTTAATTTCTAAATAAATCACGGTCATCATATTAGACGGAAAAGCATCGCTCAGAACTGGTTGTTATTTTAATTTTAATATTAGTTATATGGAAATAACGTAAACAAATTTTTGGAATTAAAAATGAGGAGAGAGATACCTAATCGATTTAGGTAGGCGACTTTTAAATGATACAAACACCATGAAAAAATTTATAGATAAAATTTATTTTTAATTTTCGCGGCACCTTCACAAATATAACAAGTATTTTTTTATTTCAAATTTTATTATTCCTATTAGGAATTAAAAAAAGATGTTACTTTTATTTTTAAATTCAAAATTTGTTTACGGTTATTTCATATTACTAATGTTATTTTTCATCATTTATTTTAAATTAATTGTAGCGAGAAATTAATAGTATTTTGTTCAATGTTTAAACAATGTTTAAACAATACACATTCATCAATAAGAGGATTACTATTCTGTATTAGATGATTGAAAATAGCATTTTACTTCGAGTTTATATAAATTTTGTTTTTTTTTAAAATTAAATAAATAAATTATTCTCGGACTTGAGCATCTGAAACCCCCCATCTAAAATGTTTTAAATCTTTTTTCTTTTTCTTCAATGGATTATTATCGATTACACACCATCTATCAGATTGTAAAAAAAAAATTCAAAAAAGTTTATTTATTTTTCGAGTTTTCTGGGGTGTTCAGTTCCCCGTATAAGTTTATTGTAAATCGATCCCCCATATCGGAACCGCTAAAAAAAATTTTTTTTTTTTTTTTTTCCTTCAATGGATTGTTATCGATTACACACCAATCTATCAGATTGTTAAAAAAACAAAAAAGGGCCTGATTCAAAAATAAAGAACTTTTTAGTTCTTTATTTTTGAGTTTTCAGGGTGCTCATTTCCCCGTATAAGTTTATAGTAATCGCTCCCCCTATATCGGAACCGCTCTACCTTAACAGTTGGGCTGAATTTGCACAAAGGTGTCAAAATTAAGGTGACATTGAAAAAACAGAACCCACAAATTTTGTTATAAAACTGTTAATTGTAACTAGGGGGGGTTTAAGTTAGGATTTGAGGTTAGGGTTGGTGTTGGGGTTTAAGGGTGAGTTTAATGGGAAAATAAATAAATAATTTGGGTTCTGTTTTTTCTGGGCCACCCTAACTTTGACACGTTTGCGCCAGTTTCCTTTCGAGCGGTTCTGATATGGGGCAGCGATTTACTATAAACTTATATGTCGGCATGAGCACCCTGAAAACTCAAAAAATAAAGAACATTTAAGAATTTTTTTAAAAACCTGATAGATTGGTGTGTAATCGATAATAATCCATTGAAGGAAAACAAAAAAAATAAATAAATGAATAAATTTTGTAGCGGTTCTGATATGGGGATCGATTTACGATAAACTTTATACGGGGAACTGAGCACCGCGAAAAATAAATAACTTTTTTGAATTTTTTGTTCTTTTACAATCTGATAGATTGGTGTGCAATTGATAATAATCCATTAAAAGAAAGAAAAAAAAAAATTAAAAACAAAATTTTAGATTTGGGGTTTCCAGATGCTCAGATCTGCCAATTATTCAATTTAATGCTTACTTTAATGGATATAAAATTTATTAAATCTCTAAGAAAATGAATTAAGAGTGTAACAACATATATTATATTCATTAATTTATTGTACAAACATTTTTACATAAACTAGCAAAAAATGCCATCTGGGCGGTTATAAAAATTAATTTTTGAAAGATATTGTCTGAGTTAAAATTTCCATATAAGAGGGTTTGTATTATCGGTAAAAATCATCAAATTTATTAAAGGAGTAAAGAAAATGAAACCATTTGAAATGGAAACTTACTTCTGTCCCCCTCAAATCAAAATGTTGCATGCATCTATTGATTATTAATCAAAAAATATTTTTACCAATGACAGTGTTTTGATGTAAACAGTGACGTAGTTTTAGTTACAGACAAATTGATACTGAATCTATTATCAAAAGATTTTATTTATTGAAAAAACTTTTTACAAAATTCATATTTTTACATAAGTGTACCAAACAAAATTTAGTTGAAAATAAATCTATAAATTAGATATTTTTATTTACTCCAATTAAAAAAAAATTAATATTAAATATTATTTAGCATTTAAAAATTGATTTAAGTATCATTACTCTATTTTGTTTTATGTAATATTTATTTACACTAAAACTAAATGTTTGTTAAATGTAAAATAAATAAGGTGAATGTTTATTTTTTTTTATTTCAAAATTTTTAGAAATAATCAAAACAATAAAAAATCATTTTGTATAGTTGATTGCTTTATTCATTGATAAACCAAACTTAATTTTATTATTGAATATTATTTCAGGAAAAACTTTGGTGTAGAAAGTTAACTTTCCTAATTTCTATTTCAAATTGTTTATTTTTTACTCCTTTAATGAATTTGATGATTTTAATTACTAAAATAATTAAATGTTGAATGTTTTTTAAAGTTTTTGGCATATTTTGGCATTGTTGTTTTTTTATTACTTGATTTATTAATTTTACAGCAACATAGTTTTAGTTACAGACAAATTGATACTGAATCTCTTATCAAAAGATTTTATTTATTGAAGAAAATTTTTAAAGAATTTATCTTTTTACAGAATTTTACCAAATAACATTTAGTTGAAAATAAATCTATAAATTAGATATTTTTATTTACTCCGATTAAAAAAAAATTAATATTAGGTATTATTTAGCATTTAAATATTGATTTAAGTATCATTACTCTATTTTATTTTATGTAATATTTATTTACACTAAAACTAAATGTTTGTTAAATGTAAAATAAATAAGGTGAATGTTTATTTTTTTTTATTTCAAAATTTTAGAAATAATCAAAACAATAAAAAATCATTTTGTATAGTTGATTGTTTTATTCATTGATAAACCAAATTTAATTTTATTATTGAATATTATTTCAGGAAAAACTTTGGTGTAGAAAGTTAACTTTCCTAATTTCTATTTCAAATTGTTTATTTTTTACTCCTTTAATGAATTTGATGATTTTAATTACTAAAATCATTAAATGTTGAATATCCTTTTAAAGTTTTTGGCATATTTTGGCATTGTTGTTTTTTATTTCTTCAATTCATTTATTAATTTTACTTGGATACTACCCCTCTGACATTGAATTTTAAATCCCACTCGGCTCAGGCTATATTTTTCAAAATTCTATTTTTACACCGCCCGAAGGGCGGTTTTGTTATTCTAGTTTTATTAATATCCTAAATTTGAATGTGAGATTCTTGCAAGCAGAATATAATTTTCAATTAAAATGTGTAGGGTAGGGTAGACATGTAGATCAACATATACAAGGTGTGTCAAAAAAGTATCAAGATTGGTTGTACTTTTTGACACACCTTGTATTCTAAAAAAAAAAAAAAAAATAACATTCCATTTTTTCTTCATTTTTATCTTGGTAAATACAGCTTTAAACCTGGCACTTTTTTGACACACCTTGTATTCTGAAAAAAATTAATGAATGGAACATTTTTTTTTTTCAGAATACCAGGTGTGTCAAAAAGTATAAGAAATCTTGATACTTTTTTGACACACTTTATATACTAATCTTGGTTATACTTTTTATGCATGATAAGTCTGCCAAAGGTCAGGGATTGATTTTAACTGCATCTCAAATCACCTAGGGTTATTTTATGCCTAGAGTTTAGGGAATTGTGTTCATATTTACATTTTTTGTGTAGTTATTTCATATATTGCACACAGTCCTATCAAATATAAGTGAATTTTAAACAAATCTATTTGACCCATAAATGGGAGCCTAACAAGTACTACCACTCCGAGTCAGAGTAAACCTGGGAAGGGAGCAATTGCAATGCATGCCAAGTCAGCCAGTAAAATAGACAAAGTAAGGATCCAGTTTAACATTATATATATGTATGATAAAGAAGATGACTTACCAGAGAATAGAATATCGAGTTAATCGCAAAATACACAGTGTTCATCTTCACTGCAATACTGTTTTCAATGACCATAATTATATTATTCACTCCCAAAATTGATTAATTCATTAGAATTAACCCTGATGATCCTTTCTTGGTGAAACTTAAGTAGGTTATATATATATATATATATATATATATATATATATATATATATATATATATATATATATATATATATATATATATATACTCTAACTTTAATTCCCCCAACTAAAAAAATTAAGTGAATTTTTAAAAAAAAGAAAAAAGAAAAATAAAGAAATGAATGTCCTATCCATAAAAATACATAAGAAATAAAAAGATTTCTATCAAAATGCAGAGGTTAGCTAAACTGAATCTGAAATACCAAAATAAATAAATAAACAAATGTACAATTCACATAGAAAGGATTTCTAAATCTGGATGGAGATATTTTTGCAGACAGAGTATAATTTTCAAGTGAATAGTATTCAGGGAATTTTAAATTTCTATTTTCATCCTTAACCCCAGGGGTCAATATTAACTACTTTGGTGATCCCTGATTTATAGGACCTAGTATTTTTCAACCTTTTTTTTTTATTATTGTAATATCCAATCCAGAACAAAACAATTTCATCAATCAATCTATTTTCTGTGTTAATAACTCATATGAAAAGTAATGTAGATGTATTTTATAGTTTGATATTTGTCTCACTGATTGCATACAATAGCTTATACACAACTTGTGAATTTAATAGCTCTGTTGGGGCAGTAAAATGTTTATTCCTGTGTATGGGAGAGGCTTTCTGTGATTGGATATACCAATCCTGTGATGAGCCCAGAAGTTTTAGCGCAAAATGCCAGAAATCACCAGATAGATTCCAGAACAGCTCCCGTGTGCACGTTGACCTGAAATTCTCTCCAAGAAATCACTAAGATACCAGATATCTTCTCCATCACACACACAAGTCTCTCAAACTTAACTCTATACAAAGGAACGACTTTATATTGTTAGTCATTGTTTTATTAATAAATTGTTAGATTTAAACTAAGTTTTAATTCATTTATTTATTGCTGTTAATCTTAGAATTAAATGCTATACTAACACTAATAGCTTTTTCTTATCCAATTAATAAGAGTTAACTTAACAAATACAGTTGAACCTTGATTCTCAAACATAATTTGTCCCAGAATTATGCTTCAGAACTGATTTGTTCAAAAACTGAAACAATATTTCCCATAAGAAGTAGTCTAAAGTGGATTTATGTGTTTTTGACCATCAGACCTCACAACTTTCCTTTTTTCCTTTCTGGTAGTATCACAGCTATCTTTCTTAGGGTTGATGAATAAGGTTTAAATTAGCCGTAAATTAAAGAATAAATACAAATGAAGCGAAAAATTTGCACAAAAACAATATCAGACACTCGTTCAAGATAACAACTGATGCTAACTGATGTGACTTTGGTAAATTCGACCAGCCATTTGTCCGTCTTTGGTTTGCCTCAGCAGTCATTCGCACAACTCGTGTGTTCAAAGTCCGAAGTTTGACAGTTAAGGCCTTTTTTACACAAACTTGTTCAAACTCTGAACTGTTCGACAAAAGTCATTCAAGAACCGAGGTTCTACTGTATGTCATTTAAATATCTTTATAGCATTTTCAAACTACACTGCCCTGATTACTGCATATTTTGCATATCACACAGATGACATTTTATCCTTCTGAAGAGAAATAAAAATATACCGAAAATTATATAAAAATACATCCACAAAATCTACAAAAATACACCTGTAAAGGAAACTTGATTACCAACTTTTATCTGACACACTAACAGTTTTGGCATCAAATAACCCACAGAGTTGATATGCCATTAAATAAACCAAACCAAAGCATATTTTGTGGTTCATGATCAAAACGTTATTTCAGGTCTTCAAATTGAACTCGATGTTAGATATTTTTTAACCCATGTTCCACAAAAGACAGATATTTGTCCCCCCAAACATAGTGAATGTCTAAGCAGAACTTAAACAATACCTTCAATAATTTTAAATTTATAAAAGGGGGAAAAATTGATGATGCCACACACACAAAAAAAGAGATGATTGAATGTTACTAGTTAAAAATGGTTATGTTAATACAATTTTAGAAAACTAAAAATCCCTCAAGTGGTTACATGAAATGCCTTTAACTCTGCCTTTTTCATTCATTCTGGTTCTGAAAAAATTGCAACCAAACAGGAGAGTGCAAAGATTTCATCATGATTATGATAATAATAGTAATAATGATGATGTACAATAGAGAAAATAATTTCACAATGAAAACTTGATCTTTTCTCAAATGTGTTACCCACAATGCATCCTGTTTAGAATGTGCTGAAAACAAGATATGAACAAATGCTTACATTATTAACTGACTTTCTGTTAGGTTCAGACCTAGAGAAAATAGAGTTGCTCCCCTTGCTCAGTAGGGGGGCGGATGGGAACCTGGAAGTGGGGTTTCCACCATGACACTTTTGGACTGGGGTTTGTAGCAGGTGGATGCATGTGCAGAGCACGGTTGAGCTAGTTAAGCCACTTTTAGGGTAGAAGCATTCTCTACCCTGTGTTAAATAAAACCTTGTTAATTCACAACAACCTAGTCTTGTATTTTCATTCAGTGTTCCGTATTTGTATCTGTATGTAAAAACAAAACACTTTCAAAAACTTAATATTAGAACTTTACCTATTTGTACATTACTAAATTGAAATAAACTACTATACATTTACATTATCACCTGATGTTCTCAGACAGCTGTTTATAAATCATCTTGGACCAGTGCATCGACTGTACGCAAAGTACACTAGGCTAGTCCATAACACTGGTATACATTTAAATCACCACTTGAATAAGGAAAATAGATTGGTTGATGAAATTGTTTTGTTTTCAATTGGATATTAAAATACAAGGGTCATTGGATTGAAAATTATTTGGTTCTTGTGTAATGTGCCATTGATGGATGACGAGGCCAATAGCTCTGATGATGATGGCCTTAATTGTTCAAGCGACAGTGACAGCAGTGGTAGGACCACCTCAAGAAGCGACTGAACCCGCTGTGCCACGTCTCCGAAGAAGCCACAGATGAAGGAGGCCACCCTGCAGCTGCTACGTGTGATGATAAGAACAAGGGGGAGTGTAATGGACATAGTCATTCACCTTGATATAAGTGGCAAAGAATCGCCTGTGCCGTGCACGAAAGCCTCGAACGGCACAAGTCTTAATTTGTATGGCAGGTGGGTGAGCCGTAATAAAAACAGGCAGTCACTCATACTGGGGAAAAAATGAACCTGGCGGTGGATGGAGGGAGTGGTATTTATTGTTCATCTGACCAAGGACTTGATTTTTCGAGTGGGCTGATGAGTGAGAAATTAATGGTTGGACTTGATTTTTTGAGTGTTGGCTTTGCTTCATCTTGTTCATGTAAATTAGGTAAAACCAAAGTGCCTGGGATCAATGGGATTATCTAAGGTGTTAAAGATGAAAATATAAATTTCAAATTCCTAAATTACTTTGAGTTCAAAAGAAGCAGAAATAGATGAGAAGAAATCGGTAAATTCTTTTCAACAAAACTGATAAAGATGATCTTGTCGTTATTGACCTAAAAACTGAGAATGTAAGAGGAGTGAAAAATGTAGACATTATGGATTATTTACAAGATGATTTTATTGATGATACTTACAGATATAACACCAATATCAAATAAAGAATGATATATATATATATATATATATATATATATATATATAAAGGACAGTTTGTGTGTATGTATGTATGTATGGAGGAAACTACAAAAATAAAACAATTGATGATAAAGTAAATCTATATACACATTAAATATCACCTGTTCTTGTTTTGTGTGCAAAAGTTATAAAGATTTTATTTACTTTTGAAGATATTTGAAAATTAGAATATACATAGAAATAGCATTGAAATTCTACTTAAAAGTGTTCAGCATTTGTAAATCTCAAAAATAAACAAATCAATACACCAGATATTTTTTGCCCCTTCTCTACCCAGACGACACTGGATAGCTACTTCTAGTATGATATAAATAAGAATTTGGCAAATAAGTAACACCAGATTATCAGGGTTTACATTTTTTCATTTCATCTTGGACGGTCTTATTTTTAACCAGAGGGTGTTGCGAGATGATAACAGTCGTACAATTAAGGAACATGAGTATTAATATATAGATTATAATAATGGATAATGATTTACCAGTTACACTGATGATCAAATTAAGAATTTAATTTCTTGTGCAATTGATGATAATTAGAATTGATCAGACTCAATGTTGAACTTTAAAAATACAAAAAATAATAAAATCACATACAAAAAGAAAAAAGAAAAAAAAAAAAAAGTAAGAAAGAAAAAAATTATGCAATGTTTTTTTTTTTTCCTTTTACTTCATAAATCTACATTTGAAGTTTATTTATAGTTTTCTTAGTAACATAAAAAAAATGTAAAGTTGTCGGGGTGCTCTAAAGTCAATATCAGCCAGAAAACGAGGGAGTCTTTCTCCTTTTTACTAGCACTAGACCAGGGATATTGTTTTTTCAATTGAAAGGGAGTGCCATACCTAACATCAGTTCCTTACTTTACTACACAGATCCCTGTACTATTCATACACTGAGTTGGTGAGGGCCGGTATCAAACCAAGAACTTTGTGGTTCCTAGACGGATGCACTACCAACTAAGCTAAACCGGCCCATAGTAATATATCTCTGCTAAAATTGTCAAAGTGAAAAATATAAATATAAATCTGGATAAATCTAACTTGGTTCAGATTATGAAAACTATGGATGATCAGCAGATTTAAAGAATTTAAGATGATAATCTTAGAGATTCAAATATTGCTAAACAGTCAAAATTTTAATTCTGATGAATTTCATGAGAAAGTTCCACCATAATCTTGGAGCAGTGAAGAATTTAGAACAAATGTGTTAATGGAAAAAAATGGTAAAGTAATCTCTTTAGATTCTAGAATGGAAATAACAGAAAATCTCTGGTATAACTCTAAAGCCAGGATCTGAGAGAGAATGGAGAGGAGAGGAAGAGAGGGAACATGGTAGAGGGACACAGGAGGGAGAGAGAACGAGGGAGAGGGAACGAGGAGGAGGGAGAGAGAACGAGAGAGAGAGATAACAAGGGAAAAAGAAAGGGAACAAGGGAGAGAGAGAGAGAGAAGGAATGAGAGAGAGAGAGAGAGAGAGAGAGAGAGAAGAATGAGAGAGAGAGAGAGAGAGAGAGAGAAGGAATGAGAGAGAGAGAAGAGAGAAGGAATGAGAGAGAGAGAGAGAGAAGGAATGAGAGAGAGAGAGAGAGAGAGAGAGAGAGAGAGAGAGAGAGAGAGAGAGAGAGAGAGAGAGAGAGGAAGGAGAGAGAGAGAGAGAGAGAGAGAGAGAGAGAGAGAACTATTCAAAACAGCAATTAATTATAAATGATAACTAAGTTGCATGCCTTGACATACTGACGTCTGGCATGCATAAAAAAGATTACATTAAATACTTGCTTTTTGGCGTGCATTAAAAAAAAAAACAGTACATCAAAAACTTGCTTCCCTTACAACTGGTGGACTTGGCATGCTAGTAGACATTGCATGCATGAAAAATACAACCTTACTATTCTCAATAGACTTGCAATACATAGGTCAGACCCTCCACCCCAACCGTGGGGATCCTGTGGGCTTTTTTCCCCCCTTTACTAAGCACAGGGTATACACATACTGAAATCTACACTGGTTAGACATGGAAAGAACATCCTTCATCTTACACATTCTCCAGTAAAATTTATAACTATTATTTGGATTACATATCAAAAAAATTGCAATATGTTCAGCCATACTTGACTTTGTGATATCACCTCAGATTTTGGCTTGCCAATCTTAGAATATATATTTTTTGGAATTGGCATGTTTTACCATTATTTTACTGACTATAACTGAATGGGATATTATAATGTTTTGGTCATTTTTTTTTCTCTCTCTTCCTTTTTTTGCATGGAGATAAAACTTTTGTAAGAATGTTGTCCATTGTAATATTTCTGTGAAAAACAACCTCAATGCCAGACTAGTAATAAATCTTTTGGATTTTGTTTTTTATGACAGCCCTCTTATGGTAAGTTTATAGCTGATATCTTTCATATATATATATATATATATATATATATATATATATATATATATATATCCTCCTATTTGGAGATACTGATTTTATTCATATATATATGAAAGTAAATAAACAAACAATATGTTTATTTTTTTATATGGCCTTTTAGCCGACAATTTTTGGAGGATATGTGCTTAATTGTAGTCATACCTAATTTTGAAAATTAATTAGTTAATAATTAATGAATTTAGGCGGGCATATATGTTCAAATGTAAAGCTAAACAAATCGAGAAAATGTCCATCCCTGTATGTACATTTCAACCTATTAGGTCTCATCAGCAAGGTTATAGACATGGGAGACTGCTCCGTGCGTGAGTCGAAACCTCATATATATATATATATTTACCAACCCCTCCGAACGAGTAGTATATGACACAAGGTGAATTTCTTAAGCTGAATTTAACAGGTTTGAATTCAGAGTTTTCTTTCACCCTAGACTGGTTGCCTAACTAAGGATAAAGAGCCCAGTCAGTCTTACTATTTAGCCATAGCTGGAGGGAGAGTAGTTGGATTCATACTGTTCCCAAGGGTATTAGCGCTATGTGAAATGCAAACAGAATTTTAACTCTGGTTGACAAGTCCATTTCCTACAACTCTAACCATTGCACCACCCACCTCCATACTTATTATTTTATTTAGGACAGGCAGTGGTTACACCTAGAGCAAGGTTTATCAAAATTAATTCTGTGAAATCCTTGAATAAACAGTTCAGTTTTAAATAAAATATTATATGGTATTGATGTAAAGAAAAAAAGAAAAACAATTGTCCACTGTACCAAATTTTAGATATTGTTTATTTCATTTTATTTTTAAAAAAAATGCTTTCATTATGATTAATTTTATGAACAAAACATTTTCATTATTTTAGTATTTGAATTTCATACTATATCATACTTGGAAAAATGAATATGGACTCTCTCGCCAATTTTGACGCACGAGGGTTCATCCAGTGAACAACCTATATAGTGTTATGTTTATAGTGGTGAAGGCTTGTGTTGGACCATCCCTACTTTTTGGCACAATCGATAGGAAAGAATTGGTGCACAAGGAATGCCTCAAACCCAATCAACGACTGAGTTTTCATTCTCCTAGACTGGTTACCTATCTAAGGTTACAGAGCCCAGTCTGCCCTACTATTTAAATATAATTGTAATGAGAATAGTTGAATGCATACCTTTCCCAAGGATATTAGCAGTATATGAAATGCAAACAGCTTCATCCATGATTTGAATTCAGGTTGCCGAGTTAATTTCCTTTGATGATAACCAATACATCACACACCTCCACCATTGTACACTATATAGGGTGCTTATATATATGCTGTTGTTAGGTTCTGACCTAACAAAAATAGAGTTACTCCCCTTGATCAGTAGGGGGCTGATGGGAACCCGGAAGTGGGGTTTCCACCATGACACTTTTAGATTGGGGTTTATACAAAGTGGACGCACGTGCACAGCACGGTTGAGCTAATTAAGTCACTTTTAGGATAGAAGCATTCTCTATCCTGTGTTAAATAAAACATTGTTAATTTCCCACAACCTGATCTTGCATTTTAGTTCAGTATTCTGTATTTTATCTGTATGTAAAAACATAACAGTTGTCTAACGGCTTCTTTGAGTATAAGAAGTTTCAGAAACCCTGACTTAAGGTGGATGTCATATGTTTTGTCAGATTCATCCTCTAAGTAATCAGAATTATTGTTTACAGCTTTTACTTTATGTTGGACACAATGAACTGTTCTTTCATTTATAATGAAAAGATAAATTAAATTGAAATTAAAATCTCTCTCTCTGTCTTTCTCTCTTTATTCATGTGCACATTGATTTTATATATGGAAAACTTTTAGCATAACACAATGAAAATGATGAATGAAGTTAAATATTTAACTCTTATACTCGGATTCCTTTTCTTTAAAAAGAAAAGGAGTTTGTTATTTTGGAAAATGAGGTTTTAATGTGAAAGAAAGCTGCATTTCAAAGATGTCTGCAAGAATGATCTCAGATACTTTGGCATTATCCCTTCCAACTGGGAAAATTTGGCTCAGGACCACCCTCAGTGGCAGTAGGCTCTCCGTAGTGGACTCTTCCTGTCTGAAGCTACCCTGGCGCCACACCATGAAGCCAAGAGGTTCAGCAAAAAGCATTGGCAACAAAGCACCAGCACATCAACATCTTCAGGGACAGCCTTCACATGTGACATCTGTGGTCGAGAATGTTTTTCAAATATTGAATTTCAGTCACCGGGGGCACAGTAACTTCAGGGGCACAAAAACTCTATAGTTTTCCGATACTGCAATGCCAATGAATGTGAAATAACTACCTATCTTTGGTAGTTAAATCTTCCTACATTATATGAATTTATATGAACAGAGTGAAAAAAATTTGTAATACACGATACCATACCAAAACTAACTTGTGGCATTTAAAGCAATTTTCTATGTAGTGTATACGTGTGTGCATGTGAATATTATATATATATATAATTTTTCACAAGGTCTTATCTTTACCTGTGAGTGAATGTGCATTTTCATTAATCAGCTTGTGCTGGTACTGAGGTGTTCAAAATTATTTCAAAAACTTTTGAAAAATAAAGACAAAAAAAACCCTTCTCCAATGATAAAAATGTGAAATAAGAGAACCCTCAACCTTCACCCCCACCACTAATAATTACATTTAAAATAAATAAGAGAAAATAAGACATAAATGTGGATTTTTTTGGGGGGAGGGGGTTTCAGATGAAAATAAGAAAAAAGTTGGGATATTCCCAGGTTGTGATTCGAGGGTTGAAAGGGGGAGGGGAGATTTTTATTTTTACAAATAAAGAGAGAACTGCAAGCAGAAATAAATGTAAAAGAAGTGTCCTACCTCATAATATGGATTCATATTTTGCTAGTAAGGAAAAGAATTGGGACTTAGTTGATACTTTTATAATGTACGCAAAAAAAAAAAATAAATAAAATAAATAAGTAAAAAATAAATAAATAAAAATAAATGAATAAATTTAAAAATATAAATGAATAAAATATTTAAAAATAAATAAAATAAATAAATAAAAGACAGACTTACATTTATATAACAATATCCATGCACATTCAATGACAGTATGATATAAATATAAAAATACAGTAAGTACAAACAAGTCATTCAGAATTTGGATTGATAAAAATTGTATAAGTAATGAATAAACTTTTTTATTTTTATTTTTATTTTTTTTTTTTTGACAGTTTGAGAAAAAATACATTTAATCTTAGAGAAACATTAAGATTAACAAATTAAATTCAAGGAATATATCAGTTTGAACTTACCTTCAACAAAAAAAAAGCAGAGTTTAATTTTCAAAATGCCAATACAAAAAAAGTAGAGAAACTAAACACACTGAACCTAAATAATTTAATAAAAGTTATGCATCATTTTTCTGAACACATGGTGTAGTGTTGAGTTAATACAGTTCTAAGTGAAAATCATCTTTAGGTTGCAAGTTCAATTCTGACTGCAGGCAAAATTAATATAGAATACGTAAAATAACTTAACACTTGTACCCAGTCATGGTTAACAGAATGAGAACAATCTACCCCAATGGATTAAATAAAGGGTCTGGTTCAAAGTTCCATGAAGGGCCCTGATTTTGACAAGAAGGTTTCTGAATAAAGTTGGAAGGTATGTTTGCTGAAAACGTGTATATAGCAATAGAGATAAAGACAACAGTCAGAAAGATCTAAATGATACAAGTTATAGATCATAATTTCCTAACAGGCTTGAATTCAGAGTTTACCTTTTCCTAGACCGGTTGCCTAAATGAGGTTGAATAGCTCAATCTACCCTACTGATAGCAGAAAGGAGAATAGTTGGAATCATATCTTTCCAAAGGGTATTAATGCTATATAAAATGCAAACAGCCTTGTCCAGGATCTCAACTCATATCACCATGTCCATTTTCTATGATGGTAACCATTACACTACATGCCTCCATGAATATATGTATTTATCCAACCCCTCTGTACGAGCAGGATGTGACACAAGGTCAATTTTTAAGCAGAGTTTACCAGGTTTGAATTCAGAGTTTTCCTTCTAGACCGGTTACCATACCAAGGCTAAAGAGCCCTGTCTGTCCTATTTACCCATAGCAAGAGAGAGAAAGGTATCAGCATTATGTGAAATGCAAACAGCCTCACCCAGGATTTGAACTCATGTCAACATGTCCATTTCCAAAAATGATAACCATTACAACACAAACACTTCCTAAATATATTAAAATCGCCATCGTTAACGTGGCCTAATGTCAGTATCAGCCAGACAGTGAGTGAGTTCATCCCCTTTTCACTAACACTAGACCAAGGAGATAGTTTTTGCGTCTGAGATGGAGTGCCACACCTATCAGCAGCTACTCACTTTACCACACAGATCCCTGTGCTACTCATACGCTGTGCTGGCGAGAGCCAGTATTGAACCTGGAACCTTGTGGTTCTTAGGAAGACGCTCTACCAACTGAGCTGAAATGACCCTATATATAAGTCATTAATTAGATGGAAGAAAATTTTAGCAAAATTTGATTTTTTTCCTTCTTTTCATTGATTAATGAGTCTTGAATAAATTATAAAAAGGGAAACTAAAATATATATATATATATATATATATATATATATATATATATATATATCAGAAAATTTTATCTGACTAAGCAATAAATGTCCAGAAAACTTACATTTTTTTTTTAAATTTTAGTTCATCATTTATTGAATAAAATCATTTATACAGACTTAAAGAAAGTCAAATTAAAATCAAATTGTTAGATTTCAGAAAAAAAAAAAAAAAAAAAAAAAAAGAAAATACAAAAATAATTATTATTCAAAGTTTGTCTTTTTTTGTTTTTTATTTTTTATTTTTTTCCAAGAAAACTCTTAATGTTAGTTAACCAGAATTTAAGGAACAACAGCTGTGACAAAAAAAAAATTAAAATTAAAAATCAATATTTTACAAGAAATAGCAATGTTTAATATCCTATTTTCTAAGATTTTTCAATTACATTATCGAATTTGCAAATTTGTTTTTTATTTTTATTTATTTTTTTAAATTAAATTTTTTTTTTCTTTAAATTATTTTATCATTACTCACTTGTTGGCAGATTAAAAAAAATCATTTCCATATTGCAATTTCTAGTGAAACTACCACTGCTGTACAAAGATTATTAAAACTAATATGCTTTCTCTGAATGTTAATCTATGACAGGGGTCACCAAACTATGGCCCGCAGGCCAGATCCGGCCCGCAAAGGCATTTTATCAGGCCCCCTACTTTCAGCTAATGTGGCATTCTTTGATAATGTTTTGAAAATAAATATGTTGGTTAAATTTGTTTTTGTGTATTGTACGCCACTCATCTATGAATATAACATGAAAAAGATAAATTTTGTTTTACACCTTTTTCTCAGAGCTTTTGTTCTGGCTAGCAAGTATTGAACACAATAATAATGTGGCCACGCCCGTTATTTTTTTCAATTATTCAGCCTAACGTGAAAAAAGTATGGTGATCCCTGATCTATGAGATCAGGACTGTATAAAACTACCAGCTGCTTTAATAGATTAACTTACCATTTGTGCCCATATTAATAGATTGCTAGGCACTGTATATGCCAAATACTTATTAATACATGTATATTATACAATGTTTGTGGAGGCGTGTTGTGTAATGGTTATTGTTGTAGGAAATGGACACAGAAGACAAGTTTAAATCGTGGACATGGCTGTTTGCAGTTTACAGAATACTAATACCCTTGAGAAAGGTATGACTCACCTATTCCCTCTCCAGCTATAGGTAAATAGTAGGCTAGACTTGGCCCTTTAATTTCAGTTAGGCAACCAGTCTAGGAGAAGGAAAACCTTATATATATCATACAATGCTAATAGTGAAAAATTAGCTACAGATTCTTGGAGCCCTTATCATGAAATGGAAAATCCCCAAGCTAAATAAGATCTTAGATTCAGGGATTGTATATATATTTAACAATCCCTCCAGACAAACAGGATGTGACACAAGGTCAATTTCTTAAGCAGATTTTAACAGGTTTTAAATTCAGGTTTCCTTCTCCTAGAGTGGTTAACTAGCCGAGGTTAAAGAACCCAGTCTGGCCTACTATTTACCCATAGTTGGAGGGAGAGCAGCTCGATGCATACCTTTCCTAAGGGTATTAATGCTATGTGAAATACAAACTACCTCATCTAGGATTTGAACTCTGGTCGACAAGTCCATTTCCTATGAATCTAAACATTACACCACACACCCCTTTTGATTTTTAATGGACTAAACAACTGACATATATTCAGACTAATGAATAATCTGCATGTATATTATACTACAGGGTGCCCCAAAGTCTTGTCACCCCTTCATATTGTTTTGATTTTCATTATTTTTTGTTTTAATAATAAAATAATATTCTATTTCATTTCCAGCAGCATATTTCAATTATAGTTAATAAATTGGGAGTTATATTTTGGTAGGTGATATAAGACTTTTTAGACCACATTGTATTATAATACACAAACATGATAATGTAATATTGAATTTAAAAATGAGGTAATTCCATGTCAAATCATAAAAAAAAAAGTAAAATTGTCATCCACCCACTTCAGTTTTTTTCCAGGTGTGGACTATGTTAACATTAGACCAGCCCTAAAATTTGAACTTCCAATTCCAAAAATTGGCAGAGTTATGTTGGTTTTTAGCTATCCAAATTTGAGGGGGTAGTCGGGAAAAATGGTGACTTTTTGTAACCTATTTTTGTCTGTAAAATGAGTTCTAAAGCTTCCCTACTTCTAAAATTTGATTTATAAAAGCATTTTTAACCCAAGGAATCCAAAAATGCTATCAAAAAGTCTTAAAGTCAACCAATTTTAAGTTATTGATAAAACTGTATTATAATACACAAACATGATAATATAATACTGAATTTAAAAATGAGGTATGGAGAAGAGTGAACTATCCACAGTTTTTGTTCTTGAATTTAAATAACTTTGATCTTGATAATAATCAAGACTACAGCTGAAAGCATGAGAAGATATCAAATACTTAGACAATACCAACATTTATTGAATCCTGACATATGTTCTTGTGTATTAAACAAGAAATGTTAAATAAAAATTTATAAAAATGTCCTTGTCTGTGGTCTTTTAGAAAGAAAAAAAAATAATGTTCGATCTTGAGAATATTACTAAGGTAAAAAACAAAAAAAATAAATAAATAAGATAATTTGTAAAATTTGTTTTTTTTCACAAGTTCAAGCAAAATTGATTTGTTTTTCAAAGATTGTTTTCTATGAAAGCTGTGCATAGCAAAATATTTTTCAGCAAAAGCACAGATTTTTGGTGGGTGGGGGCGTGAGGTAGTATATAAAAAAATTTAAACATAAAATAAAAAAATAAAAAAAGAAGTAAAAATAAATAATTTTCTCATGAGATCTTTTTTTTTTTTTTCTTTTTTTTCTTTCTCTCTCTCCAAGAATGACAATTGTAATCCGCTCTTGACAAACAAAAATAAATCTCTGAAATAAGAACTTCGGAGTGGTCTACAGAACATAAGACGATGGTAAAATAAAGAGGAAGGAATTACTGCAAAAATGAATTATGAACACCTCTTTTAATTGGGAATGATTACAACCCACTAGACCCCCACCCCCATCCAAAAAAAAAAAAAAAATCTAAATTGAGCTTTGATTATACAAGTGAAGAGATGGTAATGTCATAAAATAAAAAAAAATGTTCATAGTGAAAATATTATTTTACGAGTGAAGGGCAACTGGCACACCTCTGTTGATTCTAATTAGATTTGTATTTGATTTGAAGCAAATTATGAACATTTACGCTTTGATGAAATACGGATTAATAGAATACTTTAGGAAAAATATTTTTTTAACAATTTTATAAGCAAACAACAGTTAAAAAAATTAAATCATGTTGAATAAGGAACAAAGATTGAAATTAAAAAAGAAAAGATCTGATTACTTTTAATGTTAGTGATTTTCCTATTTCTAACAGTGTTTTTTTTTTTCTTTTCCATCCCTACAAAGAAACTTGTGATACACATGCTCTTTTAAAACATTGTAAAAAAAAGGGGGTAAATAAAATTACAAAAGATCAAACCGAATTTAATGCTGATAATTTAATGTTTATGAAGGCTTACAAGAACAAGGATGTTTGAAATTACGTTTCCGAATAAAGTTAACCAGGTAATGTCACGTTGTTTGCTAAAAGTACACACAGTATTTCTTTTAATGCCAGAAAAACATTTCCAATAAAAACTTTAAATCTTTATAGTAATGGTTTCTGTTATATCATAAAATAATCTTACTAGAAGTATTTTTATTACTAAAAAGATTTATGAATCAAGCAAGAGAGTTTTGTAATCATAGTTTAATTGAAAAGACAGAAATGTGTGCAATGGCCATTTGATTTTAACAGCATATCAACCTTTATAGGGTTATTTTATGCCTAGAGGTTAGCAGATAGGTAAGCGTTCTGCATCCCCGACACAAAAATCTAAAAGGACTCGGTAAAATCGTATCCATGCGTCTCAGTGTTTTTTCTTTTTTCTTGCCTCACCATTTCAAGCTAACTGTAAATACATTTCAATAGTTTCTTAGAAATGTATTATACAAGATAGATTACAAGGTAGTAGTTAGACGGCTTTAGTTGGGACCCATGAATTTTCCACGGGGACTCATTCAAAGCAAATATGTGCATCCCAGGATGCAGTAAATCAAAAAGCTATCAGCATCACTGGTTTAGTAAGTAGGTTGCATTTTACAGCATGTCAACCCATTGGGTCACTTCATGCCGAAAATGTTTTATTACATCTTGATGGGTACTCAATTTTTTTTTTTTAATCTATCTTTTTAAACAATTTTTTAAGAACTCATTTTGTTCTATTTAACGCATAGATGGGATCCTAAAAGATACAACCACTCCTAGTCAAAGCGGACCAGTAAATTCATATTTACAGTTTTTCCGTAGTTGTTTCATAAGAGGTTTTTTGTTTGTTTGTTTTGGGTTTTTTTTTCTTGCACACGGTCTTATCAAATACAAATAATTTTCAAACAGATCTATTTAGCTCCTGGATGGGACCCAAAGAGGTGCTACCCCTCTAGGTCAGAATGGACCTGGGTTTAATGGCAATAAAGAGGTACTTGACACTACTCTGAAGTTTGACAGAAAACACCTGAAGAAGACCAGAGGACACATCTACCAAAATGTTGTGTATATAGCAATAAAGATGAGGACAAAAGTCCGAATAATCCAAAAGTTAACTTTAAAAAAAAAAGTCTCTTTCACAATTGATAGATTGAGAAGAGGGAAAAAATTTAAAGGTAAAAAAAATTAAAGATTAAAGATCCAATCAATCACCAAGTTAATTATGTATCAATTCAACTCAGCATAAGGTAAATAAATGAGCTGTAACATAACAAATAAGAATTGTTTTTGTTTTGTATGTGTTCTAGAGAGAGGGGGGGAGAGAGAGAGAGAGAGAAAGAGAGAGAGAAAGAGAGAGAGAAAGAGAAAGAGAGAGAGAAAGAAAGAGAAAGAGAAAGAAAGAGAAAGAGAAAGAGAAAGAGAAAGAAGAAGGGAGAGAAAGAAAGAAAGAGAGAAAGGGAGAGAAAGAGAGAAAGGGAGAGAAAGAGAGAAGAGGAAAGAGGAGGGAGAAGAGAGAAAGGGAGAGAAAGAGAGAGAGAGAAAGAGAGAGAGAGAGAGAGAAAGAGAGAGAGAGAAAAAAAGAAAGAAAAAGAAAGAAAGAGAGATATGATAACCAGCCATTATTAGTTTCTCAAAGATTTTGTAATTCAGTTCCAGAAGAGAATAAAAGAAAATAAGATATTTCAACTTTGCAAAATAGCTCACCACAAGACATAGACGACAAGAGGAGTAAAGAATTGATAAGAGATATTAGATAATTGATGGCATTAGATGTCCATAACAAATACAAAGATTTCAACAAGGTACCACAAAATGCTAATCAACACTGATTACCAATTAGATCAGAAAGAAAGTTAACTCTTCACAGATGAAGATTACATCACAGATTTTACTTCAGTGGTCAGTTTGGTGATTATTTAATCAATTGTAATTCAAGAGAAGTGGTTTCAATTTAAATATGGCTATAGTGATACAAAAATATGAATACAGATGTACTAATAGTAGTTAAGTCAATGGGATGGCCTAATGTTCGGTATCAGTCAGACAGTGAGGGAGTCTATCCCCTTTTCACTAGCACTAGACCAAGGAGATTGTTTTGGCGTCTATCTACCATCAGCTCCTCACTTTACCGCTCAGATCCCTATACTACTCATATGCTGACTTGGCTAGAGTCGGTATTGAACCAGGAACATTGAGGTTCCCAGCCGAACACTCTACCGACTGAGCTAAACCGGCCCATTAATTTTACTAAAAGTATTTTTAATACTAAAAAGTTTTACGAATCAAGCAATGAGTTTGTAATCATAAAGTAAAGTCATCGGAGTGGCCTAAAGTCGGTATCAGCCAGACAGTGAGGGAGTCTATTCCTTTTTCATTAGAACTAGACCAAGGAGATTGTCTTGGTGTCCAAGATGGAATGCCACACCTACCATCTGCTCCTCACTTTACCACACAAATCCCTTGCTACTCATACGCTGAGTTGGCGAGGGCCAGTATTGAACCCTGGACCATACGGTTCCTAGTCCGACGCTCTACTAAACCAAAACGGAAAAAGTAGTTCAAATAACTATGTCTCTTAATATGTTTTAAGTCATAAAAATAATATGAAAACTCATTGTTCTTTTTTGTATTGTTTATAGTTCATAGATGTATGTAATTAATGGTAAGAAGAAAAAGATTGAGTTTTAATTGTTATTACTATTGCTTGTTTAATGTTGCCTTTAAGCTTGGTTTCAAATAACATTCTTGTTATAGAATTGATATTATGATTAATTGTAAATAAGGTTAAGCTGGTTTAGCTTAGTAGGTAGAGCATCTACCTTAGAGCCACAAGGATCTGGGTTTGATATCGTCCCTTGCCAACTCAGCACATGAGTAGCATAGCTTGGGTCTACTGCCCAGATCCCTGTACTATTCATACGCAAGTGAGTCTGTAATTAGTGATCACTGGCTTCTGATTGTTGAAGGAGTAAAAGTACAAAGATTAAAAGATGCTCTGCAAAGAGGAAGAGAAAGATTCAGAACTCAATAGAGAACCCTGTGCTACTCATATGTTGAGTTGGCAAGGGCCAGTATTGAACCAGGAACCTTGTGGTTTCTAGGCACACATTCTACTGACAGAGATGGCTATAGTGATACAAAAATATAAATACAGACGTAAAGTCAACGGGGTGGTCTAATGTAGTTGGAGGCCGTGGTGTAATGGTTAGTCGTAGGAAATGGACTCGTTAACCAGAGTTCAAATCCTGGACAAAGCTACAGTTCACATAGCACTAATACCCTTCCTTGGGGAAAGTATGAATCCAACTACTCTCCCTCTAGCTATGGGTAAATAGTAGGCAGACTGGGTTCTTTAACTTTGGTTGTTATACCAAGATTAAAGAGTTAAGCCTGCCCTACTATTTATGCATAGCTGGAGAGAGACTAGTCAGATACATACCTTTCTCATAGATCAGTAAAGAAGGTCAAGCTGACATTCTTCTGAGACATGACAAGAGAGGACTTATCCCTATTGATTTTCTTGAAAAAGATACAAATGTATCATCAACTCCTTGGGAAATACTCACATTATTTATTGAATGACACTTGTACCATAAATTACTATAGCTAATTAACATTATGGTACTAAATAAAAATTAATACAATGAAATTTTATACAGATTTAATCTGCTCTCTGCAAATTAGTCATGGTTCTGCTTGTCAAATCATCCATAATAAGCTCAGCTTCCATACAACAAGAGTGCAAATCATTTTTGATTTGTTTGTTTTGTTTTGTTTTACGGCATATCAACCTCAGTGGGTCATTTAATGCCAATAAAGTTTTGAAATAAATCAATTCTTAATGGATAATACAATTTTTTTATAAATACATTTTTCTATTTAACCTATAGATGGGACCCTAACAGGTACTACCACTCCGGGTCAGAGTGGACCAGGGAGCAATGGTGATGAAGGGGTGCTCCACATTCCCCAAACCTCCAAAACTGGAACCTCACCATCAGATAGAGTTTAACGTCATTCCCAGGACATGTAGACCCGCAGCCACCGCCTTCTAGCACCCATATGATAAAAAGGGGTTGGGGCTTACCATAAGGGCAATAGGGTTGGGAAAATCATATAGGTGCTAGGGCTTGACGTGACCAGCCGATTGATCGGAGGGGGCCTCTCCGACTGCCCGTCTAGCCCAAGATAGGGCCAAAGGGGAGTATTGCATGTCATGAACTGCTCATCCACTGGGCTCTATCCTTAAGCTTCACGGGTTGCCACCCACGGCCAACAGGTGGCCCCATTGGGGGAAATAATTTTTGAATCTCTCTTGTACATAGGTAAAATAAGTGATGTAAAAGAGAATTTTAAATATATAATATTTCTATGTGAATATGTTGAGTACTAACTGTTCGTTATAGGCTATAGCACTATATTACACATACTATATATGTGAATATGTCTACATAACAGGAAGTTACAAATTATACACGTTTATCTGTGCGTACACACACACACACACACACACACACACACGTAGAAGATATTTGTCCATCTGAACAGACATCAGCTACAAGAATCTCTGTGACTGATTGAGAAGACCTCACAGAGACAGACAGACAGACGTAGACACACACGTGCCCCCTCTTCTCTCCCCGCACACAATCTACAATTAATTGAGTCAAGAATATTGAAATATTCCTCTTGGCAGATTTAACTTGCAGTTCAATTTATCATTAAAATATTTAATATGTGAACTCAATATGAAAACCTACAAATTTCCTTATTTCCGTTATTCAACTTTATTAATGACCAATGGGAAATCAGCAGCAAGTTGTTTCTGCCAAATTATTAGCAAGACAATATAAATTATCTTCAAAAGCAAATGATACGCACAGGTGATTAGTTTTATTAATTGGTAAGTAAATATTCTTTCAGCCAAACATACATACATTCTTTTTTTCAGGAACACCGACAGTAGTAGGATTGGTATACTTACTACTCACATAAATACCCAAACCAGTCAGAAGGAGCTCCTTAACCTTAGCAACCCATCTAGGACAAGGAAAAATCCAATCCAAAACTTACACTCCTAGTGGCTTTACCTCATCCCAAGGAAAGGCTAGGGGAGTAATCCCTGAAAACAAATCCAGAGCCTGAGACCCTAAGGTGGTGTGATGCTGAAATCCAGTGCTACCCAGCAACTCCTGTGACACCACTACTGCCAAACTGCATTGGCTTCTTGCTTTTCCTTTGGATCACAATGGTAGTGTTGAGTGGGGGATTTGCTGCTTGGGCAACAGCTCATCTTCCATATGTCCCTGCCTAGGCTACGTAGTTCCAATAAAAAATAAATAAATTTTAAACATTTGGACACTACTCCATCGTCTCTTGCAGACAGAAGGATGCCAACAAAACTGACAATATTAGGTATTAAATAGTAAGAATCCTTTTATATTCATTCATAAAAATGATCAAATTTTTTTTAGGAATATTATAAAAACTAGCAAATATATGCACCCTCTGGGTGCAAGTATTTAAGTTTTAATGTAATAAAATATTATATCAAATTATAAAGGCTAATGAAACTAAATAAGAATGCAGATAAAAAGATTTGAAACAGAGGGGAGGTATAATCGAAAAATAGAACAACTGAAACTTACTCTTCCATCATTCTCGTCTTTCATTGTTATTTTTTCTAATTTAAGTATTTAGTTAAAAAAGGAAGTAAAGAATAAAATGACAGTTATTTTTTCTTGTTAATGGATTTCATTTAAGATTCGTTGAAGAGATTTTTTCTCATATTCATTAAAATAAAACCAAACAATTAGGAATCAATAATACTAAGCACATATTTATTAAAATCACATTTTTAATATCAATATGCAAATTAGCCTTCCTGTTCACACTGTAAACGAACTATTTTGTTGTATATATAAATATAATTGCATGTTGTTAGTATGTAGATATGGTTAACAGTATCAATAATGTAAAACAATTTTATTAATAATTGAGGTTTAAATAAAAATAAAATCATTGGGAATGTGATGTCAATAATTAAGGGAATTGTGACTTGAGTAGTAATATAGTTTCGGTTACAGACAGACAAACACACAATCTCCATTATAATAAGATATCTGATCAGGTTGTGAAATAGAAACAAAACCTTTGACTGACTCGTCTATTTGTGGCACATTCATGGAATTTTTCCTCACATCAGAAAACATTTTTTTTTTTTTTTAATGGAAACAATATGAAAGATCTATTTGAAAAAGTCAACATAGATAACATTGTTCTTTTTGAAGGAAATAAAATTATACAAAAAATATAAACGTAAACCTGATCAATAACATACAAAATCCTCAACAAGATCCCAATGATGTTAATATATCATCAAAACTTAACTACAAAAGTGTAATTATAGCTATACAATATATTTTATTTTCTTACCTCTTGGCACGAAATAATCCCAGACAGGTTGATATGTCATTAAAAACCACCAACCAACCTTTTTTCGACTTTCGTTGTTTATAGCATTACAGGTTGGTAAATAACCAATTTTTTTTTTTTTTTTTTTTTTACTAGACTTAATATATCATCTCTATGAAGGATTCAATGCTAAAAGGAACAAGTCAGACTATAAAAATTTAATGTCTTCACCAAGAAGAAAAGAGATGTTTTTGTGTTTTGTAATGACTTGATATATCTATATTGTACTATGGAGAAAGAGTAAACGTACAACACATACTAGCAAAAGTAATATTTCCCATTATGATAAGAATGTTCCTTTTTAGCTTGTTATACCTTGATCCTTCATAGAAGAGATGTATCAAGTCTAACCCAGTAAAAATATAAAAAAAAGTAAAAACCAACCTATGATGATATAAATAACAAAAGAAAAAAGTGAAAGAAGAAAAAAGGGAAAGAGAAGAAATGTAAGTGAAAGAAGAAAAATAGTGAAATGCAAAGGGCCTCATCCAGGATTTGAACTCTGGCTGCCAATTTCATTCTAGCAGACCTTTACTAGTGGGTTTGGTTCTCACAAGGTGCCCTGTATTTCTTTTTCTTCTTTCACTTATTTTTCTTTTCACTTACATTTATTCTCTTTCCTTTTTTTCTACTTTTGTTGTTTATAGCAGGGGTTCCCAACCTTTTTCAGCTCATGGCCCACTTTGAAACCATAATTTTTTTGTGGCCCATGAAATTATTATAATAGAAAAAATATTTCCATTTTACATAAGATATTTATTCAATCAAGATACGACCATATTGATGCACACACTTTATCTCAAGTATCTAAACTACATGTACTTTTCAGTTCCAATTTAACAACTATTCATTATCAATATAATAGAAATCATATTGAATTATAATATTTCCTTGGTCCACCTAAAATTTGCTGTGGCCATAGGTTGGGAACCACTGGTTTATAGCATCATAGGTTAGTAAATAACCAGTTTTTTTTTTTTTACTAGATTAGACTTGATCCTTCATAGAGATGATGTATTAAGTTATAAAAATGCTAAAAAGGAACAAGTCAGACTATAAAAATTTAATGTCTTCACCAAGAAGAAAAGAGGGGGTTTTGTGTTTTTTTTTTGTAATGACTTGATATATCTATATTGTATTGTGGAGAAAGAAAGTAAACGTAGAACACATAATAACAAAAGCAATATCTCGTATTATGATGATAAGAATGGTTATTTTATGTAGTGAATGTTGCGAATATACATTAACAAAATGAAGAATGATTTTTGCCTTGGATAGGCATTTTATCTCTTCACTTGATGGTCAATAAAATCACAGTAACAATGACAAGTTTTGAGATAGAAAATACAATGGCATAAAACATTGTGTCTTTCTTTTGGCCAACATCTAATATTGATTGCTTTATTTGCATAACAGACTCATCCAAAAAGATAAAGTCTCAAGATGATACTTTATTCATAAAAATACAGAAATAAAACAGCTGAAGCATATGAGAGAGAGAGAGAGAGAGAGAGAGGAGAGAGAGAGAGAGGGAGAGAGAAGAGAGGGGGGAAGAGAAAACAGGAGGGAGGGGGAGAGAGAACAGGAGGGGGAGAGAGAGAAAGGGGGAAGGAGAAACAAGAGGAGGGAGAGGAGGGAAAGGAGGGAGGGGGAGAGAGAAAACAGGAGGGGGGAGAGAGAGAAACATGAGGGGAGAGAGAGAAACAGGAGGGGGAGGAGAGAACATGGGGGGAGAGAGAGAGAGAAACATGAGGGGGGGAGAGAGAAGAGAGAGAAACAGGAGGGGAGAGAGAAAAGAGAGGAACAGAGAAAGAGAGGAGGGGGGAGAGAGAAAGAGAAAACAGGAGGGGGAGAGAGAAAGAGAAACAGGAGGGGGAGAGAGAAAGAGAGAGGAAAGGAAACTGAAAAGAGAGAAGAGAAACTGAGAAGAGAGGAAGAGAGAATGGAGAGTAAGAATAACAGAAGAGAGAGATGGAGAGTAAGAATAACAGAAGAGAGATGAGAAAAGGCCTTAGTCAAAATTTTTCTCGTATTCCTTAACCCTTTTGATGCTACCTAAGGAAAATGAGACAAAAAAATTGCTTAGACATTTGAGAAATCTACAAAGATAAATAAATTATTTGTCAGTAATATTATATTAATATACACAGCATACTTTGAAATTCACAAAAACCCCAACATTCCTGAAAATTCTTATATTTTCTAAGTAATAACACAACAGAAGAAAAATATATATCTTAGGTGCCTTAGTCTTGGTAGCAAGCAAACTTGGCTCAGTTCCTTCAAAATCAAAACCAAACCTCTGGAGAAAATAGATTAGAAACATTTTTTTTTTTTTTTTTTTTTAAGAAAAACAATTTCCTTGCTTATACTATCTATGTTAACACTTTCCCTTCAGCACTACATAGCCTAAAGTAAATTTCAGAACTTATCTACACCATTTTTAACATAGATAGAATTTTGGAAAGAAACATGAATGTAAGAAAAATATTTGTTTCTTTATTTTTTAAAAAAGCAGCATTCAGTGGCTTCCAAGAAGCTTGAAGCTAGAAAATTAAACAAAATGATAGGCAAGTAATATGTTACAATGTAAGTACTATTTTTATAGAGTTTGCATATCAATACTTTTTAGTAATCTATACATATATAATGGGCAGCTGTGTGAATGTATGTATGTCCTGAGGAAACTACTAAAATAAAACGATAAAATAAATATATATACAAATTAACTATCACCAGATCTTGCTTTTTGATCAAAAATAATAAAATTTTTTATTTATATTCATAAAGATAATTCAAAAATAAAATTTAAATAGTAACAGCATGGATTTTTTTTATTTTATTTTATTTTTTTGCATTTGATATTTTGAATAGGAGACATTGATTTTTCTTTTCCGAGCATCTGTGCACTTTTTTTCTGGCATCCCATTAGGCTGAATCAACGCAAAGTCTTTTTATGTAGGGATTTTAATAGGGAATTCTGCAAGGATCCAACACACAATTCAGTAATTATGGATCTACGAGACTAACTTTTTGTCCCCCTTCTACCCAGGCGATGCCGGGTAGTTGCTTCTAGTCTTCTATGAATAACATTTAAAGAAAAAAAAAATTGGAAGGGTTCAGAATATTAGCAATAAACAGAGAATTTCTTTTCAATCTTAGTGATTGATGTCGATTGATAGCAATGAGAAAGGGAGGAGCTGTCGTTCTTTGAGTAAAACTAATAAACTGTATCAACTTAAGCAAAGAATTTTATGATTGGTGGCATTCAGTCTACACTGAACTAAAAAACATGAGTATAATTTGTATTATTTGGACTATTGTCCTCATCTTCATTGTTATGTATACAATGTTTCAGCCGATTTGCCCTCTGGCCTTCTTCGGGTATTTCTTGTCGTAATCAGGAACCCCTTTTTGAGGCCTTCTCATAGGTAATGGCTGATAATTTTGCGTTCCCACCACCCATCCTGATGCTTTTTGTATCCGTGTAGTCGAACCGTAAATTGTAAAATTGGTAGATCACTATATACAGAATCCTCCAGACCCTTTTTTCTCCAATCAAATGGTCTTGCTGGACACCTTTGTAGGTTCCTGGGCCTGTTTTTATAGTGGTCACTATATACAGTCCTTTGGGACCTTTAACCCCGTATGAAGAAGGCCAGAGGGCACAATGGCCAAAACATTGTACAGATAACAATAAAGATGAGGACAATAGCCTGAATAAAACAAATAATACTAATTATCAAACATCATCTCAAAAATTCAGAAAAATAGTACAAATATGATGATATACCAGAAACTATTCAGGTAATTAAACTTCTTCAATTCCTGATAATACAAAACAATGGCTGATCCATTATTCAGTCTCTGTAAATTGTGTGTATATATGACACACACATATATATATATATATATATATATATAATATATATATATATATATATATATATACACTGAAGAGATGTGAAACATCGAAACACAGTGTCTGTGGATGACTAATATATATACTCCTGAAACCCAGTAGAGCTCTCTAGGAGCGACTTTAATTGACTTTCACCATTAGTATAATAAAAAAACAAGGATCATCTGTTGTTTACAGATTTGATCTCTCAGGTGATTGGAAAATATATACACAGATGTATGTATTTATCAGTTAAAAACACTGCTCCTTACAGGCAATTGCCGATGGCCGAGGGGTTAAGGAACCAGGCTAATGAAAATTTAGTCAGGTTTTTCTCCCAACTAGAAGTAGTTGCTGGGTCTAGCCACACTGAAGAGACATGAAACTATTGAAACACGGTGTCTGTGGATGATTATTAATTTCCTACCCCTCTTTGTTGGCTCGTTTATTTTTGCCTTCTTGCCTTCCTTTTATCTGCTTATCTTGATTATATATATATATATATATATATATATATATATATTATATATAACACACACACACACACACACACAAAGAAAAAGGATAAAATAATCCTAAATCTAAGTGAAATAACCAGGTGTTTATGCAAATATTTACTGTTGTATATATGAATACTTATAGTTAACGAAAATGTGTACACTTACTAATTAGGTCCTGAGGATATTTAACTATTTTTCAAAAAGTATCTTCATTATGTCAATTTCCCAGCAACCATTTCACTTCAAGAAAACTGCAGCTGAAAGTTGTCATGCCTTTTCACACAATACAAAACTAGTGACAACTAATTCCATAATGTAATTACACAAAACAAAAGAAAGAAAAAAAAAAAAAAAAAAAAAGATACAACAAAAACCACAATATCAGTATTTAGGATTTTAAACTATGAAAACACTATAGTAAATAGTCTTCTCATAAGATGAAATTTTACTGCAGAAATCAGCATTAATTTTTGTACCCAACATTTTATTGTTTACAATGGAAATATCAAATTTTCTAATAATAAATGCAAATGTGAACAGTCTACCCCAGTGGATTGAATAAAGGGTTAGGTTTGAAATTCTGTGAAAGATCCTGATTATGACATGAGGGCTCCCAATTACAACAAGAAGGTTCCCAAGTTCAAAGAGAAGGTTCCAGAGTCCAACAAGAAATAACTGAAGAAGGCCAAAATGTTGTGTAGACAATAGCCTGAATAATCCAAATAATGCAAATTATCAAGCCTCATCCCAAAAATTCAGAGAAATAGCAAACCAAACCAATAAATTAACAGATTTGAAAGGAAAAGTCTCAAAAATTATTTGCTAAAATTATTCAAGATTTTTTAAAATCCAATTCATTAAGTGGTGGATTCAAATTTAGCTTTTAATCTTTCTGTACATTTTGGTTTGAAATCAATGAACATGGACATTTAGAGAAAAAAAATCTAAATTTAAAAAAAGAAAATCAAAAAATCCTGGACATTCGAAGAAAAAAAATAATTCTTTTTAGGAAGTTCAGCTCAATTTACCAAATAATTGTTAACTAAAAAAATCTTTAAAAAAAAAAAAAAAAAAAAAAAAAAATGCTCTTTAAATTTTTGATTTTGCTAATTTTGTTTTATGGAGGATTATCAAATTAGTTTATTTAAACAATAATGAAATAGATTCCCTTGTGTTTTTTAGCATGAACAATAAAATGAGAAAAATTTCTATTGCTTCAAGTTTTAAATACCAAAGTAGATATTTTTAGTCTTTTTGTATTGCTGATACAAATAAAACTAATCTATTTCTTGCCTATACATTTAATAAAAGTTCTATTTTTAAGTGTGTACACATGGTACCTGGAATGGAGAAGCAGTCTACCATAGAGTTAGATTGATTTGAAAACGAATGATAATAATAAAATTAAAATTTAAAAAAATAAAAATAAAAGGTGAAGGCAATGAATGGAAGCAGAAAATAAAAGAAAACAAAGAAAGAAATGAGAAAAAAATAGTAAAAAAAAAAGAACTAAATGTACAAAATAAATGTTATCTCTGATTTGAGAATAGTTTTATTAGAGTCGGCTATTTTCAGTCATATACCAATGTGATTTAACATTGCCTACAGTCAATTATAAATACACCTATCCTGTAACAAGGATTTAAACCAGAAACTTTTTTTTTTGCTATGTCTAGTCTCAGTAATCTAACCCCCATATATTTTATGCTGGTTTATGATAGAATAGCAAGTAAAAGTGAAGTTAGTGGAGTGGCCTATTTTTGATATCAGCTGGACAGTAAGGGAGCCTTTCCCTATTTCACTAATGCTAGACCAATGAGATTGTTTAATTATAAATACACCTATCTGCTGACAAAGGATTTAAACTGGAAACTTTTTTTTTTTCACTATGTCTAGTCTCAGTATCAAACCACCATATTCTATGGTGGTCTATGATAGAATAGTAACAAACTCAACGAGAACCCCACGACCATCCACACTGACAGAAATAAGATTGGCGTACTTACTACATACATAAACCCAAAATTGGCCCTGGTTGTCAACCCATCTAGGACCAGGAAGAGTCTGTTATAAAACCATCACCACTGAATGGCTTACATAATCCCAAGGAAGGACAGGGGAGTAAACCCCGGTAATAAACAACCCAGAGCCGAACTCCCTAAGGTGCAGTAATGCTGAATTTCAGTGCTACTCAGCAACTCCTCGTGACCACTGCCATTTCCAAACTGCATAGAAGTTCTTATTCTTTACCTCTTTCTTTGTGTGGAGAGGGGGATCCTGCCTGCAATGGGCAACAGCACATCCTTCCAAAACAACCTGCCCATGGGTACTTAATAAAAAAAACAAAGAAAAAAAAAGTACTCCATCTTTCTCACTGACAGAAGGATGCCAAACAACCATCAACAATTAAAAGTAAAGTCATTTGAGTGGCCTGTTCTTCTTTCGGTATCATCAGCTGGATGGTGAAGGAGTCCTTATCCTTCTTTTCTACACGTAATGCTGTAACCAATGAGCATTGTTTAATACTTGTCGTTAGTTCGATTTCTTCGGCACATACAAACCCCTTAATTCACGGTCAGTTAATGCCAAATTCAAGTCAATTTTGATACCTGGTTTGCTCTTACAGTACCTTTGCTGTAGCTTAAATGGTCCAACCCATCTAAATATTGAACAAGCGCATCGATTAACATTGTTCTGAGGTGAGTACCAGACCAGGAGAGTATCTAAGGTGGAGCACCACACCAACTCTTACCACATATATCCAAGCTATACTACTTATGCATTAGTTAGCAAGAGCCATATTGAACCTAGAACCTAGGTGGATTACTCTAGCAACTGAGCTTGACCGGCCTCAGTGAGGAAAATTAACTTGCACAAAAGAAACTTTAAATTAAATTTTGAAAAATTAAAAAAAAAAAAAAAAATTACTTCACAAATGTAAAAATAAAAAAATTTTTTTAAAAAATGAGAAAATGAGAAAATCAAAATTAAAGAAGACAAACTTTAACAGAATTTATAAAAACTAACTAAAAAAAAAAAAAAAATAAATAAATAAATAAAAAAAATTTAAAAAATCAACATTTTGTATTGGGTCTTAGTGTTTAATTCTTGCCTTGTTCATTGTGAGCAAGGTTAGAATACCCTCTTTCATAAAGCAAAAGACAGCCATTGTGTTGATGTCCATTGTTATTTTGAAATATAATTTTGGATTGGCCCCCCCCCCCAACAAGTGCAGCAACCAACACTTGCTTCAATACACAATGTCCTTTTCTAACAAGATTAGGTCTTCCTAGTCTAAGAAATGTTATTCAATTAATAAGACTTACTTAGCAGATTGAATGTAGAAGAGATCGGATTAGTTTATTTGACTTCTTTGCTCTTCAGCAATAACTTTGTTGATTGATGCCAGGGTCACAATAACTTCATAGAAAAGGCAGGAAAAGAGGGACAGGGGGTGACGGGGTAAGAGCTTAGAGGGGTAGAGAATGAAGAGCAAGTGACAGAGGGTAAAAAGAGAACTGACACTTGTAAAAGAAGAGAGAGAGAGAGGTGGGGGAGTCTGAAATGAAAGAAGGGCAAGCTGGATTAAATTCAATGATAGAATGACAGGCAGGAATGGAAGAAGTCAAAGGGAAGTAAAAACAGGAATGACACAACAATAATGCTTTGCACATTCAAATTCACCCATTTTTAATTTCTGCGCG
>CM042148.1:105127190-105389690 GCA_023376005.1 Doryteuthis pealeii
AATAAATAAGAGAGGGGAAATCTACTGCAAAAATGAATTTGAACACCTCTTTTTAAATTGGGAAATAAAATGATTTACAACCCACTAGACCCCCCACCCCCAATCCAAAAAAAAAAAAAAAAAAATTCAATAAATTGAGCTTGATTATACAGACGTGAGAGATAGTAATGTCATAAATAAAAAAAAAAAAATGTCATAGGTGAAAAAAATATTATTTTAGACTGGAGTGAAGTGGGGCAAAACTGGCAACTCTGTTTTGATCAAATTAGATTTTGTATTTGATTTTGAAGCATTATGAAATTTACGCTGTGATGAAAATCGGATATTTAGAAATACTTAGGAAAAATATATTTTTTTACAATTTATAAAGCAAACAACATGGTTAAAAAAATTAAATAGCTTGAATAAGGAACAAAAGATTGAAAATGTTTAAAAAAAGAAAAATCGTGATTTTACTTTTAATGGTTATGATTTTCCTATTTTAACAGTGTTTTTTTTTTCTTTTCACCACAAAGAAAACTTTGTGATACACATGCTCTTTTAAAACATTGTACAAAAAAGGGGAGTTAAATATAAATACAAAAAGATTCAAACACGAATTAATGCTGATATTAAGTTTTATGAAGCTTACAGAACAAGGATGTTTGAAAATTACGTTTCCGAATAAGTTAACCAGGTAAGGTCCGTTGTTGGCTAAAGTTACAACACCAGTATTTCTTTTAATGCGCAGAAAAAAAACATGGTTCCAATAAAACTTTTTAAACTTTAAATAGAATGGTTCTGTTATTCATCCAGTTAAAATAATTTTCTTTACTAGAAGATTTTATTACGAAAAGTTAGATCAAGCAGAGAGTTGTAATCATAGTTTAATTGAACAAAAAGAACAGAAAGTGTGGCGAATGGCCATTTGGGTTTTATTAACAGCATATCAACCTTTATAGGGTTATTTTTTTATGGCCTAGAGGGTTAGCAAGATAGGTAACCGTTCTATCCCCGACACAAAAAGCTAATAGACTCTGGTAAATCGTAATTACCATTGTCTCAGTTTTTTCTTTTTCTTTGCCTCACCAACCTCATTCACCCATTTCAGAGCTAACTGTAAATACAGTTTCAATAGTTTCTTAGAAAATGTATTATACAAGTAGATTACAAGGGTGATAGTTAGACGGCCTTTAGTTGGGACCATGAATTTTCCACAGGGGACCTCTCATTCAAAGCAAATATGTGCACTCGAGGAGCAGAAATCAAAAAAGCTATCATCATCACTGGTTTAGTAAGTAGGTTGCATTTTACAGCATTCAAACCATTGGGTCACTTCATGCCGAAAATGTTTTATTACTCTTGATGGGGTACTCAATTTTTTTTAATCTATCTTTTTAAACAATTTTTTTAAAAACTCATTTTGTTTCTATTTAACGCATAATGTGGGATCCTAAAAGATACAACCACTCCCTAGTCGAAGCGGACCAGTAAATTCATATTTACAGTTTTTCCGTAGGTTGTCATTAAAGAGGTTTTTGTTTGTTTGTTTTGGGTTTTTTTTTTTTTCTTGCACACGGTCTTATCAAATACAAATAATTTTCAAACAGATCTATTTGGCTCCTGGATGGACCCAAAGAGTGCTACCCCTCTAGTCAGAATGGACCTGGTTTAATGGCAATAAAGAGGTACTCGACACTACTCTGAAGTTTGACAGAGAAAACACCTGAAGAAGACCAGAGGACACATCTACCAAAATGTTGTGTATATACATAAAGATGAGGACAAAAAGTCCGAATAATCCAAAAAAGTTAACTTAAAAAAAAGTCTCTTTCACAATTGAAGATTGAGAAGAGGAAAAAATTAAAGGTAAAAAAAATTAAAGATTAAGATCCAATCAATCACCAAGTTAATTATGTATCAATTCACTCAGCATAAGGTAAATAATGAGCTGTAACATAACAAATAAGAATTGTTTTTGTTTTGTATGTGTTTCTAGAGAGAGAGAGAAGAAAAAGAGAGAGAGAGAGAGAGAAAGAGAGAGAGAGAGAGAGAGAGAAGAGAGGAAAGAGAGAAAAGAGAAGAGGAGAGAAAGAAAGAGAGAGAGAGAAAGAAAGAGAGAGAGAGGATAAGAAAGAGAGAGAGAGAAAGAAAGGAGAGAGAGAGAAGAGAAGAGAGAGAGAGAGAGAAGAGAGAGAGAAAGGAAGAGAGAGAGAGAGAGAAGAAAGAGAGAGAGAGAAAGAAGAGAGAGAGAGAGAGAGAGAAGAGAGAGAGAAGAAAGAGGGAGATAGAGAAGAGAGGAGATAGAGAGAGAGGAGATAAGAAAGAGAGAGAGAGAAGAAAGAAAGAGAAAGAGAGAAAGAATATGATAACCAGCCATATTAGTTTCTCAAAGATTTTGTAATCAGTTCCAAGAGAATAAAAGAAAAGATATTCAACTTTGCAAAATAGTTCACCACAAGACATAGACAAGAGAGTTAAAGAATTGATAAGAGATATTAGATAATTGATGGCATTAGATGTCCATAACAAATACAAAGATTTAACAAGGTAACACAAAATGCTAATCAACACTGATTACCAATTAGATCAGGAAAGTTAACTCTTCACAGATGAAGATTACATCACAGATTTTACTTCAGTGGTCAGTTTGGCGATTATTTAATCAATTGTAATTCAAGAGAAGTGGTTTCAATTTAAATATGGCTATAGTGATACAAAAATATGAATACAGATGTACTAATAGTAGTAAAGTCAATGGGTGGCCTAATGTTGGTATCAGTCAGACAGTGAGAGAGTCTATCCCCCTTTTCGCAAGCGCTAGACCAAGGAGATTGTTTTGGTGTCTATCTACCATCAGCTCCTCACTTTACCGCACAGATCCCTATACTACTCATACGCTGACTTGGCTAGGTTCGGTATTGAACCAGGAACCTTGAGGTTCCCAGCCGAACACTCTACCGACTGAGCTAAACTAGCCCATTAATTTTACCAAAAGTATTTTTAATACTAAAAAGTTTTACGAATCAAGCAATGAGTTTTGTAATCATAAAGTAAAGTCATCGGAGTGGCCTAAAGTCGGTCTCAGCCAGCCAGACAGCGAGGGAATCTATTCCCTTTTCATTAGCACTAGACCAAGGAGATTGTTTTGGCATCTGAGATTGAATGCCACACCTACCATCTGCTCCTCACTTTACCACACAGATCCCTGTGCTATTCATACGCTGAGTTGGGGAGGGCCGGTATTGAACCCTGGACCATATGGTTCCTAGTCCGATGCTCTACCGTCTAAGCTAAACCAAAACAAAAAAAGTAGTTCAAATAACTATGTCTTGTAATATGTTTTAAGTCATAAAAATAATATGAAAACTCATTGTTCTTTTTTGTATTGTTTATAGTTCATAGATGTATGTAATTAATGGGAAGAAGAAAAAGATTGAGTTTTAATTGTTATTACTATTGTTTGTTTAATGTTGCCTTTAAGCTTGGTTTCAAATAACATTCTTGTTATAGAATTGATATTATGATTAATTGTAAATAAGGTTAAGCTGGTTTAGCTTAGTTGGAGGGCATCTGCCTTGGAACCATTAGGATCTGGGTTTCATATCGTCCCTTGCCAACTCAGCACACGAGTAGCATAGCTTGGGTCTACTGCCCAGATCCCTGTACTATTCATACGTAAGTGAGTCTGTAATTAGTGATCACTGGCTTCTGATTGTTGAAGGAGTAAAAGTACAAAGATTAAAAGATGCTCTGCAAAGAGGAAGAGAAAGATTCAGAACTCAATAGAGATCCCTGTGCTACTCATATGCTGAGTTGGTAAGGACCAGTATTGAACTAGGAACCTTGTGGTTTCTAGGCATACATTCTACTGACTGAAATGGCTATAGTGATACAAAAATATAAATACAGATGTAAAGTCAACGGGGTGGTCTAATGTAGGAGGCCGTGGTGTAATGGACTTGTCAACCAGATTTCAAATCCTGGACAAAGCTACAGTTCACATAGCACTAATACCCTTCCTTGGGAAAAGTATGAATCCAACTACTCTCCCTCTAGCTATGGGTAAATAGTAGGCAGACTGGGTTCTTTAACTTTCGTTGCTATACCAAGATTAAAGAGTTAAGCCTGCCCTATTATTTATGCATAGCTGGAGAGAGACTAGTCAGATACATACCTTTCTCATAGATCAGTAAAGAAGGTCAAGCTGAGACATGACAAGAGAGGACTTATCCCTATTGATTTTCTTGAAAAAGATACAAATGTATCATCAACTCCTTGGGAAATATTCACATTATTTATTGAATGACACTTGTACCATAAATTACTATAGCTAATTAACCTTATGGTACTAAATAAAAATTAATACAATGAAATTTTATACAGATACATCTGCTCTCTGCAGATTAGTCATGGTTTTGCTTGTCAAATCATCCATAATGAGCTCAGCTTCCATACAACAAGAGTGCAAATAATTTTTGATTTGTTTGTTTGTTTTGTTTTACGGCATATCAACCTCAGTGGGTCATTTAATGCTGATAAAGTTTTGAAATAAATCAATTCTTAATGGATAATACAATTTTTTTATAAATACATTTTTCTACTTAACCCATAGATGGGACCCTAACTGGTACTACCACTCTGGGTCAGAGTGGACCAGGGAGCAATGGTGATGAAGGGGTGCTCCACATTCCCCAAACCTCCAAAACTGGAACCTCACCATCAGATAGAGTTTAACGTCATTCCCAGGACATGTAGACCCGCAGCCACCGCCTTCTAGCACCCATATGTTAAAAAGGGGTTGGGGCTTACCATAAGGGCAATAGGGTTGGGAAAATCATATAGGTGCTAGGGCTTGACGTGACCAGCCAATTGATCGGAGGGGGCCTCTCTGACCGCCCGTCTAGCCCAAGATAGGGCCAAAGGGGAGTATTGCATGTCATGAACTGCTCATCCACCTGGGCACTATCCTTAATCATCACGGCCAACAGGTGGCCCCATTGGGGGAAATAATTTTTGAATCTCTCTTGTACATAGGTAAAATAAGTGATGTAAGAGAGAATTTTAAATATATAATATTTCTATGTAAATATGTTGAGTACTAACTGTTCGTTATAGGCTATAGCACTATATTACACATACTATATATATGAATATGTCTACATAACAGGAAGTTACAAATTATACACGTTTATCTGTGCGTACACACACACACACACACACACACACACACATACACACACAAAAGTAGAAGTGATTTGCCCATCTGAACAGACATCAGCTACAAGAATCTCTGTGACTGATTGAGAAGACCTCACAGAGACAGATAGACAGACGTAGACACACACGTGCCCCTCTTCTCTCCCCGCACACAATCTACAATTAATTGAGTCAAGAATATTGAAATATTCCTCTTGGCAGATTTAACTTGCAGTTCAATTTATCATTAAAATATTTAATATGTGAACTCAATATGAAAACCTACAAATTTCCTTATTTCCGTTATTCAACTTTATTAATGACCAATGGGAAATCAGCAGCAAGTTGTTTCTGCCAAATTATTAGCAAGACAATATAAATTATCTTCAAAAGCAAATGATACGCACAGGTGATTAGTTTTATTAATTGGTAAGTAAATATTCTTTCAGCCAAACATACATACATTCTTTTTTTCAGGAACACCGACAGTAGTAGGATTGGTATACTTACTACTCACATAAATACCCAAACCAGTCAGAAGGAGCTCCTTAACCTTAGCAACCCATCTAGGACAAGGAAAAATCCAATCCAAAACCTACACTCCTAGTGGCTTTACCTCATCCCAAGGAAAGGCTAGGGGAGTAATCCCTGAAAACAAATCCAGAGCCGGAGACCCTAAGTGGGTGTGATGCTGAAATCCAGTGCTACCCAGCAACTCCTGTGACACCACTACTGCCAAACTGCATTGGCTTCTTGCCTTTCCTTTGGATCACAATGGTAGTGTTGAGTGGGGGATTTGCTGCTTGGGCAACAGCTCATCCTCCATATGAACCTACCCAGGCTACATAGTTCCAATAAAAAATAAATAAATAAATTTTAAATTTGGACACTACGCCATCGTCTCTTGCAGACAGAAGGATGCCAACAAAACTGACAATATTAGGTATCAAATAGTAAGAATCCTTTTATATTCATTCATAAAAATGATCAAAAATGTTTTTAGGAATATTATAAAAATATCTGATCAGGCTGTGAAGTTGAAACAAAACCTTTGACTGACTCCTCTATTTGTGGCACATCCATGGAAAGTGGGATTTTTTTCTCGCAACAGAAAAACGTTTTTTTTTTTTTTTGTTTTTTTTTTTTTAATGGAAACAATATGAAAGATCTATTTGAAAAAGTCAACATAGATAACATTGTCCTTTTTGAAGGAAATAAAATTATACAAAAAATATAAACATAAACCTGATCAATAACATACAAAACTAATCTCTCAACAAGATCCTAATGATGCTAATCAAAACTTAACTACAAAAGTATAAATATAGCTATACAACATATTTCCTTTTCTTACCTCTTGGCATGAAATAATCCCAGACAGGTTGATATGTCATTAAAAACCACCAACCAACCTTTTTTCGACTTTCGTTGTTTATAGCATCACAGGTTGGTAAATAACCAATTTTTTTTTTTTTACTAGATTAGACTTAATACATCATCTCTATGAAGGATCAAGTTATAAAAATGCTAAAAAGGAACAAGTCAGACTATAAAAATGTAATGTCTTCACCAAGAAGAAAAGAGGGGGTTTTGTGTTTTGTAATGACTTGATATATCTATATTGTACTATGGAGAAAGAGTAAACATACAACACATACTAGCAAAAGTAATATCTCCTATTATGATAAGAATGTTCTTTTTTAGTTTGTTATACCTTGATCCTTCATAGAAGACATGTATCAAGTCTAACCTAGTAAAAATATAAAAAAGTAAAAACCAACCTATGATGATATAAATAACAAAAGAAGAAAAAAAAGGAAAGAGAAGAAATGTAAGTGAAAGAAGAAAAATAGTAAAATGCAAAGGGCCTCATCCAGGATTTGAACTCTGGCTGCCAATTTCATTCTAGCAGATCATTACTAGTTTGGTTATCACAAGGTGCCCTGTATTTCTTTTTCTTCTTTCACTTATTTTTCTTTTCACTTAAATTTATTCTTTCCTTTTTTCTACTTTTGTTGTTTATAGCAGGGGTTCCCAACCTTTTTCAGCTCATGGCCCACTTTGAAACCAGATTTTTTTTTTTTTGTGGTCCATGAAATTATCATAATAGAAAAAATATTTCCATTTTACATAAGATATTTATTCAATCAAGATACAACCATATTGATGCACACACTTTATCTCAAGTATCTAAACTACATGTACTTTTCAGTTCCAATTTAACGACTATTTATTATCAATATAATAGAAATCATATAGAATTATAATAATATTTCCTTGGTCCACTTAAAATTTGCTGTGGCCATAGGTTGGGAACCACTGGTTTATAGCATCATCGGTTAGTAAATAACCAGTTTTTTTTTTTTTTTACTAGATTAGACTTGATCCTTCATAGAGATGATGTATTAAGTTATAAAATGCTAAAAAGGAACAAGTCAGACTATAAAAATTTAATGTCTTCACCAAGAAGAAAAGAGGGGGTTTTGTGTTTTTTTTTTGTAATGACTTGATATATCTATATTGTATTGTGGAGAAAGAAAGTAAACGTAGAACACATAATAACAAAAGCAATATCTCGTATTATGATGATAAGAATGGTTATTTTATGTAGTGAATGTTGCGAATATACATTAACAAAATGAAGAATGATTTTTGCCTTGGATAGGGCATTTTATCTCTTCACTTGATGGTCAATAAAATCACAGTAACAATGACAAGTTTTGATATAGAAAATACAATGGCATAAAACATTGTGTCTTTCTTTTGGCCAACATCTAATATTGATTGCTTTATTTGCATAACAGACTCATCCAAAAAGATAAAGTCTCAAGATGATACTTTATTCATAAAAATATAGAAATAAAACAGCTGAAGCATATGAGAGAGAGAGAGAGAGAGAGAGAGAGAGAGAGGAGAGAGAGAAGAGAGAAACAGGAGGGGAGGGGGAGAGAGAAAACAGAGGGAGGGGGAGAGAGAAAACAGGAGGGGAGAGAGAGAAACAGGAAGAGAGAGAGAAGAGAGAGAGAAAACAGGAGGGGGAGAGAGAGAAACAGGAGGGGGGAGAGAGAGAAACAGGAGGGGGAGAGAGAGAAACAGGAGGGGGGAAGAAAAGAGAAAACATGAGGAGGGGGAAGAGAAAGAGAAAACATGAGGGGGGAGAGAAAGAGAGAAACATGAGGGGAGAGAGAGAGAGAGGAGGGGAGAGAGAGAGAGAAACAGAGGGGGAGAGAAAGAGAAACAGAGGAGAGAAAAGAGAAACAGGAGGGGGAGAGAGAAAGAGAAACAGGAGGGGGGAGAGGAAAGAGAAACAGGAGGGGAGAGAGAAAGAGAACAGGTGGGGGAGAGAGAAAGAGAGAGGAAAGGAAACTGAAAAGAGAGAAAGAGAAACTGGAAAGAGAGGGGGGAGAAAGAATAACAGAAGAGAGAGATGGAGAGTAAGAATAACAGAAGAGAGAGATGGAGAGTAAGAATAACAGAAGAGAGATAGTGAGAAAAGGCCTTAGTCAAAATTTTTCTCGTATTCCTTAACCCTTTTGATGCTACCTAAGGAAATGGAGACAAAAAATTGCTTAGACATTTGAGAAATCTACAAAGATAAATAAATTATTTGTCAGTAATATTATATTAATATACACAGCATACTTTGAAATTCACAAAAACCCCAACATTCCTGAAAATTCTTATATTTTCTAAGTAATAACACAACAGAAGAAAAATATATATCTTAGGTGCCTTAGTCTTGGTAGCAAGCAAACTTGGCTCAGTTCCTTCAAAATCAAAACCAAACCTCTGGAGAAAATAGATTAGAAACATTTTTTTTTTTTTTTTTTTTTTAAAGAAAAACAATTTCCTTGCTTATACTATCTATGTTAACACTTTCCCTTCAGCACTACATAGCCTAAAGTAAATTTCAGAACTTATCTACACCATTTTTAACATAGATAGAATTTTGGAAAGAAACATGAATGTAAGAAAAATATTTGTTTCTTTATTTTTAAAAAAGCAGCATTCAGTGGCTTCCAAGAAGCTTGAAGCTAGAAAATTAAACAAAATGATAGGCAAGTAATATGTTACAATGTAAGTACTATTTTTATAGAGTTTGCATATCAATACTTTTTAGTAATCTATACATATATAATGGGCAGCTGTGTGAATGTATGTATGTCCTGAGGAAACTACTAAAATAAAACGATAAAATAAATATATATACAAATTAACTATCACCAGATCTTGCTTTTTGATCAAAAATAATAAAATTTTTTATTTATATGCGTAAAGATAATTCAAAAATAAAATTTAAATAGTAACAGCATGGATTTTTTATTTTATTTTATTTTTTTGCATTTGATATTTTGAATAGGAGACATTGATTTTTCTTTTCCGAGCATCTGTGCACTTTTTTTTCTGGCATCCCATTAGGCTGAATCAACGCAAAGTCTTTTTATGTAGGGATTTTAATGGGGAATTCTGCAAGGATCCAACACACAATTCAGTAATTATGGATCTACGAGACTAACTTTTTGTCACCCTTCTACCCAGGTGATGCCGGGTAGCCACTTCTAGTCTTCTATGAATAACATTTAAAGAAAAACAAAAATTGGAAGGGTTCAGAATATCAGCAATAAACATAGAGAATTTCTTTTCAATCATATTGATTGATGTCAGCAATGAGAAAAGGAGGAGGTGTTGTTCTTTGAGTAATAATCAGGCAATAAACTGTATCAACTTAAGCAAAGAATTTTATGATTGGTGTCATTCAGTCTACACTGAACTAAAAAAAAAAACATGAGTATGATTTGTATTATTTGGACTATTGTCCTCATCTTCATTGTTATGTGTACAATGTTTCAGCCGATGTGCCCTCTGGCCTTCTTTGGGTATTTCTTGTCGTAATCAGGAACCCCTTTTTGAGGCCTCCTCATAGGTAATGGCCGATAATTTTGCGTTCCCACCACCCATCCTGATGCTTTTTGTATTGAACCTTAAATTGTAAAATTGGTAGATCACTACATGCAGACTCCTGCAGAGTACTCCAGACCCTTTTTCCTCCAATCAAATGGTCTTGCTGGACACCTTTGTAGGTTCCTGGGGCTGTTTTTATAGTGGTCACTATATACAGTCCTTTGGGACCTTTAACCCCGTATGAAGAAGGCCAGAGGGCACAATGGCCAAAACATTGTACAGATAACAATAAAGGTGAGGACAATAGCCTGAATAAAACAAATAATACTAATTATCAAACATCATCTCAAAAATTCAGAGAAATAGTACAAATATGATGATATACCAGAAACTATTCAGGTAATTAAACTTCTTCAATTCCTGATAATACAAAACAATGGCTGATCCATTATTCAGTCTCTGTAAATTGTGTGTTTTTATATATATATATATATACACTGAAGAGATGTGAAACATCGAAACACAGTGGATGACTAATATATATACTCCTGAAACCCAGTAGAGCTCTCTAGGAGCGACTTTAATTGACTTTCACCACTAGTGTAATAAAAAAACAAGGATCATCTGTTGTTTACAGATTTGATCTCTCAGGTGATTGTAAAATATATACACAGATGTATGTATTTATCAGTTAAAAACACTGCTCCTTACAGGCAATTGCTGATGGCCGAGGGGTTAAGGAACCAGGCTAATGAAAATTTAGTCAGGTTTTTCTCCCAACTAGAAGTAGTTGCTGGGTCTAGCCACACTGAAGAGACATGAAACTATTGAAACACGGTGTCTGTGGATGATTATTAATTTCCTACCCCTCTTTGTTGGCTCATTTATTTTTGCCTTCTTGCCTTTCCTTTTATCTGCTTATCTTGATTGATATATATATATATATATATATATATATATATATATATATATATATATACACACACTCACACACACAAGAAAAAGGATAAAATAATCCTAAATCTAAGTGAAATAACCAGGTGTTTATGCAAATATTTACTGTTGTATATATGAATACTTATAGTTAACGAAAATGTGTACACTTACTAATTAGGTCCTGAGGATATTTAACTATTTTTCAAAAGTATCTTCATTATGTCAATTTCCACCAACCATTTCACTTCAAGAAAACTGCAGCTGAAAGTTGTCATGCCTTTTCACACAATACAAAACTAGTGACAACTAATTCCATAATGTAATTACACAAAAGAAAAGAAAAAAAAAAAAAGATACAAAAACCACAATATCAGTATTTAGGATTTTAAACTATGAAAACACTATAGTAAATAGTATTCTCATAAGATGAAATTTTACTGCAGAAATCAGCATTAATTTTTGTACCCAACATTTTATTGTTTACAATGGAAATATCAAAATTTTCTAATAATAAATGCAAATGTGAACAGTCTACCCCAGTGGATTGAATAAAGGGTTAGGTTTGAAATTCTGTGAAAGATCCTGATTATGACATGAGGGCTCCCAATTACAACAAGAAGGTTCCCAAGTTCAAAGAGAAGGTTCCAGAGTCCAACAAGAAATAACTAAAGAAGGCCAAAATGTTGTGTAGACAATAGCCTGAATAATCCAAATAATGCAAATTATCAAGCCTCATCCCAAAAATTCAGAGAAATAGCAAACCAAACCAATAAATTAACAGATTTGAAAGGAAAAGTCTCAAAAATTATTTGCTAAAATTATTCAAGATTTTTAAAAATCCAATTCATTAAGTGGTGGATTCAAATTTAGCTTTTAATCTTTCTGTACATTTTGGTTTGAAATCAATGAACATGGACATTTAGAGAAAAAAATCTAAATTTAAAAAAGAAAATCAAAAAATCCTGGACATTCGAAGAAAAAAAAATTTTTTTTAGGAAGTTCAGCTCAATTTACCAAATAATTGTTAACTAAAAAAATCTTAAAAAAAAAAAAAAAAAAAAAAAAAAAATGCTCTTTAAATTTTTGATTTTGCTAATTTTGTTTTATGGAGGATTATCAAATTAGTTTATTTAAACAATAATGAAATAGATTCCCTTGTGTTTTTAGCATGAACAATAAAAATGAGAAAATTTCTATTGCTTCAAGTTTTAAATACCAAAGTAGATATTTTTAGTCTTTTTTGTATTGCTGAATACAAATAAAACTAATCTATTTCTTGCTATACATTTAATAAAAGTTCTATTTTTAAGTGTGTACACATGGTACCTGGAATGGAGAAGCAGTCTACCATAGAGTTAGATTGATTTGAAAACGAATGATAATAATAAAAAAAAAATTTAAAAAAATAAAAATAAAAGGTGAAGGCAATGAATGGAAGCAGAAAATAAAAAAAAACAAAGAAAGAAATGAGAAAAAAATAGTAAAAAAAAAAAGAACTAAATGTACAAAATAAATGTTATCTCTGATTTGAGAATAGTTTTATTAGAGTCGGCTATTTTCAGTCATATACCAATGTGATTTAACATTGCCTACAGTCAATTATAAAATACACCTATCTGTAACAAGGGATTTAAACCAGAAACTTTTTTTTTTGCTATGTCTAGTCTCAGTAATCTAACCCCCATATATTTTATGCTGGTTTATGATAGAATAGCAAGTAAAAGTGAAGTTAGTGGAGTGGCCTATTTTCGATATCAGCTGGACAGTAAGGGAGCCTTTCCCTATTTCACTAATGCTAGACCAATGAGATTGTTTAATTATAAAATACACCTATCTGTGACAAAGGATTTAAACTGGAAACTTTTTTTTTTCACTATGTCTAGTCTCAGTAATCAAACCACCATATATTCTATGGTGGTCTATGATAGAATAGTAACAAACTCAACGAGAACCAACAACCATCCACACTGACAGAAATAAGATTGGCGTACTTACTACATACATAAACCCCAAAATTGGCCCTGGTTGTCAACCCATCTAGGACCAGGAAGAGTCTGTTATAAAACCATCACCACTGAATGGCTTACATAATCCCAAGGAAGGACAGGGGAGTAAACCTGGTAAACAAACCCAGAGCCGAACTCCCTAAGGTGCAGTAATGCTGAATTTCAGTGCTACTCAGCAACTCCTGTGACACTGCCATTGCCAAACTGCATAGGTTCTTATTCTTTCCTTTGGACCACAGCAGCAGTGTGGAGAGAGGGGGGATCTGCTGCATGGGCAACAGCACATCCTCCAAAACAACCTGCCTAGGCTACTTAGTAAAAAAAAAAAAGAAAAAAAGTACCCCATCTTTCACAGACGGATGCCAACAACATCAACAATTAAAAGTAAAGTCAGTGGAGTGGCCTGTTTTCGTTATCAGCTGGATGGTGAAGGAGTCTATCCCTTTTTCACTAATGCTAGACCAATGAGATTGTTTAATACTTGGTTAGTTGTTTTTTGGCACATCAACCCTTTTCAGGTCAGTTAATGCCAAATCAAGTCAATTTTGATACCTGGTTGCTTACAGTACCTGCTGTAGCTTAAATGGTCCCCCATCTAAATATTGAACAAGCTCATCGTAACATTGTTTGAGGTGGAGTACCAGACCAGGGAGAGTATCTAAGGTGGAGCACCACACCAACTTTACCACATATATCCAAGCTATACTACTTATGCATTAGTTGGCAAGAGCCGTTATTGAACCTAGAACCTAGGTGGATACTCTAGCAACTGAGCTTGACCGGCCTCTAAAAAGTGAGGAAAATTAACTTCACAAAAGAAACTTTTAAATTAAATTTTGAAAAATTTAAAAAAAAAAAAAAATTACTTCACAAATGTAAAAATAAAAAAAAATTTAAAAAAATGAGAAAATGAGAAAATAAAATTAAAGAAAGACAAACTTTAACAGAATTTATAAAAACTAACTAAAAAAAAAAAAAAAAAATAAATAAATAAAAAAAATTAAAAAATCAACATTTGTATTGGGGTCTTAGTGTTTAATTCTTGCCTTGTTCATTGTGAGCAAGGTTAGAATACCCTCTTTCATAAAGCAAAGACAGCCATTGTGTGATGTCCATTGTTATTTTGAAAATATAATTTTGGATTTGGTCCCCCCCCCCCAACAAGTGCAGCAACCAACACTTGCTTCAATACACAATGTCCTTTCTAACAAGATTAGGTCTTCCTAGTCTAAGAAATGTTATTCAATTAATAAGACTTACTTAGCAGATTGAAATGTAGAAGATCGGATTAGTTTATTTGACTTCTTTGCTCTTCAGCAATAACTTTGTTGATTGATGCCAGGTCACAATAACTTCATAGAAAAGGCAGGAAAAGAGGACAGGGGGGGGGTAAGAGCTTAGAGGGGTAGAGAGTGAAGAGCAAGTGACAGAGGGTAAAAAGAGAACTGACATGTAAAGAGAGAGAGAGAGAGAGGTGGGGAGTCTGAAATGAAAGAAGGGCAAGCTGGATTAAATTCAATGATAGAATGACAGGCAGGAATGGAAGAAGTCCAAAGGGAAAGTAAAAACAGGAATGACACAAAATAATGTTGCACATTCAAATTCACATTATATATAATATATATATATATATATATATTCATATTCATACACACACACAATTATATATACATATAATTACACATAGCAGACTGTTCCTGTCTGAAGACACCTGGCACAACACCATGAAGCCAAGAGATCCAGAAGAAAGCAACGGCAACAAAGCACCGGCACATCAACATCTTCAGGGACAGCCTTCACATGCAACATCTGTGGTCGGGAATGTTTTTCAAACATTGGACTTCGCAGTCACAGGAGATGCTGTAACTTCAGGAGCACAAAAACTATATCATAGTCTTCCGAGACTGAAATGCTAATCACACATAATTTATTTATATTATATATATATATATATATATATATATAATAGATACACACACACACATACACACACAATTATAATTAATTATAATAATTTTTAATTATAGGTTCCCATATTGTATTAATTTCTGTACTTGGTCTACTTAAGGGGCTGCTGTGTTAAGAATTCAATGTTATCACCCTTGACCAGGATTGAACCTGCAACCTACAAATGTTTGTCACTTAGAACTGTATTAACTCAACTCTTATATCCATTGTGCCATGTGTCCTAAAGATCATCGTAAATACAAAACGTCTTTCACTTATATGATATCTGCTCTTATTTTTGCAAGATATTAAAAAAAAAAAAAAATTGTCAATATAAATATAGACAAGTAAAAACTTTAAACTAAAAGAGGATAGAATTTGCACTAAAAAAAAAAAATTAAAAATTTTAAAAAAGAATTCTAACAAATACCAACCCTTATAGTCTGAATCTGAAATTTTATTCATGAGGTATGTCAGAAAAGTTCTAGGTGTCACAAAAAATTTATTTCAAATCTAAACTACAATTTATCCCCTTCAAAGTAATCGCCCTGGTGTCTAATGCACTTTCTCATCCTTATCTGCCACACTTGCATGCACTTCTGGAAGAATTCTTCCAGGATTCTCCGTGTCATCACAGCCTTTTTGATGTCATACACATCTTCAAAATGGGTTCCCTTGATGACCCTTGAGCTTGGAGAAGAGGAAAAAATCACATGGAGCCAGGTCAGGTGAGTAGGGAGGTTGCTCCAGCACAGTGAGGTTCTTCTGGGCCAGGAACTCTCGGATATTCAGGGCAGTGTGGGCAGTTGCATTGTCATGTTGAAGCACCCACGAGTTGTCCTGCCACATCTCTCGCATCTTCTTGCACACTAACTGAAGCCAACACCGCAGTATCTCTTTGTAGACATGCTGGTTGATCGTCTGGCCCTGTGGCAAGAACTCGTAGTGGATGATGCCCCTCACATTGAAGAAAGCAATCAACCTGGAACTTTTCTGACATACCTCCTATGTATTTAATGTTTGTGTAGTTGTACGCTAAATAGAAAGAAAAGGATGATGCTTCTTACTGATGATTGGTTAACATGCTGTTAAAATCCTTAACTCTACCACTGTGTCTAAAAAGACTGAATATACTATATGCATTTTATATATTTATTTTTTGTCTGTAATATCCTAAAGGGGGCAACAATAACTTTGCAGTTAATTTGGATGCCCCTCACATTGAAGAATGCAATCAACTTGGAACTTTTCTGACATATCTCGTATTTCCAAGAAATGAGTTCTACACTAAGCCGCCACCATTTCACTAAATTAGTTTTGTTTTGGAACCAGAAATAAACGGACAGCAGGCATTCAAACCGAACCTTTTTCAAAAGGTTTCTCAACAGACCATAAAGATTCGGCCAATATATTCAATGTAGTTAGAGAGCAGCAACCATTGTCTTGAATCTCTTAAATTTCACTTATTCCAACGGCTCAATTCATTCATTCTATTCTTTGTGAACAAGAAAGACAAGTGATGACCATTGGGCTTAGAATATCTTGATGTGCAATATTACCTCAGTGCAAGTGATAGTCGAGGATAGCCAATCAGGCAAATGGTTCCCAAACGTCCACTTTTATTGGATGCCGTCTCACACCTAATCAATACTTTTTGGCACAGTTTCTGCCTCTGAAAACTGTTGTCACAGGGGAAGAAAGGTGAGATCAATTTTCTTCAGTCAAAAGTTCAATTTGATAAGAATGCACTGTGAAGAAAGTAATCAAGAAACGAAAAAGAAAAAAAGAAAAAAGAAAAAAATCTCTACTTTTATGAAAACCAAACAAGTCCGCTTTATCATGTCATCGGAAATATTTCCTCTGTTGATTAATAACATTTTTATCTGCGTAATACTGATAGCTGTAAAACAAAGGGAACTGTTTTTGAAAATTTCACAAAGAGACTTTAGCGAGGTGTTACATTCACCAAGTTGGTTTGGAAGGTGGAGATTTTAGCACTTAACCCACAAGTGATCTTTTTGCAAATCTAAATTAGTTTTGGTTAAAATGTTTTGGTTTTTGGTTTTCTTTTTCTTTTTTTTTTTTTTTGATCATCTTTAGTTAGTGGAAGTATTTAAACCCGAGAACAAATTCATTTATAAACACATGCAATGCCTATGATGAATGATAATTTTTAAATTTAAAAACAAAATCAATTTTCTGCTTTGCAGCTCTGAATATGCTTAGGAATAATACTAGAGTCAGTTTTGTGAAAATGGGTCACGTAGACTTTTGTTCTTCACTGCATATTTTAAAATGTAACTCAAAACTGGCAACAGTAGGGAATATCTAGAGATAAATCATCCTATATATATATATATATATATATATATATATATATATATATATATATATATATATATATATATATATATATATATATATTAAATAGAGTTAAACCTAATTAGTCAGAAATACCTACTAACAGTTTCACTTAGCAGCTCATCAGGGCAAGAATCTGACTCTTGCCCTGATGAGCTACTAAGTGAAACTATTAATAGGTATTTCCGACTCATTAGGTTTAACTTTCTTATTTGCTTGACGAAGGTATCAAACACCTTTTACATTTTAACTTTAGACAATCCTAGCGGGTATATATATATATATATATATATATATATATATATATTCTTTCTTTTGGCCAAGTGTTATAGTGTTAATCGATTATTTTTGGCTGGTGCAACCCTCTTGGTATTTCCTTTTTTTTTTTTTTTTTCCCCCAGGTGAAGTTTGCTAGTATATTTTTACTAACAAACTATTTGCCCGTTTGTTTGTTTGTTTTTTTTTTTTTTTTTTTTCTTGTTCCTGGTTAGATACCGGCCCTTGCCAACTCAGCATATAAGTAGCACATGGACCTGTGTGGTAAAGTAAGGATGGTAGATGTGTCGCTCCACCTCAGATGCCAAAACAATCTTCTTGGTCTAGCACTAGTAAAAAGAGGATAGATCCCCTCGCTGACTGGCTGATACCAACTGTAGGCCACTTCAACAACTACTTACTTTATATATATATATATAATTTACCAACCCCTCTACACGAGTAGGATGCAACACAAGGTCAATTTCTTAAACAGAGTTTAACAGGTTTGAATTCAGTGATCTTTTTCTTAGTCTAGTTGCCTAAGATTCAAGAGCCTGGTCTACCCATAGCTGGAAGGAGAGTAGTTGGATACGCTTTCCCAAGGGTATTAACTCTGTGTGAAATGCAAACAGACTGATTCAGGACTTGAACTCTGTTCACCATTTCTATTACATCACAGGCTCAAATGGTCACATAGACTTGTAGTGATGCTGATAGCTTTTTGATTTAGTTCATCCTGGGATGCACATATTTGATTTGAATGAACCCTGAAAATACAGTATGCTGAGGGACTAAAAGGAAAACACTGGGATGCATGGATATGATTTTACTGCGTCCTTTTAGATTTGGACACAGGACACAGGACGTGTACCTATTAGCATCTCTGGACTTGGTTCTAAGTTAAGATCTTTGCTACATATTTCACAATGCAACTCAAAATTGGCAGGAGTAGGAAATATCTAGAGACAAATTATCCTTCATATACAACCAAATCAATATTTCTTAAATAAATGAGTAAAACCAGACAATTAGTTGTACTCTTCTATAGATTTATTATTAATTAGCTTCTTAAACTAATTTGTAATATTATATGACTTGAAGAAGAAGAATTTAACATTCTACAAGATAAAGCACTGGAACTGTGTGTTTTTCAAGATAAAACTAGAAACTGTCTTCTTGTTCCCAGCAAGAGACTAATTAACACTGATGGGAAGGCAGATAAAAGAACCATATAATTTCGGTAAAACAAGAGAGAAAATGAGAGTGCATGTGTTATACAAGGTGTGTCAAAAAAGTATTGAGATTTTTTTTGTACTTTTTGATACACCTTGTATTCTGAAAAAATTAACACTCCATTCATTCCTTATTTCCATCTTGGTAAATACAGCTTCAAACTTGGCATTTTTATGACACACCTTGTATTCTGAAAAAAAATTAATGTTCCATTCATTGTTCATTTTTATCTTGGTAAATACAGCTTTAATCTTGATACTTTTATGACACCTTGTAGGTTTCAACAGATAGGGGTAAGGTTACACTGACTTAGGTAGAAGTTTAAAATCCTCCATCTTCAAGGCAATGTTATTGTGCTTAATATGTGCATGTGCAAAAAGACTGTCCAACTTTCCTCTTTCTATATATGACACTTTTGTTGATTCAGACACTCTGAAAAGAAAAATTAATGTCTCCTATCTAAAATATATTAACTCCTAACATCCTGTTGAGAATTTTCTAAATCCAGAGCCCCATTCTTATAAGGATTTATCAAAAAATGGCTAAAAATTTCCTTTTCATTTAAAGTTACCTGTTATTTCCCGTAAATTAAAGACTTCTAAATATGTTTAATATTACATTTAAACAAACGCTAACTTTGGGGTGGATTATGAAAACAAATGTTACTTCAAGCTGGGTGGAATGAGGTGGTATAGGACGTTAAGAGTTAAAGTGTTTTTCTTCCCTCATCATTTCAAGCTAATTGTAAATACATTTCAATAGTTTCTTAGAAATGAATTACACAGGATAGGTTAACAAGGTAGGAGTTAGATGGCTTTAGTTGTTTCCCCAGATCATAAATAAAAAATCCTACAATCTATTAAGAAACTTTAGTCAGGACCCATAAATTTTCCCGGGGACTCATTCAAAGCAAATATGTGCGTCCCAGGACACATTAAATCAAAAAGCTATCAGCATCATTGCATATACCCCAACTGCCCTTTATGCGTATAGATAAGTAATGATAATAATATTTGAATTATGTTTTAATAGCATTATTTTGTGAAACAGTATTTCAAAAATTAGAAATAATACTTATAATACAAATTGATCATTCTTTGTGTAGTTATTGAATTTAAAGAATTGTCATTATTATCAGGGACTCAGCAAAGATTCTTCTGTTTCAAGAGGAAGAAGCAATCTATCTCTTGTGATATATTCATTTAGTTATATTTTTGTTCATATAGAAACATAAAAGCAAATTAATGTACATTACTTGACTGCATCAAAGACACAATGATAAATTTTTAGTGTCTAAGTCTCAATCTCTTGAGTAGTAAAAAAATAAAAGAAATGGTTTCCAAGTTAGCTTTAGATGATTAGTTTGACGTCATGATTTTTATTTAGCTACTTTGTGTGTACACACACACACACACACACACACACATATATAAAGTAGCTGTAATTTTATTTAGAGAGAATTTGCCTTTTGTTACCATAGCAATGGAACTTTTCAGTAAAACTTTGATTTTAAGCTTTAAAAATGACTAGAGTTGAATCAAACATTATTACACAAACTATCAAAGTAAAATGAACAAGACATGCTGGAGAAGCAAGGATAAACTCATAAGTGACGTTCTCCTGTAAACCCCTACACAGAGACATACCAGTGTGGGTCAATCAGCAAAACCTCACATCAGTTGTGTGGATTCTGGATGCCATACGGAAAACTTGCCTGGGTTAATGACCAATAACTTTATCATTTATTAACTTTATAAATGTATTTGGAAAAAATGAATAAATCAAATAAAATTAAATCAAATTCTAACAAATGTTTTTTGGCTGAAATGTAGCACTACACCTACTGTCAGCTTCCTGTTGCTTGACTTTACAGGTCAGATAACTCCCAAAATGTGCTACATGTGGTGAAGACCGGTATTGAACCCAGAACCTTGTGATTCCTTGTTGAATACTCTACCGACTGAACTAAACCCATAAATGCACATAAAAAGTAAAGTCGTCAGGGTAGCCTAAAGTTGGTATCAGCCAGACAGCGATGGAGTCTATCCTCTTTTCACAAGTGCTAATCCAAGGAGATTGTTTTTACATCCGAGATAGAGCACCACACCTACCATCAGCTCCTTACTTTACCACACAGATCCCTGTGCTACTCATATGCTGAGTTGGCTAGGGCCAATATCGAACCAGGAACCTTGTGGTTTCTAGATGCACGCTCTACTGACTGAGCTAAAGTTAACCGTATCAATTTTTCATCCAATTCTTTTGATCATGTCTCCTCTACTTAAAATTTAAAATACCAAAACACTAAAACTTTTATATGAAGAGGCAAAATGTAAGTGTCCTTATTGAAGACTGGTATTGAACCCAGAACCTTGGGATTCCTTGCTGATTACTCTACCAACTGAACTAAATCCATAAATGTACATAAAAAAAGTAAAGTCGTCGACCACCTATTGTTGGTATGAGCCATACAGTGAGGGAGTCTATCCCCTTTTCACTAGCGCTAGACCAAGGTGATTATTTTTTTAGCATCTGAGGTGGAGCGCCACACCTACCATCAGCTCCTTACTTTACCGCACAGATCCCTGTGCTACTAATACGCTGAGTTGGCGAGGACCGGTATCGAACTAGGAACCTTATGGTTTCCGAGCCGAACACTCTACCGACTGAGCTAACCCGGCCCTTAAAATGTACATAATTTATCTATAATAGCTGAAAAAGTTAACCATATCAATTTTTCATCTGATTCTTTTGATTATGTCTCCTCTACTTAAAATTTAAATAGAAAAATGTTAAAACTTTTGTAGCGAACAGGCAAAACGTAAGTGTCCTTGAAAACTAAGTGTACGCAGGAAAGATAACAGTTTTCAATTAACTTTTGTACTACAACAAAAACGCAAGATAATAAAACAAAACAGACATAAGTGAGACAAACTTTGTAACTACAGACAATTCAAATCTCAGTGGCACATTAAAAAAAAAAAGAAGAGAAGAGAAATAGAAATAAGAGAAAACTAAAAATCTACAGAGGATTCTTGGAAGCAGGTAAAATGATTGAAAAAAAATAAAAATAAATAATAATGTAGAAAATTAAAAGAATGAAAAGTAACTTCAAAAGATTTGAATCTGTCTGTTGCCCATGAGGCAGTTGCCTTTTTTTTTTTTTTTTCTTTTTTTCTTTTTCTTCTGATTATTGGCCAAACACAAAGACAGTTTCTATTTTAATGATGAAAATTATCAGATTAGACATTCAAAGCAAAACTGATGCAACTCTGCTAATAATGCACACATATAAAAATATAGGCACACAAACCCACATTCTCTGTGGGTAATATATAAAATAATGTAATTATATATATATATATACAAGGTGTGTCAAAAGAGTGTTGAGATATTTTTGTACTTTTTGACACCTTGTATTCTGGAAAAAAAAAAAAAAAAAAAAAAATTCCATTCATAAATTTTTTTCAGAATACAAGGTGTCTCAAAAAAAGAACCAATTTTAAAGCTGTATTTACCAAGAAAGAAATGAAGAATGAATGGAATTTTTCCCCCCCACAATACAAGGAGTGTCAAAAAGTACAAAAAATCTCGATAATTTTTTGACACACCTTGTGTATGTGTGTGTGTATATATATATATATATATATATATATATATGTGTGTGTGTATATATATATATATATATATGTGTGTGTGTATGTATATATATTATATATATATATATATGTGTGTGTGTGTGTGTATATATATATATATGTGTGTGTGTGTATATATATATATATATATATATATATATGTGTGTGTGTGTGTGTGTGTATGTATGTATATATATATATATATATATATATTCTTGTCGGACAAGTTTTTGGTTGATCTTTTCTAATTTTCGGGCCATCTTTTTGGTGTCGGGGTGGAACTGGTGTAACAGTCCACCAAAGGTTTTGATATGAGTGCTTTCAGCAATACAGGTTGCCATCATCAGGTAGGAAACGATGGTATGGTTTCGTGTCTCGTTTTTAAGGAGAACGAGTAGTAGCAAGGAATTATATATATATATGTTTTATTTTCATAGTTTTATCCGGGCATACATACATACACACCAACTGGCCATATACATATATAAGTAAATTTGATGAAGCGGCCTATTGTTGGTATCAGCCGGACAGCAAGGGAGTCTATCCTCTTTTTGTTAATGCTAGAGCAGGGAAATTGCCTTTGCTGAGATATACCACCACACCTACCATCAGCTTCCTACTTTACTGCACAGATCATATGACCCAATCTGTGCTACTCATACACTGAGTCGCACGGTTTCGACCGGGGTCCGGTGAGCTTCGGCCGCTGGACCGGTTCTGTTATAATAATAGCGTCGATCCCAGAGGGCCATCCCTCCAGGCAATACCTGCCCCCTTTGGGGACAGGGCTGGGTTTATTGCCCAGCGCCTGAGGCGCCCCCCTTGAGGGAGAATGCCGATGGGATCGACGCAATTTTTGTTCTCTCCCACCCATTAGCTTCGGCTTGTGGGTGGGCCCACGTTAAAACGGAGCCTTGTGCCCAGTCCATACAGGTGGGGTATGAGACAAATAAATACTCATACACTGAGTCGGCAGGGACCTGTATCAAACCAAGAACCTTGAGATCCCTTAAGCCAATGCTCTACTGACTGAGCTAAACCAGCCCCAGAAAGTAAGTAAAGTCATTGGGTGGCCTAAAGTCGGTATCAGTCAATCAGTGAAGGAGTCTATCCCCTTTTCATTAGCGCTAAACCAAGGAGATTGTTTTTTTTGGGTACCACATAGATCCCTGTGCTACTCATATGCAGAGTTGGTGAGGGCCGGTATCGAACTAAGAACCTTGTGGTTTCTAGCCGGACGCTCTACCGACTAAGCTAACCCAGCCCTATATATATATATATATATATATATATATATATATATATATATATATATATATATATATATATATATATAATTGAGTGTGTGTATGTGAATAAATGAAAGAAATAGAAATAAGCATAGAATGAACAAATCTTGACCAAGTATAAGATAAACCATATATAAAGAAAGTTTGAATTTCAACCTTATTCAGTGATTGGCAGTCAGAACAGTTTATCTCGACAAAAGGATTTGGAATAATATTAGCATAAGAGGAATAACATTCTTCACACATGTAACACCCAAGGATGTATTGCTTTAAGGCTAATGAGATTACTGTCAACTTTTTTTTTTTCTTTCCCTGTTTGTCATAAATATTCATAAACCAACTTATCAAAAAGAGAAAATAGAAAGAAGTTAAGAAGAAGAAGAAGAGAGGAGAAGGAGAAGAAAGAAAAAGAAGCAGGAAGAGAAGGAGAAAGAAGGAGGAGGAGAAGAAGTAGAAAAAGAAGAGAAACAGCCAGCAATGTTAAAGATAATTTATTTCTATAATCCTAACTAGTCAGATTGTAGTTTGCTTTATTGATGGATGCAGTTGTAGAGGAGGGGGAGGAGGAGAATGAAGGGGAGGAAGAAAAATCGGCTGTTGCACCCTAAGTTATTTCAGAAGATTCAAAGAAAAAGACAATGATATTGGAAAACTTTCATGATTGCTAATATTAATAATAAAACAAATTGGGCAGAGGGGTAAATGCAGGATGGTCAAGGCTGTTTTTTTTTTTTAAGTATCCAAAGTACCAATAAAATGTTGCATGTGAAGGCTGTCCCTGAAGATGTTGACGTGCCGGTTCTTTGTTGCCGCTGTTTTCTTCTGGACCTCTTGGTTTCATGGTGTTGTGCCAGGGTGACTTCAGACATGAAAAGTCTGCTACAGAGAACCTGCCACCACTGAGGTTAGGTTAAAACACTGATTAAAGTCATTAAAAATAGATATGATTTTACAATAGTTATATTCTATAGAAATTAATTTTATTAAGATGAATAAAACAAAAATTATAATGAAAATAAATATCTTCTAGAGTCTTTGCCAGCAGGGGTAATGCATTTTGTTTTTTTAGATACTCAAAAGGAAAAGGGCCTAGGCAGTTTTTTTCTTTTCTTTACTGTAGAACCAAATAAAATGCTTCCAGTTATAACTGACACTGACAGAATCAGAAGGTAGAAAGTCAATTTGAAAAACAAAAGGATAAATACAAAAGAATTGTTTTGAATCAGGTGGTTTTTTTTCTTCTTGTTTGTTTCTTTTTTTTTTTTTTCTATTTTAGTTTCTATGGGAAAATTTTTCAAGGTTAGGATGAAGATTTTCTGCTCAGACAATAAAAATATCCCCATGAACGTACAAGCAACCGAGAACAAAAGAAGCATACATGAACAGATTTGAAAGTAAAATACCAATATAAAAACAAAAGAAAAAGAAAAAACAATGCCTATTTTCAGAAAAGGTGTAGAACTATTTAAAGTGTGTGTGTGTGTGTGTGTGTGTGTGTGTGTGTGTGTGCACAAAAAGGTTTAAAAAAAAACTTTAAAAAAATAAATAAATAAAATAACTACACAGGATAAAGATGCTCATGTATGAAAAAAGTCTTTGGGCTCATCACTGCCTATATGGGTCATCATTTGTTGTTGGAATAAAGTAAAAGTGAAGTCAACAGGGTGACCTAATGTCGGTATCAGCTAGACAGTGAGGGAATCTATACTCTTTTCATTAGCGCTAGACCAAGAAGTTTGTTTTGGCGTCTGAAGTGGAGTGCCACACCTACCATCAGCTCCTCACTTTACCACACAGATCCCAGTGCTACTCATACACCGAGTTGATATTGAACCCAGAACCTTGTGGTTCCTAGTCAAATAACCATATAAAAATAAAAGAAAATTACCAAGGCGTTCTGTTACTTATACAAACCAATAGACTACAAAACTGTCTTCTTATCCACTTGGTAAATGTTTGATGTAAAGATTTAAAAAGAAAGTTTCTTACAATGCATATTCCTAGACAATTGCTCTACCAACTGAGCTAAACCAGCTTTTACATTTTCAATAGGTAAATCAGAAAAATATATCTATCTCTCTCATATATATATATATATATATATATATATATATATATATATCACATCACACACACACACAATGATTGAGTATGAATAAAATAACTTCTTTTTTTTTCAGGTTTGAAAAGAAAAATGTAATGCCTTAAGACAAGAATATTAGCCTGAAATAAGTACAATAAGTCTACACAATACTTTATATGAAAAAAATTAAAAAATGACCAAATTTGAAAAATTATAAAATGACAACCAAAAAAAAAAAAAACCCCCAAGTTGAGGTATAACTGACAAGTGAGCAATTTGAAATGCGACAATGAGGACAATAAGAATGAATAAGTTAAAAAAAAAAAGAAATTTGAATAAAAATGAATTCTGAAAAGACAACAAATGATAAATTTTCAAAAATATTGGTATGAAGCCTGAAGACAAAAAAAAAATAGACTGATTCTTTTAAAACATTATCACTGATAACACTAACTCAAAATAGAATTCTAGAGTAAATAAACTTATGGTAAATAAATGAATAAATAATGTATTTTTCTATGAGAATACAAAGACTTTCTCTAAGATTTTATAAATTCAAAACATTTTTTTTTTTTTTTATTGTAAGCGCTTAGACAAATATGATGGTCAGGATTTCAGAAACTGGATCTGAAGAATGAAGTTTAACTCTTTGCTTACTTTAAGCTGCTCACAGTCTCTTTCCTTTTCAGTACAAAAACTGATAGTTCATTATGATTGAGCAGAAGGACTCAGATTACAATAATGATAATAATAATGGAAGGCAATCTGAAAATTCAGAAGTCAGGTCAGGGTTGCTATTGGAGCCAATATGATGTTGAAAAACCCGAAATTGGCTATTATAATAGTGCATCACTGATGACCTTCCTTTATGTATTTAAAGAATGTATCATTTGACTAATAATAGGAATGAATAGAATGAGTTCTGAATGAATAGATAATGAACTTTGAAATATCCTATTATACAGGTAAAAAATACCAAAAAATTTGATACAGCTTTTGGAGAAATTTGACAGGCAAAGAGTTCATTCCTTTTAAGTTAAAAGTTAAAAAATAAAAATAAAAATTTTTTTTAATTTTTAAAAAAAGTTAGACATTGTGAAGAATCCTATTTGTAGACTCAATTTAAAGTTACATTTTTAATAAGATAAAACAAAAATTCTTCCAAGCTGTAACCATGTAAGTACTACTGTAGTACTAGTACTACTGTATTAATTTATCCACATAGTGAACTGTAAAAAGAGTGCTCAATAAATTGCACTCAAAATTAGGCTAAAAGGTTACAAAAAAAAATCAATACATTTTACACAAACCATTTTTATAGTAGCAACTGCCAAAATTCTCAAAAGTGATATTAGTAATTATTTGTATCTTTAGTCAAAACCAAATTCATCAATACACAACTGAAACTGATTAGTACAAAAGTTGAGGAACTTAAAAAAGGTTTGTCATTGTTAGACTAAAAAACCAAACTGATTGATCTCAGAATAAACACATTTATCAAACACTAAGAGGGCATCATGGAAAAATGAGACAAAACAAAACAACAATGGGTTAATATATTAGGAAAATCACACAAAAAAAAAACACCCGAAAAAATAAACAGAAATAATTAATTATTTAAAATGAATGAAATGTAATAAATGACACAAAAAAGTTTAATAGTAACACAAAAAATTGTTTTGAGGTTGTCAAATATTGAAAAAGGCATAATCAATACCTTATTTTTTTATTTTTATGTGAAACATTGACATTTTTTTCTTCTTTCAAGCTTAATTTTTCTTTATTTTTTTTTCTTCTTTAAAACTGAAAATCACTGACACTGTCACTCTCCAATAACAACGAAGAGGAAAGCTGATGATCAAAAATAATAAAGAATAACCGCTCGGTGAGATTCAAACTCATGTCCCCCATTTGCTTCAGGGAAACCTGGTATAATCAAGTTCAACAAAAGAAATGAGTTTATAATTGAATTTCAAGCTGAAATTGAATCATTAATTCTAATTTCTAATCAACACTATAAAAAAAAGGGAAGAGAGATGAAGCAAATAAAAAGAATATATAAGTAAGCATCCATATTAAATAGAACAAAAAGTACTCCTCCTCCTCCCTATTTTCTTTAAGTGACATTTTGACAAAATGGCCAACTACTTAAAGAAAGACAAAAACACTAAAATGTCAAAATGGATCTGTCAACACCTGTCAATATTATTTGTAGATATTAAAAGCATTAAAAGAATAACAAATCCTGTTTGGATATATTTTATCATACACCCACTCTTATACACATTCTCTATCATAAACACATACTCACACACACCCATACACTCTCCTGCACACACAAACATATACATCCATACACACTCCCTATCTCTCATATATATATATATATACACACACACACACACACACACACACACACACACTCTCTCGCACATGCACAATATAGTATTTTCAACCTGAAAGAAATATACTTTATGATTAATATAAATAAACTTGACATCATTAGAAACTATAATATTCTAAAGTTGTACCAGTTTTGATTTTTTTCTGAACTGAATATTGATAAGCCATCTTAGAAATATTCATCCTTTATAAATTCATTAGAAATAAAAATGAACCAAATCTTTACAATCTGATTGGGAAGAAAACTTTCCATTTTAAAATGTACTCAAGGACATATTGATTTTAAAACCAACTTTTGTAGAAAATGTTTACACTAAGAGTGCAAGATGCTTGATAGTGTAACAGACACACAGCTAACAGCTAAAATAGGACTTTATGTGCTCTATTTGATAGATTTAATGTAAGATTCATTAAAAAAATGTTTTTAAGAGAATTTTAATTTTAAACATAAGTAAAGTTGGCAGAATGGCCTATTGTCAGTATCAGCCAGACAGCGAGGAAGTCTATCTCCTTTTTGCTAGTGCTAGACTAGGGAGATTGTTTTTGCTTAAGCTACTTATATGCTGAGTTGGCGAGGACTGGTATCAAACTAAGAACCTTGTGATTCATAAGCAGATGCTCTACCGACTGAGCTAAACCAGTCCCCATTTTAAAACATAATTTTAATGAATAAAATTTATTTTATAAGAAATAGAGAAGAATTTATTTATATCTTTATATAATTGTCTGTATGGACACCTACCTCCCATCGCGCAAACCATTAAAGTGGGATTAGCAACACATGCTGGGCACTACTGGATAAGTCCTTGCCTTTTAGAAGTCTGTCACATGACAATGACATCACTCCATGTCTTCAACAATTGTGGACCCTCTGGTGGCTAGTATGTCCAATTCTGGACTTGCTGATGCAGTCACACACATTGCAAGGGAAATTCCCATCTGCATTTGGTGGTTAATGACAACGAAGATATCGCTGCTCTGCAGTGCTGTTAATCTTGATATTAAGCCACTCAGCTCCTGTGCGACATGAATCTCGCCAACCCTGTCTGTTAGAGGCCAGATCTTCCAGGCTTGAAGGTGTAATGGTACATTTCTTCAGCATTGTCTTAATATTGTCTTTGAACCACTTTTGGGGTGTCCTGTCCTTCACTTGCCATTTGAACTTGCAGGGACACACCCGTGTTAACTGACCAGCAAAAACTTACACTCATCAACTTTGTGTGGACAGGGAGCTGTCAAGAAGAATTACCAAAATTGATGGCCGATAGGGACAAATGGTGAGAGGGAGTCAATGCTGTCTGCAGACCATGATAATTATGATCATAATTGTGATATAAAAAGTAAATGCTTAGAAATCTAATCCTCATGATACCATCACTGTCATACTCACATTGGTCTTTTTCTCTTATGGTTATATATCTATGTCATAATCCGCCTATGATTTTAAATTGTCCTTTTCCTAGACTGGTCACCTACCAAGGCTAAATAATCAGGTCTCTCCTATTTTATAGAGGGAGTCTATCATAGTAACCGACTTCGAACTCCAGTTGCAATATTACACTCACTTTCAGACTAATACCCTAGAGAAAGATATGAACCCCTTTATCCTCCCAGCTGGGGAAATGTGAGTGTTCATACCTTTCTCAAGGGTATTAGTCTAAAAGTGAATGTAATAGTACAACTGGAGTTTGAAGTTGCTAACTACGATGTCAAAGTCCAGTGTGTTAGCCATTACGCCATGGGGACTACCCCTGTGTAACAAGGTAAGAAATGTAACAAGCTAACTGTAATAAGTAATTGAGAGTTACCTCCCTATTTTATTATTACCTCTCCTTTGGAGAACTCTTTAGTGTTTACAAAAGCATATAAGCCCTCAGTAAAGTGTACCATTATTCCAAGTAGAATAAATCTTTCTTAAGCCTATCCATGTTATCGTTTATCATTACACTAACCAACCTGGAAAAGAAGATATAGAACTATTCTGAACAAGAGATATAAAATAACTTGTATCATTATTTTTTCTTGTAGGAAGATGGGAGTGAAGTAGGTAAAAATGAAATGAGAAAAAGGTTACAAACCTCAAATAAATCAGTGGGGCTGCCAACTTTAGAGAAGAGATAGGGCCACAATGCAACCTCTGTCTTCCTGGCACAGTGGACGACAGTCTGCAGGAACTCTGGGAACTCCTGAATGAAAGCCACCACACGTGGAAGAAGGGGATCTGGAAAAAATAAAAAAGATTCTAGTTTATATAATTATAAATAATATGATTATATAAATTCTATTATAACCCATGACAACGTAATCTTTAAAAAATAAATCTTGTGATCTACTTTAAAATAAAACATGGCTGTAAATTAAAGAAAATTTATATAAACTTATGATTATTCTTAAAAATGAAAATGATTAAAAAAAAAAAAAAAAACCTATGGTTAGTATTATTAGGATTATTTGGACTATTGTCCTCATCTTTATGGTATCAGTACAACGTTTAGGCCAGTGTGCTCTCCAGCCTCCTTCAGGTATTTCCTGTTCGACTCGAGAGCCTTCTTGAACTCAGAGACCTTCTTGTCATAATCTGGAGCCATCACAGAACTTTGAACCCAACACTTTTTTCAATCCACAGGGTATCCTGTTCTCATTCCACTAACCATCACTGGAGTACAGGTGTTAAGCTGTGTTAATTATTATTCTATGTTACTGTTGCCCTTGACCAGGATTAAACCTGCAATCTAGAGATAACTGTCACTTAGAACTATTTCAACAAGATTGGATTACAAAAAGAAAATTCCTGAGTTTGAGAAGGCTTCTGAGTCCGACAAGAAATACCTGAAGAAGGCCAGAGGACACATCGGCTGAAATGTTGTACAGATAACAATAAAGATGAGGGCAATAGTCCAAATAACACTAATTATCAAGCCTAATCTCAAAGAATCCAGAGAAATAAATATGGTTAATTGGTTATTAGGAAGTTTTGATGATCTTTAGAGAAGGAGAAATGTTAAAATTAAAAGGTTTTAAAATTCTGGTGGCCATTTTAGGTGTTTAGTTCTTCTGTTGGTAAATCCAAGTTGGTATTGAGTCAAAGGTTGTTGGTTAAGCTCTTCTTTAACAACACCAAATACAACTTTTCTCTGGAAAGTGAAGGAAAAAAAACACAAAAAAAAAAAAACAGGTGAGAGGGCAAAGGAATAAACCTTAAAAAGAATCTCCTGAGAAACAGACTGAGTCAAATAAAGATTCCCTGCCATCAACTCAAGAGTTAATCAACAGGGAGGATTAATATTAGCAAACATATGCACACTCTGGGTGCAAGTATTTAAGTTTTTATGTAATAAAATATTATATTAAATTAGAAAGACTTATGAAACTAAATAATTCTTCTGTTGGTAAATACAAGAAGTTTGGGAAAGGGAAAGTCTTATCCATATTCTAAGCCCATTCAACAGGATGTGTTTAGTAAGAAAACTGATATTAAATCGTCAAAGCACAAATAGTAAATAGAAAATGGTTGTGTGCATATCTATTATTCAACAAAAATATCTTGGTACAGTTTTTTTTTTAAACACAGCAAAGAGACTATGAACAGACAGCATCATACCTAAATAAGTAACCCAAAACATTTTTTTAATAAAAAGTTAATTTTCTTCTATACCAAAAGATACCAGGATTTTATCATTTCCAATGGAATTATTATACTATTGAAATGGATATTATTAGGTATTATGCACGACTAGAAGTGGCTACCAGCGTTGGCTGGGTAGAAGGTGAGGGAAAAAAGGTAGTCTTGCAGATCCATTATTGTTGAATCAAGTTGCATCCTCACAGGAAACCCCATTAAAATCCCCACACACACAAAAAAAAAAAAAACAACTTTGCGTTGATCTAAGAACTCTGAAAAGAAAAATTGATTTCTCTTATTTTCAATACTAAATGCAAAAGAAAAAATCCACGCTATTATCATTTCAATTATTTCAATTATCTTCGCAAATATAAATCAAATCTTCATTATTTTTGTTCAGAAAGCAAATCTGGTGATAGTGAATGTGTATATTTATTTACTTTGTCATAAATTGTTTTATTTTCATAGTTTCCTCCGGACATGCATACACACAACTGCTCTTTATATATGTATAGAGACATACATACACACAACTGCTCTTTATATATGTATAGAGGACATACATACACAAAACTGCTCTGCTCTTTATATATGTATAGAGGACATACATACACACAACTGCTCTTTATATATGTATAGAGGACATACATACACACAACTGCTCTTTATATATGTATAGAGGACATACATACACACAACTGCTCTTATATATGTATAGAGGACATACATACACACAACTGCTCTTTATATATGTATGAGGACATACATACACACAACTGCTCTTTTATATGTATAGAGGACATACATACACAACTGCTCTTTATATATGTAATAGAGGACATATATATATATGTATAGAGGACATATATACACACAAACTCTTTATATATGTATAGAGGACATACATACACACAACTGCTCTTCATATATGTATAGAGGACATATATACACACAACTGCTCTTATATATGTATAGAGGACATATATACACACACTGTCATATATGTATAGGACATATATACACACAACTGCTCTTATATATGTATAGAGGACATATATACACAACTGCTTTATATATGTATAGAGGACATATATACACACAACTGTCTTTATATATGTATAGAGGACATATATACACACAAACTGTCCTTTATATATGTATAGAGGACATATATACACACAAACTGTCCTTTATATATCAATAGATAGATGTACTTAGCACATGGCAAATAAACTTCAACAGACTATTATTAGCAGTATCATCATCATCATCATCACAATTATGATGAATACAAATTATGCTTATTTCATATTAATCCAAATCATATATACAAAAACATATGATTTAGCATTGGATGCCATTAAACAAAAATATTCATATTAGTCAATCACAAACCTAGACAGAGACCATTTCTATGTAAATATTATACATACATAGATAGCATTAGAATAATATGCTCAGCTATTTTATATATATATATATATATATATATATATATAATACATACATAGATAGCATAATAATATGCTCAGCCTGCTTTCTAAAACAAATCAGTATATAAATACTTGAAATTATCATTGTTAACACCCATGTAATTCTATTTGCATGCATTGTCAAATCCAGGTGGTTTGCGTCAGCTTATATAATAAATTCTTCCAAACATTCACATATGTAAAAAATTGTGTGTGTGTGTGTGTGTAACACTTTTCTTTATCCTCAGAATATTCAGTTACAAAATATTCCATTTCCCAAAAAAATGGGTAGATTGAGAAATTAGAAAATCTATTGTTACAATATACTGAGATCATTGAAAGCAAACACGTGCTGTGTCACCATACAAACAAAAAAATGATAGTTACAGAATTTCTTTTTTAAATAATAAATTATCTCATAGAAATTTAAATACATTGATAAAAATTTTAATGAGTAATAAGTAATTCCTACCCGGCCCAGAAGACTTTTCAGATATCCAAATTCATCATTAAAAAAATGTCCATATATGTAAACAAAAACACAATTTAAATAGTAATCTGATTGATTGATCCATATTTGGCATGTCAACTCATCTAGTTTCATTTTATGCCTCAAGGTTAGGGAATTGTGTTCCTATTTACATTTTTTTATGTAGTTGTTTCTTAAGAGATTCCCATAAGGGCAATAGAGTTGGGATAATCATATAGGTGCTAGGGCTTGACGTGACCAACCAATTGATCGAAGGAGACCTCTGTTACCGTCTGTCCAAGGTGATGCCTACCGACTGAGCTAAACCATCCAATGGATCAAATGGAGAGTTCCATTTGAAGGTTATAGAGAGCGTAGTGTCTAAAGAAATGAGCGGCCTGGCGCCTTAACATTAAGCAAGGCACAAAGATGGGTGCGGTGGAGAGGAGAGTAGCCTAGACAGCAAAGAGAGCCACAAAGAGGGAGAAAAAACAGCAGCCCCAGAAAGCATCACAATCTGTGTGCAGTCAGTGTACCAAAGACTGTCACTCAAAGATAGGCTTGTACAGTTGCAGATAATTTTTTTTTTTTTTTTTGAACACTATACCATCGTCCTTAGTGGGCAGAAAGGTGCCAACAACAGTGTCTAAAACAACAAAGAAACTAGTCTAACAATAGCAAACTCTTTCAGTAAAAGAGCACTGTGCTGTCCATTTCTACCAAATTGTGTGGCTGTGATTTCTAGTCCCAACCTTGATCAAAGGGGGCCTCTCTGACCGTCTGTCCAAACTACGAACTGAGCTAAGCTGTCCAATGGATCAAATAGAGAGTTCCATTTGAAGGTTAAGAGAGTGCAGTGTCTAAAAGTTGATAAAAACAACAAAGATGAGGAAACTAGTCTAACAAGAACAAACTCTTTCATAAAAGAGCACTGACTGTGTCTGTCCATTCCTGCCAAATTGTGTGTCTGTGATTTCTGGTCCCAACCTCATCAACACTTCATTCGTGAACGGCCCGAGGCTTTACTGGATTAGCCAATTCAGTAAATGAACTTGGCAGTACAGAACAGCAACCATTTAGAGATTTCTATACACACACACACACACACACACACGATATATCAAGACTGGCTGTGTGCTGTCTCAAAAAAAAAAAAAAAAAAAAAAAAAAAAATCACAGAAATTAACAACGAAAGAGAAGAAAGAACAAGCAAAGACTTATTGCAATTTCCCGGAGGATAATCTGCTAGCACCTGCTGGAAGCAGGTATCATTTTTAGTATCTCCAAGATGCGGACGAGGGGGAAAGTGGAGGGACAAGTGGATGAACGGACCAAAGAACAATGAATCAGAAAGAGAGAGAAAACCTAGAAAAGACACAAGTGGTGTTAAACTGAATCAGCCCCAAAAGTGTCTGGATGTTAAGAGTAAATAGAACACTTCATTAAAATGGGGAACCTGTTAGTAACAACATCAGTAGACCCACTTAAGAGGGCCCCATTGCTTCTTCACATCCCAAAGATGAAATACCTCATTACTGGTCTGAAAAAGTTCCTCTTCTTGACCAATAAAATAAAATGAAAAATATCATAGAACCTTTATATCACAAATATTACAGTTTGCGATCAGAGGGTTCAAGTTCAGTCTGGACATATTTTTGTTAAACAGGAGAAATTTATCTATTAATAATAATAATTTATCTATCATTAGACTAAAGCTGAGCGAATCAAATTTTGTCTCCTAAAGGCTTTTTACTGTTTAGTTTAAAGACACAAAAATTATACTAAATTATTCCTTACTTTTAGGATTGAGTTATGTTTGAAAAAAATTCCATTTTAATTAGTTATACTTAGTCTTAATTTGAAATTAAGTAAAAAAACTGACCAACCTCTTACTTTACATTCTGCTCCTCACTTTACTGAACTCTGTGCTACTCATATGCCAAGTTGCTGAGGGCTGGTATCAAACCCGGAATCTTGTGGTTCTAGTTGGACACTCTACCAACTGAGCTACTTAAACTAATAAAATATTAAAAGCCCTGAGAAAGGTTATCAAAAACTTCTTTTACTATTGTACTTTCTATATAAAAATATTATCAAAATTTTTTTTTTCCTCTTCAGAATTTAACATTATATAAATGCTTGGCCTCTGTTTTGTGAGATTATAGTCTTGATAATTTATCAATCTGACTTTTCACAGGTGCACAGTAGCTAAGAATAATATTCACAATAAATATTATGCATGAGATGTGGGAAAAAAAAAAAAAAAAAAAAAAAAATTAATATATAATGAACATTTCAATGTCAAATACAGCTGAATATTTTCTATTCTAAACCAAAAGTTTCAATCATTTATGCTTTTAGTTAAATGGCTAACCTAAGCTCCATAGTAGCAATGTACTCATCAAGTCATGCTGACAGCACAGATTCCCATGACTCTCTCTCAGTCCCCACCCCTATCATATTTGCAAGTTCTCTACATGGCATCCAGTGTCTGCACATAGCTGTTATATATATTTAACAACCCCTCCGCATGAGCAGGATGTGACATGGTTAATTTCTTAAGTAGAATTCAACAGGTTAGAATTCAGAGTTTTTCTTCCCCAGTTACTGGAAGCTGCTACCTGGCATTGCCTGGGTAGAGGGAGAGGGTTAGTCTCGTAGATCCATCATAACTGAATCATGAGTTGGATCCCCGCAGGATGCCCCATTAGAATCCTCACATAAAAAAATGACCTTTCATTTATCCAGTCACTCTGAAAAGAAAAATTAATGTCTACAATTTACAATATTAAATGCAAAAAAAAAAAAAAAATTCCATGCTCTTATCATTTAAACTTTATTTTTTAATTATCTTCATGAATATAAATCAAATCTTCATTATTTTTGCTCAAAAAGCAAGCTCTGGTGATAGTGAATGTGTATATATATTTACGTTAGTATTATTTGGATTATTCGGACTATTGTCCTCATCTTTATTGTTATCTGTACAATGTTTTGGCCGATGTGCCCTCCGGCCTTCTTCAGGTATTTCTTGTCGAACACGAGAACCTTCTTGGCATAATCGGGAGCCATCACGTAACTTTAAACTTAACCCATAATTCAGAAGGTTCTTTAGTCCAACAAGAAATACCAGAAGAAGACCGGAGTGTACATCGGCCGAAACATTGTACAGATAACAATAAAGATGAGGACAATAGTCCAAATAATCTAAATAATACCAATTATCAAGCCTCATCTCAAAAATTCAGAGATATAATATATTTACATTGTCATTAATTGTTTTATTTTCCTAATTTCCTCTGGATATAAACACACATACATACACACACGTAACTGCCCTTTATGTATATGTATAGATAGATAGATAGATAGATAGATATACCTTGGAGAATATCTACAAACAAGTGTCACCTCAATTTTCTTTGATGATTTGACAAATAGTCAGAATCTGAGAAGTAATGGATTATCTTTTAAATTACAAAGAAAATATCAAAGAAATCGTTGAAGAAAATTACTTTTTTTTTTTTTTTTTAAGCAGCATAGATCTTTTGTTTCTTTCAAAATGGTACGGTTCCTTTGGGAAACAAAAGGGACATTAATGACAATCTTTAGAATAGAAATTGCCACAGAAACATAAAACAATAACAATAAAATGAAATAAACAAAAAATAATTCAAAAAAGTTTTTTAAAAATTAAAAGCTAAAATAAAATTCTTAAAGTTAAAAGGTAAAAAGAAAACTAAAAGCTAATAAAGTTAAAGACAATGACCGTTCTTTATTCGACACTCGTCAAGAGATATGGGGGGAGGGAGAATTGTCTGCAGGCTTTCATTGTCATCCTCCAAGACTTTGGCTCAATGCTAAACATTGAGAATTCTCTTAAATCAAAAACTGTATGACACCGAAGCCAAGGGCACTTGGACAGTTTAATCTCAAAGATATCATTACAATGAAACCTTTCTATTCATCCGACCAATGGCAGAAACTTAAAGACACCCATAAATCAGATGAAACCAGCTGTTGGCCATCATTTCAATCAATTGACATTCACGTTTAGATCTATTTGCTGTCATTATTAGCCAACCAGAATTAAATGCAGATATTTTACTGACAAACACCTATAATTTTTTCTCGATCAAAAAGATAATCCAACTTGTAATCTCTATCTCGGCTTCATCAATCATGATTATCCGCAGATATCCTTATACAATGTCCGAGTCTTTGTTTGTATTTCATCATTTTTAGATTATATGCTTTTGTGAAAGGTTGTTTAGTTATTTCTTATTTGACACATAACAGTCTCAGTGTTTAAGAATAAATAAAATGTGGATAAGAACGAAGGAAAAGGAAACAAAATATTTCATATTAAAATGTTGGGTAAAAAAATTTAAATTAAAAAAAACAAAAAAAAAACTTATCAAACACAAAATATAAGTTGGTTGTTTTACGGAATATCAACCCATTTTGGGTCATTTAATGCCAAATCCATTTTGATATCAGGTTACTTACAGTACTTGCTCTTTCTTAAATGGTCACCCATCTAAATATTGTTGTTTGTTTGTTTTGTGGCATATCAACCTCAGTGGGTCATTTAATGCCGATAAAGTTGTGAAATAAATTCATTCTTAATGCATAATACCATTTTCTTTATAAACTCATGTTTTTCTATTTAACCCATAGATGGGACCCTAACAGGTACTACCACTCCAGGTCAGAGTGGACCAGGGAGCAATGGTGATAAGGGGTGCTCCACATTCCCCAAACCTCCAGAACTGGAACATCACTATCAGATAGAGTTTAACATTATTCCCAGGACATGAAGACACTCAGCCACCGCCTTCTAGAACCTATATGATAAGAAGGATTGGGGGTTGCCATAAGGGCAATAGGGTTGGGAAAATCATATAGGTGCTAGGGCTTGACATGCCAGCCGATTGATCGGAGGGGGCCTCTCTGACCCCCAAGAAAATCCTAAAGTAGAATATTGCAAGTCATGGACTGCTCAGCCACCTGGGTTCTATCCTTAAGCATAACATGTAGCCACCCACAGCCAACAGGTGGCCCCATTGGGGGAGTCTTACCCCTTGCAGAGGTGCAGTCGGTGCATTCTAACGCCCCAGCCGATAGGGCGGATCTAAATATTAAACAGGCTCATCACTGCTTAACTTTGGTGATCTACTACTTCTATTGTTATGGCTATTTCTCAGCAACTATGGCATCATTGTTGTTTTACGGCATATCAACACTTTTTGGGTCATTTAATGCCAATCCATTTCATTTTGATATCAGGTGGCTTACAATACTTGCCGTTGCTTAATATGATCATCCATCTAAGTATTGAAAAGGTTCATTGCTGCTTAACTTCAGTGACCTAGCAGGAACCAATATTTTTAGTGTGACTTTGACAATGATTTTGATATTGGTTGTTGGGGTGTGTTTTTTTTTGTTTTATGGCATCTCAACCCTTTTTGGGTCATTTAATGCCGAATCAAGTTATTTTGATATCAAGTTGCTTACAGTACTTGCTGTTGCTTAAATGATCATCCATCTAAGTATTAAACAGGCCAATCAAATGAGAGAGAATGGAAAAAGACAGAACAGTTGCATTCACCATTTCTTCATGCAAGACCTATATATATATATATATATATATATATATATATATATATATACACACATACACACACACACACCAAGCAACTATAAAATTCCTCATTTCTTTCTCTGTTGTTCAACAACTAACAATTTTACTTAAAATAAACTGATTAGCTTAAACATCTAAATGTAGAAAATGTTTAACAGTAATAGATGAGAAAGGTTATTCAGTACATAACTCTTGATGAATAACATAAGAGTTTTATTTGCTGAATTGGAACATGATTTCTTCTTCACTAGTTATATTCAATATACCAACAGTTTTTTTATTTTCCTTTTATTGTAAGTATACAAAATAAAAATAAAAAAGTAAGTCAAGTGACCAACTGTCGTTATCAGCATGACAAGAAGGGAGTATATTTCGTTTTCACTAGCACTAGATCGGGGAGATTATTTGGCAACTGAGGTGGAGCACCACACCTACCATCAGCTCCCCATTTTACCACACATATACAAGCTGTGCCTACTCATGAACTGAGTTGGTGAGGGATGATATTAAACCCAGAATTTTGTGGTTCCAAGGCAAGTGCTCTATCAACGGGGCGAAACCATGCTTCCTCACCTGTAAAATTTATAGATGAATCAATCATGGAAAGAAACTGAGAATTATTAACCCACTCAAGTCAGCTTTGGTTAGTTGGTTGGATTTTACGGCATGTCAACTCTTGTTACGTTATTTTATGACCAAAGACGTTTTGTTTTATTCATTCTTGATGGATATGCACATTTTTTTAATTCAAACTCATTTTTTTTAAATATTTTTTTAAACTCATTTTTTTCTATTTAAACTATAAATGGGACCCAAAGAGGTACTACCACTCCAGGTGGACCTGGGAGTAATGGTGATGAAGGGGTACTCCACACTCCCCAAAGCTCCAAAATTGGAACTTCATCATTAGATGCAGTTTAATGTCATACCCAGGACAAAGTCAGCTTTGGAAAAATGTAGTTTTCAGGTCATCATTTTGACAAGAGGAAAAAATTCTAATGGCTAGAAATTATATGTCATATAGTACCTAAATAATGAGAATGGAATCGTCTGTTTTTCTTATTAATAATGTCTGATGCAACCTTGGAAGAGACAAACAACAAAATCTCATGGGACTTGTTAATTCAACCTAGCAATTGCTAATTACTCTGTTTACCTTGTATCTTTGCTTAGTAAGCCTTTTCCCCTAGCCTTAATACTCATTGTGTTTCTTCTATTACTTATTTGTTAACTTGGAAATTCGAGTTACAATATTCCTTTCAAATTTACTAAAAGCAAATCCTACATGAGGTTGAAGCTAAATTGCCAGGCTCTCTCTGTCTCTCTCTCCTCCATAAGTGATACCAAGCAACCAATGGAGTGGAGAGGGAGTCTATCTCTCACTGACTGTATTTTTCTTATCACATGATACTGCACCTATTAATAAGTGTTTCTTACAATAAGCAACAATGGATATCTCTTGTGGGCAGGTGACACCTCTCCTTGACCTCTGGGGTCATCCTCAGGTCAAAGATCTGCTGCAACCTTTGCACTCAGCAGCACAGATTAGATAGAATCAGTGCTACAATCTGACAGTTTAATTTTAAACCATTGTACTCAATCCATTCTTTTTTTTTGTGTGTGTGTATATATATATATATATATATATATATATATATATATATATATATCAGTTATAGATTTGCTATAATTATGAAGTATAAATATTTATGGAGGAGGATGAATATTATGATGTCATAGAGTGGGAATTTTGAAAATATAATTTATTTAAATGTTAGAAGTTATGCTATGGTCATCTATTGACAGCTGACACTATGTAAACAAAGATGTTTACATTTAAAATTGATTCATATGATTGAAACAATGAGCTGATAAAAAGACAGCACTGGATATATATATATATATATATATATATATATATATATATATATATATATATATATATATATAGAGAGAGAGAGAGAGAGAGAGAGAGAGGGGGGGGGTAGAAAATAACCCACCAGGATTGATATGCCATTAAAACAAAGAAACCAAACCAAATCAAATGTGATATAAAATGGAAAGAAAAGAACAGTTTCATTCATCATTTTTTCATGCAAGACCATATATATATATATATATAATATATGTCTGTACAGTTCAACAAAACTTGTATAAAAGAAAAAATGCTGCCAAAATACACACACACACACACACACACACACACACACACAGATATATATATGTTGAATTTTTATTTTTGGTGATAATGTTGTTGCTATAACATTTCGGTCATCCTGACCTTCTTCAGGACATGAGATGAAGAACATCGGGAAGACAGACACATTATACCATCAACATTATTACCAGAAATAAACTCCCATCCATTGTAACAATCCGTGTTTGTCTACATTTCTCCACATATTGTCGGATTGATTTACACACTTGACTCCCATATATATATATATACACACACACACACATATATATATATATATATATATATATATATATATCAACCAAACAACCAATCATAAAATTCCTCATTTCTTTCTTTCTTGTACAACTAACAATTTTGCTTAAAAATAAACTGATTAGCTGAAACTTCTTAACCTGGAAAATGTTTAACAGTAACAGACGAGAAAGGTTATTCAGTACATAACTCTTGATGAATAACATAAGAGTTTTATTTGCTGAAAAGATTTGAAATGACTATTCACAAAATTGGAACATGATTTCTTCTTCACTAGTTATATTCAATATATCAACAGTATCTTGTTTTGTTTTTCTTTCTTTTTTTCTTTTTTTCCATGCTAAACTAATATATATCGATTCGGAAGAGAGAAAGCAGGAATTTATCATTTTGTGTTACATAAAAGTAAATAACATATCACTCAAGGACATGATTTTGGAGCACACACAATAGATATATCACTGTACCAACCGTTTTTGGTAAATAAATGCTGGCAGCTGATTTTATAAGAGGGGTTAGTTGCAGTGGTACAGCCAACAACCAAATTAATAGTAGATACTAAATAAAATTGTCTACATGAATAGCATGCTAACTACTATATAACAATCAGATGACAGCATTTTTTAAATTTTTTTAAAGGGAACTCACATTGTCATGGATAAGCGAAATGAGTGAAATAATTTCTATCTATTTATTCAGATTATAATTTGTTTAGTAAAATAAAATGCATAAATCAAAAATTATTTTTAGAAATATCAATTCAGATTTTTTTTTTTTAAACGTCCCCCGCCCCCAAGAAATAACTAATAATGGCTAAGATATATTTTTTAATACAAAAAAAAAAGAAAAAAAAAGAATAATAGTTAAAATATTTTTTTTAGAATTATCAACACACAAAAAAAAACCCAAAAAATCTAATAGTTAAAACATATTTTTAAGAATTATCAAAAAACAAAAAAATAAATAAAGATAAAATAATAAGTAGAATATATTTTCAGACAAATCCAGCACAGATTATTTCTAGTAAATGACTAAATATAAGTACTTCTTAGGTTTAGTTATTTACTTAAAAATCTTAGGTTTACACGTTTTCATTTTTTTTTAAATCTCTTAAAGATTGATTTTAAAATTATCATTAAATCCTTATTAATTCAAAGCCAACATGGAAAGAATCAAATTATAATTTTTTTTATTTTTTTAAATACAATTTTTAAAAAGAAAATAGCTAAAATATATATTTTTTAGAATTATCAACAAACACACACATACACACACAAAAAAAAAAACTTAAAATAACTAAAATATATTTTCAGCTAAATCCACCAAGGATTATTTTTAGTAAATGCCTAAACCTAAATAATCTCCTGAAGATTAATTTTAAAATTATCACTAATTCCTTATTAATTCAAAGTCAACATGGAATGTCTCAAATTATCAAAAAATTCCATAGTTAAGAAAACTGATAAATTATGCAAATAAATTGTCTTTGTTATCTTGTTGGGGTATTTTCAGAAAAGGCAAGAGTCCCAGCTATGGGTTAAATAGTACACTACTTTTCTTCTACAAGTATGGGTTTGGCATTAAATAACCCAACCAGATTGATATGCCATTAAACAAAGACATCAAGTCAAGAGTAATGGTTATTGACATAAGAAATGGGATCAACAACTGGAGTTCAAATCCTGGACAAAGGAGTTTGTGTTTCACACGCGTGGAATAAGATTGTATCAGGAATAAGATTAGCATTCCACTGTTAGTGTCTCACTAGGTGCTCCATACTTTTGGCCTTGTGCTACAACTAACCGAGCTTAGTAAATAACTTATACAATATAAAAAGCTATTTATTTTGACTATATGCTTTTGGTTGCGATTCACAGTGAAAATCTCAGAATATTATATTTGTATGTAAAAACATAACAGTGCTCCATACTTCTGGCCTTGTGCCACAACTAAGCTGAATTTAGTAAATAACTTTTACAATATAAAAATCTATTTACTTTGACTACATCCTTTGGTTGTGATTCCAACTGAAAATCTTGGAAGATGGTAAGAGGTTTAATTAATATGTGAACTGAAATAATTTCAAACTACATATTAAGTGGTCATGAAATGATTTTATAAATTGATAATCTATTAACTTAAATAAGTTTAAAGACAAAATTGTAGCAATAGAAATTGATAAAGCACATAACTAAATGCTATCAATATCCATTATGTAACAAAGTCAAGGTTGGTCACCATTTTTAATACACCATATTAGAAAAACTTATATTAAGCAGTGGAAGAAAAACTGCAGTTATATTTTAGACTATAATCTTCTTGTTATCAATCAAAATAATTCTTGATGTTCTTTTAGATTCTTAAAAAAAAAAAAATTAAAAAAAAAAAAGTTTTAAGAAAAAAAAAATGAGTATTCAAATTTTTAATTTATCTGTTCAGTTTGGAGAGAATTATATAAAATAAAAAAAGAAAAAGAATCGTCAGAATGAAGAAAGAAAAATGAAAAATATTCAAACTAACACTTGTGACTTTAATGTTCTCCATCTGAAATATTTATTGGTATTAACAAGAATAAATCAGAAAAGGATTTTTTTTTCTTTTAATGGCAGTAATATTTTTATCAATTGGCCTGAAGCCAATATTCAACCAGAAACAGTTTTACCAATCCTCTACTCAGCCATTATTGTGTGTGCATGTGTGTGAGAGTCCATCATATATATATATATATATATATATATATATATATATATACATATATATATATATATATATACACACATATACACATATATATATATATATATATACACACACACACACACAATATAACACATATATATACACATATATATACACACACACACACACATATACACACACATATATATATACACACACATATACACATATATGCATATACATGCATATATGTATATACACAAATATATATACGCACACACGCATACATGTATATACACACATACATGCATATACACACATACACATATATACATGCATATATGTACATACACATATATACATGCATATATGTACATACACATATATACATGCATATATGTACATACACATATATACATGAATATATGTACATACACATATATACACATTTTCATACGCATATGTATATACACATTTTCATACACACATGTATAAACACATTTTCATACACACATGTATAAACACATTTTCATACACACATGTATAAACACATTTTCATACACACATGTATATACACACATACACAACACATTTAATCTGTAGCATTAAAATCTTTTCAGTTGGTATTTAAAAATGTATAAAATAGTAGCAAATAAAACTTGTATGCATTATAGTTATTAAAAACCAATAGTAAAGCAACTTGCATTCCACTAATTTTATTCATTTTCTTTTTTTTTATTACTATCACAAGTTGTGGCAAATAATCAACCTTATTTTTGATGGAATATGTTTCTAAAATAGGAGACTTTGATCAAAATCTGTAGAGAAAGAAAACTTTCACTGACTGGCAGCTAAATATGAACAAAAATTTTTCTCTTATAAATCCACACTTTCTTATTTAATTTGTAGATTTTTGTAAAGTATGAAATGACAAATCAGAAGAACTTTTCCTAGTTTTATTGAGACAACACAAACTCAAAAAGGAAAATAAATACATAAAATACAACTAAAATAAAACTAAAAATTATTTTTAGTTAAAAAATCTTAAACTCTCCAGTGAGAAATATGCGCACATCTTATTATCATTAAGGCAAGTAGCGATGCTGACAAAAAACTGAAAATTCAATGGGTCGGTTTAGCTCAATCGGTAGGACGTCTGACCAAGAAACGCAAGGTTCCAGGTTTGATACTGGCCCTTGCCAACTCAGCATATGAGTAGCACAGGGATCTGTGCAGTAAAGTGAGGAACTGAGGGTAAGTGTCGTGCTCCACCTCAGATGGCAAAACTATCTCTTTGGTCTAGTGCTAGTGAAAGGGGGATAGACTCCCTCACTGTTGTCTAGCTGATACCGACTTTAAGTCACTTACTTATAAATAGTGAAAATTATGAAATTTACTTTAAGATAAATTGCAAAAATCATTTATAAAACATTTCTTATTGCTGAAAAGAACCCAGTGATGCTGATAGCTTTTTCATTTAGTGCGTCCTAGGATGCACATATTTTCTTTGAATGAGTCCCCGGTAAAATTTGATGGGTCCCAACTAAAGTTTCTTAATAAATTGAAGGGATTTTATTTATGATCTGGGGAAATAACTAAAGCCGTCTAACTCCTACCTTGTAACTTATCCTGTGTAATTCATTTCTAAGAAACTATTGAAATGTATTTACAGTTAGCTTGAAGTACTGAGGGAAGAAAAAAGAAAAACACTATGACACATGGGTATGATTTTACTGCATCCTTTTAGATTTTTGTGCATCAGGGATGCAGGACGCATACCTATCAGCATCTCTGAAAACCACTGAAAAATGATTTGGCTTACTTTGATTTGGTTAGTTCGTTGTTTTACGGCATATCAACACTTTTCAGGTCATTTAATGCCAAATCCAGTCACTTTTTATAATCATATTTTTACAGTACCTGCTGTTGTTTAAATATTCTCCCATCTAAGTAATGAACAGGCTAATTGTTGCTTAACTTCAGTAATCTTGTGTGAACCGATGCTTTCAACTTGACTATAAGCCAGTTTGGTTTGTTTTGGTTTCTTTGTTTAATGGCATATCAACCTTCATGGGTTATTTAATGCCAAAGGCATCCTTGTAGAAGAACAGTAAGTAGTAAAGTCGGCAGAGTTACCTATTGTCAGTATCAGCCAGACAGCAAGAGAGTCTATCCCCTTTTTGCTAGCATTAATCAGGGAGATTATTTTTTCAATAATAAAACTAATTTTATAATTATTACAGGTTTTATAAAGGAAGTCTGGGTGCCTAGAGCAATTGGTCCCCTTGCCCCATTAAAAATCTGTCCCTGTCCGTACATGATAAGGAAAAAATTTGGAGAAGAAAAAAAAAAAAAAAAAAAAAAAAAAAACAGATCCATGTTTTGATTTCGAGATGGGGCAGAAACGACAATTCATATCAAAGATAATAGTTATTTAAGCATTGAAGATTAAACTTGGCGATTAATTCAGTTGATATTTTTTTTTTTTAAGAGTAAAATAAAACTGCTGACTTAAAAGTCCTGATTTATAAACAGTAAAACAGGTTTCCACAAAATATTAGTTAAGAGCTATGAGCAAAGTATCTCTTTTTTTCCAATTTAAAAACAATTTTTTTTTTTTTTTTTTTTTTTTTTTTCCATATTCATTTTTACTAAAATTTATCTTCTGTCACTTGAATCAAGATGGCTGCAAAATTATATAAAAATAAATAAAAAAAAGATTGAAATAGATATGAATTATCTTGATTTTTATAAAAGTGTGAAAATATAAAAACAATCTTGAATATGAAACAGGTGGATAGGCCATTTATATTTATTCTAGAAAAAAAAAAAAAAAAAAAAAAAAAATTCATTTAAATTTGAAATAAATAGGCAAACTTAAAATTGCTTTTGAATTGAAAATATATATTTTTTTAAAGTCACAATTCATTTTCACTTGATGAATTTGTTCTTTTATACATAAAATTGTAATATCATATATTGTGCAGTTAGAGAAAAAAAAAATCAAATGTACAAGATTAAATAAAAGAGATCTTAACGTAGAACAAAAATAATACGATTTGGTTAAGTCAGCAAAACTAAGTTTTCTAGATAAAAGTCAAGTTATATTTAAAAGTTTTCATAATAAAGTGAAATAAAAAATTTACATCAGCCACTATTATCAAGAATCCATCAATCACCTTTAGATTGTTTTAATTTCAATCAAATTCCAATCCCATTAAATATTTCGGTCAAACTATGAAAATATCGTACAGTGTGGTCCGAAAGTCTTATCACCCCTATATATTGTGTTAATTTTCATTATTTTAATCATATATGTTATGCAAATTTTACCTCTGAAAAAGAACCTGAACCAAACAAAAATCAAGAAAATAATTTAATTTTAAGGTTCTTTTTTTTTTTTTTTTTTAGAGGTAAAATAGTTGCATAACATATATTATTAAAATTAAATAATGAAAATTAAAACAATATATAAGTGTAACAAGACTTTCAGACCACCCTGAAGAGGCTCAAACCTTGATCACATGACCATAACAGTGCCAACTATAAGCACAAATGCACAAAATACAGTGGTTTAGCTCAGTTGGTACAGCACCTGCTTAGGTGTTGCAAGGTTCCTGGTTCGATAATGTTCCCCTCAACTCAGTGCATGAGTAGCACAGATTGGGTATCTGATCTGTGCAATAAAGTGGGTAGGTGTGGTGCTCCACCTCAAGTGCAAAACTAATTTCCCTAGTCTAGTGTGGGCAAAAAAGGGATAGACTCCCTCACTGTCCAACTAATACCAACAATAGACCACTCCGCCAACTTTACTTACTTTTACTTTCTGGCCAAAATGTGGATCATTTTTTTACTCTCCTTTGTAGTTATCTCTGTACATTTATAAGTTTAGTGAAAGGAAGTGCACAGTGTAATGGTTAGAATCATAGGAAATGGATTCATCAACCCGAGTTCAAATCCTGGACGAGGCTGTTTGCATTTCACATTGTGCTAATACCCTTGAAAGTTATGCATCAAACAACTCTCCCTCCATCTATGGGTAAATATTAGGACAGACTGGGCTTTTTAACCATGCTAGGTAACCAGTCTAGGAGAAGGAAAACTCTGAATTCAAACCTGTTAAAGTCGCTTAAGAAATCAACATTGTGTCACATCCTATTCATGCGGAGGGGTTGGTGTGTGTGTATATATAAGTCAAGTTGTCGGGGTGGCCTAAAGTCATATCAGCCAGACACTGAGGGAATCTATCCCCTTTTCACTAGCACTATACCAAGGAGATTGATTTTTAGAGTTTGAAGCAGAGTGCCACATCTACCATCAGCTCCTTGATTTAACACACAGATCCCTGTGTTACTCATAAACCCAGTTGGCAAGGGCCGGTATCGAACCATGAACCTTGAGGTTCCCATCCAGAAACTCTACTGACTGTGCTAAACTGTCCCTCTCCTCTCTCTCTCTCTCTCTCTATATATATATATATATATATATATATATATATATATATATATATATATATATATATATATACTGAAAATAAAATAAAAAATTATTTGTCCAGAAAAAAAGGTGAATTTTTGAGTGTGACATTAATTATTACAAAGTCGTTAAGGCACAATTAGTAAAGCTTAAAGTCTATCAACCAGATTGAAAGTTTGATGAAGCTGAAAATTCTGGACCCAAACAGGAAAAAGAAAAAGAAAGAAAGAATTCCAATCCCACCCCACCCCCAAGTAAGCATTCAGTTGTGGAAACATTTCAGAATTCTGTAATAAAATTAGATAAATTACAAACTGTTTGTCCTTTGCCCCATTTCACAAATGCACTTCTTGTATTGGTAAGGACAAAGGAACTTGAAAAGTTATTTTCAGCTGAAATTACCTTTTCAGCTGAGAGGTGATTAAATGCAACTTCAACTATTTTAAGAGATTTCTTCCTCCAAGTACAATAGTACCTTGACTTACGATAAAAAAGAATATATAGTCAGAAAGGTACTTATTGTTTAGTAAAAATCTTATCATTATAATGGAGATTCGGTGTCTGTCTGTAACTGAAACTATGTCACTGCTTATGTCACAATACCCTCAGGAATTGTATAAGTCTATCAATGAGTATTTAATTCATAGTCGACATATAGAATAAATCTATAAATAAATATAATGTGCTGTAATATGTTTTAATGGGGTTTTTGGGTTTTTTTTTAATAAATAATATTTTTCTTTGGTATAACAAATTTGAAAGCTTAAATGTTTTTAGTGAACTTATTAAAATAAGTGTATCCGAAACTCACTCATACCTCAAATTTTAGCACTCAGCACAAAGCAACTCTGAATTATTACCTTTGTAGTCATGGAGACATGTAACAGGTATGTAAAAGTAAGAAGAAGAAAGTTTATCCTTACCTGGAATTGGTTCCTTTGAAGTGGCTTCAGCTTCTAGCACCTCATGCAGCAACAATTCCAGGACATGTGGGAAATAAGGTAGTTCTGTACAACAACGAGCTAGATCCAACGCATGGACCCCCAAACTGAAAGAAAAAGGAAATTTAAACATATTACAAAAGAGTTGATAAAAAACAAGTGTTTTTTTGTTTTTGTTTTTTTTTTTTGGGGGGGGGGTAATAGCATGATGTTGTTTAGAATAATAATAGTAGTCTAGTAGTAGAAAAAAAAACTGGGATGCATGGATACAATTTTACTGAGTCCTTTTAGATTTTTATGCATCAGGGACACAGGACGCATACCTATCAGCCTCTGTGTGTGTGTGTGTGTATATATATATATATATATATATATTGTAATACAGGTACAAGTGATAACCTAAATGTTTTTTATCGCGAAACGCACGCACGTGTAATCGACTGCAATTAATCAATATCTTGATTAATCCAGTGGAGATCCCTGAAGATCCTTATGATGAAACTCGAGTAGGTTATCACTTTTACCTATATTGCAATAAATTTGCTTTACTAACATATTGAGCACTTTTTATCTGTTATATCGCTGCCTTACCTTTCTGAATTTTGCATTAACTAACCATTGTGACCATATTCACCGGTAAGTCACCTTTTCCATAATATATATATATATATATATATATATATATATATATATATTGTTTGCCACAGCCAATCAGGTGCACAGTGTAGAGGTTTACACTCATCCAAGATCCATAACAGCCAAGTGTCTCTTAGTGTTACAAAGGTAGTAGGTGGATCAGAGATTGATCATCTCTGATAGGGTCAGCCTGGCATAGGTAGTATGATGTTGAAAGACCCGAAACTACCCAGTGACCCAAGATAATTACATCACTGATGGCACCTACCAGCACCCAAAAATTTGCTAAGGAGCATATATATATATATATATATATATATATATATATATATATATATATATATATAAACTTTTGAGGAGTAATTATCATAGCAGAAACTCTTTGGATTGTTGAACCTTGTCTTTGTAATTGTTATTAACATATTTTGAATTATCCATTTTTTCAGTTCTTATCAGACATATAATCTAAGTGGGGACAAAAGCAAACTTTTTTTTTTTCTTTTTTCTTTTTCAAATCTTCAATCTTTTTTTAATCTCTCCTGCCTATTTTTTCTCTTTCCGATTATACTCTCGACAAGTGCTAGAGAATGGATCAGTCAAAACGTGTGTTAATTGCGTCAAGAATATGGTGGTCCAATTCTTTAAACAATTTCTGCTATTGAACCTTTCTTTTTTTGAATGAATCTTTCTTCTATCTCTCCCTCCTCTTTTATTATCAGTGGTTTCACTTTCAAATTGATGGATAATTTGTATTTTACAAAAGAATCAATAATAAATCTGAAACAAATTGTTTTGAAGAATGCCATCAATTAATCAATTTCTTTCAAAATGTTTACTCTTGTTTTGCCTTCAAGTTAAACATTTTTTTTTCTTTTAATTATATACCAATTTCATTCACTGTATCTTTTAAGAAATTGTTAAAAAGAATGTCTGTACAAATTCATTATCCTATATAAACCATCATTTTTGCTCTTTCACTCCCTCTCTCTCCCTAATGAAATAATTGATAATTATATAAAACTTGCAGTTTGTGTTGTAAGATGGTCATTATTAAAAATAAAGAATGTAGTCACATTTATTAAAGTTTACATTAATTATTTGCATTTAACATTGCCGGTTTAGCTCAGTCAGAAGAGTGTTGGACTAGGAACCAAAAGGTTCAAGTTCGATACCAGACCTCACAAACTCAGCATACAAGTAGCACAGGGGTTTGTGTGGTAAAGTGAGGAGCTTATGGTAGGTGTGGCACTCAACACAGATGCCAAAACAATCTCCTTGGTTTAGCACTAGTGAAGAGGGGATAGACTCCCTCGCTGTCTGGCGGATACAAACTTTAAACCACCCTGCAGCTACTTACTTTACATTTGATACCAGTTTGTATTATTTGTATTATTCGGACTATTGTCCTCATCTTTATTGTTATCTGTACAATGTTTTGGCCTTCATCAGGTATTTCTTGTCAGACTTGGGAACCCCTCCTCAAACTTTGAAACATTCTTGTCATAATCAAAAGCCTTCACAGAATTTCGAACTTAACCCTTTATTCAATCCAGGGGAGTAGACTGTTCTCATTCCACTAACCATAGCTGGGTACAAGTGTTAAGCTGTTTTAATTATTCTATGTTACTGTTGCCCTTGACCATGATTGAACCTGCAGCCTAGAGATAACTGTCACTTAGAAAATTATTTAGTTCTGGGTCATACCCAGGGAACCCTTTATTTGGGGTGGAGGGGATCTTTAACTTAGTCTAAGAATTCTTTATGCATGGACAAAAATGTTATTATTGTTGTTAAATAGAAGGTCTTTTAAGTGGTGGAACTTAGCACACCTTATATGTCGAAACAATCCAACAATGTAGAAAGTCTTTTAAGGTATTATCTGCGTTATTCGGACTATTGTTCTCATCTTCATTGTTATCTGTACAATATTTCGGACGATATGCCCTCCGGCCTTCTTCAGGTATTTCTTGTCAGACTCGGGAACCTTCTTTTTGAACTCGGGAACTTTCTTGTCATAGTCAGGAACCTTCTTGTCGTAATCAGGAGCCATCACAGAACTTGGAACCTAACCCTTTATTCAGTCCACGGGGGTATCCTGTTCTCATTCCCTAACCATAGCTGTGTTAATTATTTTTCTATGTTACTGCCGCCAGTCAGGATTGAACCTACAGTCTAGAGATAACTGTCACTTAGAACTGTCTTAACCTAACTACCTTATCCACTAGGCCTAGTGTCTTTTATGGTGTAAAACATGAATTAGTATCTCATTAATCTTTATAGAAAGAAAGAACTCAGCTTTCTTTATATTTCTTTTTATATTTTGTTCTCAGAAGAAAAAGAAATATATATTTTTTGTATCATGTGTAATTCTCTTCTTGATTTACTTTTTGCTTATTGTCACCCCACACTCACTGGATGCCACTAAGAAAAATTATTTCATATATTTTTCTGTTGGTTAAAAAAAACTAAAGTTAAAAGGAGGGAAGAAAAAACAAACGAAAAAACAGTATGTTGACAAAACAATTTTTTGACAAAAAATAAAGATGAAATTGTAGATGGTAAAAGAAACAAAAATTCCAGTGGATATCAGAAAGCAAAGTATTGAAATTATATATATATATATATATATATATATATATATATATATATATATATAAAGGGTTTTGTAATTTGCTTGAAGCATTGTGTTTATATTGGTTTGTTGGTTGGTTTTGAAGGCTATCACAATGCAAGTGTAAAGAAAAAAGAGAAGGTAACTGTGGTGTTTGTTAACCTGTGATTTATACTCAATTCTTAGAATAAATCACAGGTTAACAAACAACACCACAGTTACCTTTTTTCTTTACACTTGCATTGTGATAGCCTTCAAAACCAACCAACAAACCAATATAAACACACACACACACCACACACACACACACACACAGTGTTTAAAAAAAAAGAAAGATATATTATCACTTGAGATTTACAGGAGGTTTCAGGAGAATTGATATAATTTTGTAATCTGTTAACTTGATCAATTCTAATTGAAATGATCTCAAATTTTAATACCATGTATAGAAACAACTAAAAACTCTGTGTGTGTGTGTGTGTGTGTGTGTGTGTATATATATAGATAGATGGTATACTGTTGGTATTAACCTGACAATGAAGGAGTCTATCCCGTTTTTGCTAGTGCTAGACCAATATTCATAGGATCACTACATATATATTTTAGAAAATGATTCTATTGTTTATAAGAAATAGATATTCTTGTACTTTCAAAATGCATTTCTTTTAATAAAACAAATTGTATGAAGCATCAATATTTTTTTTTCTCAGATCTGGGCAAGTGTTACACATTCAATTCTATGTACACATACATATATGTGAAAGTAGAAATTTGTGTGAAACTTTGCATATATCAAACATACCTTGTGCACGTGTTTAATGTTAAAATGTCAATAAGCAATAATAGGAAAGCAATTACATTGAAAAACTTAATTAATGAAAGTTCATTGAGTGCAAACAACAATCTTTTTTTAAATAATAATTGCTGCTTCATCCAATCTTTAGATGCACAAAATTTCATCATTGAATAATTAATTTATTTCTAGAAATTGATCCTCTTAGAAATTCCCTGTAGTGTTTAGTTCTCTTACAACTACTTTGACAATTAGGTGACAATAAAAAAAATTTAAAAAAAGATATATAAAAAAATAAGCCTGAAGGGAAAAGCCTATAACCTTGATTTAGATATGGCTTGAAGACAGAACCAATAAAGGTAAACTGCCTTTTTTAGTTTTATTTAAATCCTTATTGAAGCAATTAGCCTTTAAAAGAGATCCAGAGTGTTGACACAAGTCTTGGACTTTATCAAATTTGGAATACAATTTCATTAATAGGTGTGTGTGTGTGTGTGTATATATATATATATATATATATATATATATATATATATATATATATATATATATACAGTGATGCTGATAGCTTTTTGATTTGGTGCGTCCTGGGATGCTTTGAATGAGTCCCCGAGCAAAATCTATGGGTATTAACTAAAGTCATCTAATTCCTACCTTGTAACCTTTCCTGTGTAATTAGTTTCTAAGAAACTATTGAAATGCATTTACAGTTTACTTTAAATGGTGAAGGGAAGAAAAAAAGAAAAACACTGGGACACATGGATACGATTTTACTGCATCCTTTTAGATTTTTGTGCGTCAGGGATGCAAGACATGTACCTATCAGCATCTCTGATATTATAATGATAAGCATTAGGTTTGAAAATCGCTTACTTATAAACATTGCACTCATATTATATATATATGTGTGTGTGTGTGTGTGTGTGTGTGTGTGTGTGTGTGTGTGTGTGTAGACAGCAGATTTTCTTGTAGGCATATTTCATTAAGATGAGAGACAGAGATTGGTGTAAAGTCTGTTTGATTTTTAGTTTGTTTTTTTTTGTTTTTTTTTGGGTTTTTTTTTTTACCTTTTCTTGTTGCCAAGGGAATTAACACTGTGAAATGTAACAACCTCAATTTGAACTCAAGTCATTGAGTCCATTTCCTACAACAATAACCATCACACTACATGCCTCCACACACACACGCACATATATATATATATATATATATATATATAAAAATCAGGTGAAGAAATCTTCCTTACGATGTAGTAGTTTTCCAAATGTCGTATTCTACAGAGTTCAATATGTGCTCTTCTTGTCAGAGTCACAGAGCAAAATTATATCAGTAAAAAAAATAACAGAAGATTTAGATTTTTAGCATTATAGCGTATTTCAGGGAACCTAGAGAAATTCTCTAGTACCTCCCATCATCAGATGCAAAATGATGATTCCTTTATTATTCTTATATATATATATATATATATATATATATATATATATATTATTGACTCTCTCGTCAATTTTCGACGCATGAGGGTTCACACACACAATGAACACCCACACAGTGATTTGTTTATAGTGGTGAAGGCTTGTGTTGGACCATCCACACTTTTTGGCACAGTCGATAGGAAAGAATTGGTGCATCAAAGGTTGCCACAAACCCAATCAATGACCGACCTCAGGAATTTTGAATTCAGAGTTATCCCTCTCCTAGACTGGTTACCTACCCAAGGCTGAAGGGCCCAGACTGCCCTACTATTTAACCCGTAGCTGGAGGGAGAATATATGGATTCATACCTTTCCCAAGGGCATTAGCGCTATGTGAAATGCCAACAGCTTCGTCTAGGAATTGAACTCGAATCGACGAGTCCATTTCCCACGACTAACCACTAACAATATATATATATATATATATGAATGACAGTTTTCAATATCATTTTCTCTAAACTGATCATCTGTAATAGTCTCTTCCAATGATCTCTTAGAAATAGAAATTTTTGTTATATCAAACTTTATAAACAAAACATCATGATTATTTAATGGTTACCAGCGGATGTTCCAGTGACATTAAAAATAGAATTTTCTATAATTTTAAACTTTAGAAAAAAAAAAACATTATTTGGTTCTCAGATTTTTAGTTTGCATATAAAATGGATAATAATTTTGAAATTGCATTCTGTTTATAAGATATAAAATTTTTTAAAAACTATCATTTTTTTTAGGATACAGGTAAACAAATAAATAGTTAAAAGCAAAGTTTTCAAAATAATCTTAAATATTAGTTAACTAAAACAATAAAATAGTTTGTGCATTCAGTCAATGTGATACTAAACCATTTATAAAAATTTAAAAAAAACAACAAAGACAAAGTAAATATATCCTGTCGGCATAGTTCACTTTACTTCATTCATATATATATATATATATATATATGTATGTATGTATAAAAAGGAAAATGGAAATAAATCTGATAAAATATATAAAATATTTTTTTAAATATTCAGAGGATGATATTATTATAGTTAGGAATATTAGCCAACCTTTGTTTATATATTATCTATATTTACATTGTGTGTTTGTGTCTAAATAATTTTTAAATTGAGATATTTAATATATTGTTGTACCGGCCGTTCCTACAGTGGAGAACATGCACCGGTTCTAACTATAAATAGTGAGACACCGTGTGCAAAGGTACTACTGTTCCCGTTAACGACAAGCTAGTCGTACATGTACCATTATTGTAAATACACTTGTCTTATTTTACCCTATCTCGACTTGACTTCTTTTTACTGTTGGGACTAACATCACAACATATATACAGACAGAAAATTGCAAATTTCAGTTCACTCAAGATGAAAATAGATATTATAGTTGAATCATATTAAATAATCAGGTGGTGGGTTGATTGGATTTTACGGCATGTTAACCCTTGGATTATTTTAAGCCAAAGACTTTTTTGTTTTTATTTATTCTTGGGTATTCAATTTTTTCTTTTTTTTTTTAATTTTCTTTAACTCATTCTTTGATCTATTTAACCACCTGTGGTAATATATAATATTTAACCACCTGTGGTAATATATAATACCATTTGAGCAAAAGAAACTTCAAAACACCAATATACTTTGGTTTAAACAACTTTCAAAAGAAGAAACCCTCTATGTAAAGTAAAAATAAAATAAACAAAAGAAAGAAAATAATACAGAGAGAAAATTTCTATATTTGGACCCAGAGCTCATTAGTCACAATTGCGCCCCCCCAAAAAAATAAATGTGCACCCCTGTGAGGCATTCATCCCATGTTGGGTACTACTACTTTGTAGGAACTGGTAAATACATATGTTACATAAATACATGACAAAATTGTTAAAAAACTGAGCTACAATTCCTATGGTTTATATTAAATGGTTTCAACAACTGTATTTTATATATATATATATATATATATATATATATATATATATACCAACCCCTCTGCACAAGGCCAATTTCTTTCTAATTTAACATGTTTGAATTCAGAGTATTCCTTCTCCTAGACTGGTTACCTAGCTACGGTTAAAGAGCCCAGTCTTCCCTACTATTTATCCATAGCTGGAAGGAGAATAGTTGGATGCATACCTTTCCCAAGGGTATTAGCACTGTGTGAAATGCAAACAGCCTTGTCGTGTCCATTTCCTATGACTCGAACCATTATACCACATGCCTCATGTGTTATATATATCATCAATTCTTTTTTTTTTTTTATGAATTCTAAGAAATTTAACATGATACTGAATGCTAAAATAAATCAATAAAATGCCAAAACACAGTTGTGGTATTGAGGATTTAATTAAGGCCAGAAAATAGAAAATTTAATTTGTCACTCCTTAGCTGATTAAGACACAGATTCTTTGCCTTCAATTTTCAATTTAAAAGAAATAATGATATTCATTTCACCAAAATAAACAAGTGAATAGAAGACAAATACATCTAAAATCTAAAACTTTAACAAACTTTCAAATGAAGAGCTTTTAAAATCAGTGAATAATAAACACATTTACAACTTGTTATATATAACAATTTGGTAATCTTATATATATAATATATATATATATAATATATATACACACACACAGACATGCTGTTAGGTACACATCCTGTGTCCCTGATGCATAAAAATCTAAAAGGATGCAGTAAAACTGTATCCATGTATCTCAGTGTTTTTCTTCCCTCACCATTTCAAGCTAACTGTAAATATATTTCAATAGTTTCTTACACAGGATAGGTTACAAGGTAGGAGTTAGACGGCTTTAGTTGGGACCCATAAATTTTCCTGTGGACTCTTTCAAGCAAATATGTGTGTCCCAGGACACACTAAATCAAAAAGCTATCAGCATCACTGGTTTCTATTTTGTGTTTAACGACAAAGGCTATTTTGTCTGTACATGGATACAAACAACAATGTTACCTATAGCTGCGCGAACAGTTTCCCTGTGTACCCAGCACTTTGGAGACCCTACTTTTGGGATAACCCTAGTATATATATTACACGCCACACACACACAGAGAAAATAAAACAATAAGAATCTGATTCCATATTGTTTTCAAAGACAAAGACATGGATACAAAACAAGATTTATCCATGTCAGATCAGAAAAAAAAAAAAAAATTAAAATTAAAATTCAAAACATTCAAAGAAATCAATTTCATTTGCAGTTTTAATTTGAAGAGGCTCTCTTCAAGAATTAAATAGCTTTTCTAATTTAAAGAAAAATAAAAAGCATTTCCATATAATTAGACAAGAACAGGAGCATTAGAAGTACAAGAGATTATTGAAAGACAACAATTTATTGCCAACTCTAAAAGATTTATTATAGAAATCAACTGGATTATAAGTTACAAGTTTAATCTGATCTTTTCAAAGACAATACTACATTTAAAATAATCTCATTAGCATCTTTAAAAAAAGTATCTTATAACCAGATTAATTAGGTTAAACTTTGTCAATATTTATGATACAGAAAATGAATAATCAAATTCTATAACATTTGTAATACTAGCATAAAAACTTTGTCCCTTTTTTTTGTTTTTTATTGAGAGATTAAATAGAATATCATCATCATCATTTCAAATGCAATTACAGAAAGGGAGCAGAAGACTGTCAGATAAAAGGTTTTAAAAAAGCTATTTTAGATTTATTAAAAAAAAACATCACAAATTAATCTGATGGAAGAAAGGTAAAGAGACAGAAGGAAGAAAGGAGAAATAGAGAGAGAAGGAAGAAAGATAGAGAGAGAAGGAAAGAAAGATAGAGAGAGAAGGAAAGAAAGATAGAGAGAGAAGGAAAGAAAGGAAGAGAGAGAAGGAAAGAAAGGAAGAGAGAGAAGGAAAGAAAGGAAGAGAGAGAAGGAAAGAAAGGAAGAGAGAGAAGGAAAGAAAGGAAAAGAGAGAAGGAAAGAAAGGAAAAAGAGAAGGAAAGAAAGGAAAAGAGAGAAGGAAAGAAAGGAAAAGAGAGAACGAAAGAAAGGAAAAGAGAGAACGAAAGAGAGAAAGAAAAGGAAAGAGAGAAAGAAAAGAAAGAAAAAGGCTTCTGAGCTGAATAAAAATCTATAAACTCATGAAATATAAATTTTCATATTGTCCCTTGACTCCTACGTATGTTGTGTATTTGATGTCATTGCTAGCATGAAATTATCCCTTTTGGATTATATGTTAAGATTTATTTCTCATAAATTCCCAATACGTACAACTGGATCCAGTATTTACTTTCTCTAATTATAGATCCAATCATTTCTTTCAGCCTCAGATGATCCGATCTCATCTCTCTTTAAATTCTAAACAAGAAATATTAATACAATAAAATCCACTTAAACCAGATAGTCAAATTTAGTATTACATATACATTAGTGATTTAGTACTTTACTTGTATTGGACTAAGTTTACACAACTTGTATTAAGTTATAATCAATATAAGTTCAAATGATGAAGATCAATTTATCTTGTGTTGCTCATGAGGTCTTCCCCCTCCCCAACACCCAGAATAATCAACTATTACAAATTCAATATAAATATTAGATGTCCAAATAGGTAGGATCCAGTAATTTGAATTATTAAGACTATTGTTGCAGTTTTTTGTTATATAAGGCGTGCTGGAATACACCACTTAAACTTATAGACTCAGCACGGTCACATGGATTAAACCACAGCCAATCAACTGCTCAAATACGTGGTTAGTTAACTATTTAATCACCAATATGGATAGCCGTTCATTTGCACGTTATTTGACATTGATGCACGGTCCTGCAACCAAAGGATCATACCCAACACTAAGGGACACCAAGGAACAACCAAAGGATCATACCCAACACTAAGGGACACCAAGGAACAACCAAAGGATCATACCCAACACTAAGGGCAAGGTAAGACACCAAGGAAGACACCAAGGATCATACCCAACACTAAGGGACACCAAGGAAGACACCAAGGATCATACCCAACACTGAGGAATACCAAGAAGCAACAAAAGGTCACTTCACTAAGGATCGTGCTCTCCTTAACACAAGGGATCTCCGCTGGGGAGTGCTCTTGCTTGAAGCCTAAGGATGGTCACAAAAGTTCTAACAATCTGTACAACATTTCGGCCAATGTGCCCTCCAGCCTTCTTCAGGTATTTCTTGATGGACTCATGAACCTTCTTGTTCTAATTGGGAGCCATCACAGAACTTTGAACCCAACCCTTTATTCAATCCATGGGTATCCTCTTCTCATTCCATTAACCATAGCAGGTGTTAAGCTGTGTTAATTATTATTATATATTACTGTTGCCCTTTCTTTATAATAAAAACGGAATGGTCCATTATTTAGCCGAGGTGACGACACTCATAAGAAATAAGAATTCGGTAGATAAGCAACACTAGATAATCAGGATTTACATTTTTGCATTTAATCTTTGCCATTTTTGGGCGGTTTTATTTTTAACCAGAGGGTGTTGCAAGATGATAACTGTCATGCAATTAAGAAACATGAGTATTCATATATAGATTCATCATAGTGTTGCAATGCTTGAATCCCATTGGTAAAAAAAAAATCATCAACAGCAGACCCATCTATGGGTTAAATAGAAAAACACAAGTTTATAAACAATTTGATTATCCATTAAGAATGAATTTATTTCAAAACTTTGTCGGCATTAAATGACCTAGCGAGGTTGATATGCCGCAAAACAAACCAAACCAAATCAACAGCAGATACGATGTCATCATATAAACTTTTCAGCCCACTCTTGTAAGTTAACTGGATGTTACCCAAAGTTAAGGAGTCAATTTTTAATTTCTTTTTTTTTTTTTAACCATTTTCTTTTTGTATGTATTATCAGTCAAATTTACTAAAAAATAAGGATTGAATGTGTTATGTCTTTACATACAAAAAAAAAAAAAAAAAAAGCACTGAATAAAAATGCAAAACCTAAATGTTGGAAATTAATAACATTTTATTTAACGCAAGGTAGAGAAAAGCCAAAACAAAAAACAGTTACTTTAAGCTTAACTTGTGTGCGACCAATTATATATTTTGTCACAACCCATGTGTCATGACTGAAGTTCTATTTCCTGTCCGAGCTCCCACAATGCACCTCTCATAGGAGACAACAGTCTTTTACTCATCAAGGGAAACAACTCTATATATTCTTCGTTAAGACTGATCCTAACAGAATCACATAGCCCTCCATTCAATTAAGTAAATTTATACAAACTAATAAAACTAAGTTTATAAAATTAAAATCTATGACCTACAGTTAAAAACTATCCAATTCATAAAAAAAAAAAAAAAAAAAAAAAAAAAAAAAAAAAAGTCACCTTGAGAAATATAAAAAAACAAAATCTGACAGAAAATTCCTTTGCAGCCAAGTAAAAAAAAAAGCTAATTCTTAGACAAGTCCTTTATTAACTCTTAACATCCTGTTGAGAATTTTCTAAGTCCAGAGTATTCCTATAAGTATATATAAAAAAAATGGCTAAAAATGACCTTTGCATCTAAAGTTACCTATTATTTCCCTTAAATCAAAGACTTCTAAATATGTTTGATATTACACTTAAACAAAGGCTATCGTTTGGGGTGGATTAGGAAAACAAATGAGACTTCCAGCCGGGTGGAATGAGGTGGTATAGGACTTTAAGAGTTAACATATGAAAGAAAATTTATCTTGCTCCAGGCATCTCATACAGATAAGTTAAGAACCTACGAAGGGCATATGACTAATACGCAAAAATACTGTATAGATACAAATGTATATATATATATATATATATATAGACAATTAATATTGTATGGTTTAAAATATATTGACTCAAGTTTCTCGCAATACTGTAGTATCCCTTAAGATTTGCGCGATTGTGAGAAATTCGATTTTAATTGTCTATTTAGCTGTTAATATTGAGCCCTTTTTAATCGATTTTTGTGAAAAAATCCTAAGTAAATAAAATTGTATACTTTTTACTTTGTGGATTTAATGGTAACTGCGGTATATATATATATATATATATATATACACACACATATATACATACATATATACACACACACTTACGTATAAAAATTAAGACAGTAATCTACAATACCTCTAAAGTAGTAAATAGAAAAAAATAAATATGCATTAAAAGTTTTCGAGGTAAAAAAAAAAATTTTTTAATTAAGATTAAAATAATAAAAGTAATTTAGATACAGAAGTGATAAACAGATATCAATTTTTATCATTCTAAATTGAATGCCTTTAAAACAATGTTAAATTGTTTCAATACAAAAAGAAAACAAATACAAAATCACAGGTAATTATAAAAAGAGGGGGGGGACATGATAGTTTTTCAAGCAGCATACATCTCTCACCTTTCATTTGTTTTGGAGGGAAAGGTAGAGATACAACATATCATACTTTTAATTATATTGGAAAGTCTTCTTTAATTATGTCTGAGGTTGTTGAAAGAAAAAAATAAATAAATAAAAAATAAATCTTAAAAAATCATAGAATCAAAACTGTTCAATACTTCAACACTGCCCTATTGGCTGGAGCATTAGAATACACCGACTGCACCTCTGCAGAGAGGTAAAACTCCCCCAAATAGGGCCACCTGTCAGTCAAGGGTGGCGACTCGTGATGCTTAAGGATGGAACCCAGGTGGCTGAGCAGTCCATGACATGCAACAGTCCGCTTTGGCCCTTACTTGGGCTAGACAGGAGGTTGGAGAGGCCCCTCCGATCAATCAGATGGTCACGTCAATCCCTAGCACCTATATGACTGCCCTAACTATTAACCTTATGGCAAGACACAACCCTTTTTATCACATATGTGCTACTAGGCAGTGGCTGAGGGTCTTCATGTCCTGGGAATGACATTACTCTATCTGATGGTGAGGTTCCAGTTCTGGAGGTTTGGGGAATGTGGAGCACCCCTTCATCACCATTGCTACCAGTGGTAATACCTGTTAGGGTCCCATATATGGATTAGAAAAATGTGTTTATAAAAAAAATTTCTTATCATTAAGAATGAATTTATTTCAAAACGTTGTCAGCATTAAATGACCCACTGAGGTTGATATGCCGTAAAACAAACCAAATCATACTTCAACTTTTTTTGGTGAAAAAAATTTCTTATATAAAGTAATTTCTTATATATATATATATATATATATTATATATATATATATATATATATATTAACCAACCCCTTTGCACAAGCAGGATTTGATACAAGGTCAATTTTTAAGCAAAACAGTTTTGAATTCAGTGTTTTCCTTCTCTTCGACTGGTTGCCATACCAAGGTTAAAGAGCCGTCTGCTCGACTATTTACCCATAGCTGGGAGAGAGAATGGTTTGCATTTCACATTGTACTAATACCCCTGGGAAAGGTATGTATCCAACTATTCTCTCACTGGTTATGGGTTGGGGTTTGCTATAAGGGCAATCATATAGGTGCTAGATCTTGACATAACCAGCCAACTGATCAGATGGAGCCTTTTCAACTGCCCATCCAGCCTAAACAAGGGTCAAAGAGGAGTGTTGCATGTCAGGGTGTGCTCAGCAACCAGGATTCCATCCTTAAGCATCACAGATCACCAGCCATAGCCAACAGATGGTCCTATTGGGGGGATTTTACCCCCTCTAAAGAGATGCAGTCGGTATATTCTTCTGCCCCTGTCAACAGGGAGTTAAATTTTAAGATATTCAAAAACTCATGTAGAATCATAAAGTTATTTAAATTATACATGAGGACAGAAGTAAATGAATCCGATTTTTATAGTCACAATCTAAAAGTAAGGTATATATTTAATTCTTAACTTATTTATACTTATATAAAAAGTTTTTTTTAAAGACAAAGAAAACAAAAAAAGAAAAAGGAATATAAACTGTGCCATCTTTATTGTTATCTGTACAATGTTTTGGCTGATGTGCCTAAACCTTCTTCAGGTATTTATTGTCAGACTTGGGAGCCTTCTTGTCATAAATTGGAGCTATCACGGAACTTATAATTCAATCCATGGGAGGTATCCTGTTCTCATTCCACTAACCATGGCTGGGTACAGGTGTTAAAATGTATTAATTATCATTTTATGTTACTGTTGCCCTTGTTCAGGATTGAACCTGCAGCCTAGAGATAACTGTCACTGATAACTGTTTTAACCCAATGCCTTTATCCACTATGCTATGTGGTCAATTGGACAAGTTTGAGAAGGCTCCCAAGTCGGATAAGGAGGCGGAAACGTTATACAGATAACAATAAAGATGAGGACAATATTCCAAATAGTCCTAATAATACTAATTATCAAACCTCATTTCAAAAATTCAGAAGAAATAAACTGTGCCACGTTCAGAACTTAAAATTCTATTGTTCTAACAATAATGCAAATTTCCGCGCAACTCAAAACTGATGGCTTTAATAAATAAAGAAAAAGGAAAAAAAAGTGGTGTGGGATATTAGATGATTTGTCTGGAAGTTTAAATTACCTATATTTTCCTTGGCAGATTTTGGGATTATAATATGTAATTCTTTTGATTGTTTCTTAGATGATAACAAAATCTACTTCACAGTGACACTGCAGCAATTTAGGTTTTAAAAGAAGTTTTTTTTTTTATCTAGCATATAATAACAATTATCCAAGTAATGAACAAAAAAACAATCAGCATTTAAGATATTAAAATCTACATGTCTCATAACAAGATTAACTTTGATGGAAAAATATCTAAAACCAGGGATCTTCTTCTCTAAGTTTAAAACAGACAAGTTTTAAAATAAAAAGGAAAATCAAAAGAAACAATTGACCTAGAGAGTTCTAAAAATACCTCTTATTTTTTTTTTAAAGAAAATTTCTTGGTTTTTGTATTCAGCTTCATTATTGGAAAGACAACGAAGAAAATAAATAAATAAATAAATAAATAGATAAATAAATAAATAAAATTGAAAAAAAAAACGAAATGAAATAAAATAGAAATAAAAAGAATCCATACAATTTTGTAGAATCTTTTCCATTCCCATTTCTGTTTGATAAGATTGAAATATCTCTATGGAAAATTTAACTTAAAAACAAAAAAAACAAATTCCATCTTTTAGATATTTAAAATTATAAAATAAGTCCAAAAGAATCAGACAGTCTAATAAGTTTTATATGTGAAATCTTGAATTATTGGGATTTGGTTTGATCAAAATTGAAAAATATTCAATATGAGAACTGAATGGCATACTTTTAGAGATCAAGACTTTTTGATATTTTTCTTTTCTTTTTGTACTGCTGCAATCTTAAAGCACAGCCATCCAATATATGACAATTTATAGAACATAGGTTTATTAGGATCATTTAAATTACTACTAACTACAAATATGAAAATGTATTAACAATTAAGTTTCAATCAACGCAAGGTCGTTTTTACATAGGAATTTTAATAGGGACATTCTGCGAGGATCCAACTTGCGATTCAACAATAATGGATCTGCAAGGTTTTTTACCACCCCCCCTCTACCCAGTTGATGCCGGGTAGCCACTTCTAGTAACTGGAAAATCTTTGTGTCAGTTTTTAATTGAAAACAAAGATTATGAATTTCCCGGCATCGAACCAAGCTTTGACGTTTTACCCAGCGTAGATTAGGTACATCAGCTAGTAATTTAAAATTTTAGTAATTTTCTAATAAAGTTTCCAATAGATTCTGAAAACTGATGTTTCATGTCAAAGACGAACATAATTTGACAGAACCGGACAATTTATGAAAGTAAAATTATATCCGAGTAGAGAAACCTTTAATATTTTTAGTATTGATTATATAAATGATAATTAATAATTCACTGATTAAAAGTCATTAAAATTCCACCGATATTATTTTAAATTTTTTGTTTTTTGCATGACTTTGAACAGTTAAATACACTGTCATAAATATCAGAATGCTATTTGTCTGAATTTCTTAGATAAGGCATGATGTGTATAATTTGGATTTTTCAGACTTGTCTTCATCTTTATTGTGGTATGTAAAAATCACAATATTTCGGCCACTGTATTCTCTGGCCTTACTCACGTGTTTCCTATGTATCTGAGCATAGTAATAATTGAAAAGGCTAAATCAAATTGTTTTAAAGTAAATTACTTTAAAAGTTGTTGTTGTTGCTAGCACTGTTTCGTCCACTAAGGACGATGGTGTAATGTCCAAAAAAGAATAAATAAATAAATAAATAATCTACATCTGTGCAAGTGACTGCAGGCCTATCCCTGAGTGACAGTCTTTGGTGCACTGACTGCACACAAACTGTGATGCTTTCTGGAGCTGCTGTTTTTTTGGGTTTTTTCCTCGCCTTTTCTGGCTCTCTTTGCTGTCGAGACAACTCTCATCTCTACCTCACTCCTCTTCATGCTTTGGTTAACGTTAAGGCACCAGGCCACTTGATTTTCTGCATGTTGGTGGTTATGTGGCATATCCTCATATCACTCCTGCAGACATCTTTAAAGCGTAGGCATGGTCTACCTACCGATCGGGTGCCTTTTACTAATTTGCCATACAAAAGATCTTTTGAGATGCGGCCATTTTCTATATAGAAAGAATACTTTCTAATTCCTATTATATCAAAGGTTAAATAGAATGAAGTATACAAGATTAACTTAGAAACATGAAAATTCCTCTTTAAACAAAAGGTTTTAATATGAGAGTTAAGGATATTTAAAATGGGATTTACCCAAGTTAATGCAACACAAAATTTCTTGTGATCTATAACAGTGGGTCCAAACCTTTTTCTAGAAAGAAAGAAAGTATGGGAAAGATAGAGAGAGGGGGTGAGCACACAGAAGCACTAACACTAATCTGTTTCAATGAAAAAAAAGAAAAAAAGAGCGAGAGGGGGAGAAAGTTAAATCAAGGTTATTATACTTTTTGCATATTGAACTATTTGCAATAGCTCTTAAGTAAACATATCAAACATTGTAATAAACTATCATCATCATCATGTCGCACAATTAGCCTGGATATCCATGACAATGCCTCGCCAACCTTCTCTATCACTCATTGTCACCAATATCTGTGCAGAGCTAGTCAACGTAGATCCTAGCTGGACAGCCCACATTGGCATGTCCATGTGCTGCTTTCCACAGGAGAATGTTGCTTATGAGTTTGTCCTTGCTTCTCCACCAGTGTCCAGCATGTCTTGTTTGTCTCTACAAGTCCTGCTTATTATTATTGTTATTATTATTAATTCGTTCAAATTTTGTTAATTTCAATAATTTTCTTAATTTGATTCTTAATTTAATAATTTTATTCTTACAATTTTATATACATCCACAGTGATGCTGATAGCTTTTTGATTTTGTGCATCCTGGGATGCACATATTTGCTTTTAATAAGTCCCCAGGAAAATTTATTTCTTAGAAACTATTGAATGTATTTAAAGTTAGCTTGAAATGATGAGAGATGGAAAAACAAAAAACACTGGGATGCATGGATATGATTTTACTGTGTCCTTTTAGATTTTTGTGCATCAGGGACGCAGGACACATACCTATCAGCATCTCTGCATCCATAAGAGGAAGAGCAACATGTTCTTTATTTCAGTTGGATTTTTGTATCTTTTACTTTCAAGCATAATTCTTAACATTGGGATTTTTTCTTTTTTCTGAATTGTCTGTATTTCTTTGACTTGTGTACATTTGAAAGCTTTTCTAGTCCAATAGATTTGCTCACAGCAATGTCAGTCATGTGTACAGTGTAAAGATTACAGACCCCAATACAAAATGAGAATATGGCATTTTTCAATCAATAACTAGAAAGAACCAGCACAAAAAAAAAATTCCTTTTTTCAATAATGGTCAATCTTCTCTATAATTCACCAATTCAACCTCTTTTATTCGTCTGTCTATGATCACATAACTCAATGACGCCTACAGATATGCAAACCAAATTTTCTGCACATACTAATAGGATCCTAGACTAGTATGTCTTTGGTATATTAGATTTTGAAAATTCCAAAATTAAATTTTTAACAAATTGGACCCTTTCTTTGTGTTCATCAGGTCAGTTAAACTGAATCTATCTTTTTTGATTGATTGATTGATTTTAACGGCATATCAACCCATCTAGGGTTATTTTATGCCAAGCGGTAGATTGTGAGACGTGGTCAAATTAATTGTTATGACTTTATTTCAATGATTTCTATTGATTTTGACAGTAGATTGTTTGCAGTTGTTTATTGCTAAGTGGATTGGAAATCAGTTTAAGGGATGAGTTTATAAGGTAAAGTTCAAGTTTGTTATAAGCAATAATTTGGTAGAATTTTTTAAAACAATTTTTATAAACACATGTTTTTCTAAACCCATAGATGGGACCCTAACAGGTACTACCAGTCCTTTAGAGTGGGTTTTCAGCTAGAACTTTTAAATTGAAACATAGCATTAAGTAACACGTTAAATTTAATCTTAAGCCAGCCATATTTATCTTAGAAAAAAATAAATAAATAAATAAATAAAATAAAATAAAGTCACAAGGTTCTCTTAATATTTTCTACAAATTGAATTTAATTTGCCATACACATACGTAGTTTTTCAAAAAAGTTTCAACAAAGGAAGAAGAAGAAGAGCAAATAAAAATCAGGTTAAAAGCTGGTATAATCTTAGCAGACAATGGCGCGGACTGACAAAATTAGAAGAGAGAATAAAATTATTCTTGAACTTAACAGAACGCAATTCAAAACAGTCTGCTGTATTCATAGTGTAACTAATGGAGATTTATTTAATAACTGTATTTAAGACATAGATTCAAGTGCAGAGTAACAAGATAATTATTATACTCTTTATTCACTGCCACTTAAGAAGAGTGAGGAAATGGAAGAAGACACAAAAAATGTACACGTTCCACAGAATTAAAGTTACTGGAACATATTTTTAGGCATTGTCTTCAAATCCATATTAAAATGAGAATTGTAAGAATACATAGATTTTATTTTTAAGTAACCATAACACAACCACACAACATTACTGTTCTTCTTCTACCTATGGATCCTAAGTGAGACTTAACAGATTTTTATGGTAAGCATTCTATGCATCACATTGAATTTTAAGGGGGAGTCCTTGTGGTTGATTGGTTGGATTTTATGGCACATCAACCCTTGGATTATTTTTTTAACTATTTTTTTTTTTAAGTAACCATAACACAACCTCACGGCATTATTGCTCTTCTTCTACCTCTGATCCTAAGTAATACTTAGATTTTTACTAGAAGCGGCTACCCAGCGTTGCCTGGGTAGAAAGGGTGTGGCAAAAAGTTAGTTTCGTAGATCCATTATGATTTAATCTTGGGTTTGATCCTTGCAGGATGCCCCATTAAAATCCCTATGTAAAAAAGAAAAAAAAAACACTTTGCATTGATCCAGACACTCTGAAAAAAAATTAATGACTATTTAAAATACTAAATGCAAAAAAATTCCATGCTGTTATCATTTAAATTTTATTTTTTAATTATCATCATCAAATCTCCATTTTTTTTTTGGCTCCAAAGTCACAATTTGTTGATAGTGAATGTGTATATATATTTAAGTTATCGGGGCGGCCTAAAGTCGGTATCAGCCATGCAGCAAGGGAGTCTATCCCCTTTTCACTAGCGCTAGACCAAGGAAATTATTTTAGCGTCTTAGGTGGAGCGCCACACCTACCATCAGCTCCTTTTACGCACAGATCACTGTGCTACTCATACACTGAGTTGGCGAGGGCGGGTATCGAACTAGGAACCTTGTGGTTTCTAGCCGAACGCGCTACCGACTGAGCTAACCATGCCCTTTGTTTTATTTTCATGGTTTCCACCGGACATACATACACACAAGCTGCCCTTTATACATGCATAGATGGTAAGCACTGTGGTTGATATTTAAACTTTCTTCTTTTTTTTCTCGATGTGACCATAACACCTCCTCACAGCATTCCTGCTCTTCTTCTATTTCTTATCCTAAGTAAGACTTATCAGATTTTTATGGTAAGCATTGTGGCGTGTCAACCCTTGAGTTATTTCATGCTGAAGATATTTTGTTTTATTCATTCTTGTTGGATATTCAATCATTTCTTAAATACAGTATTTAAAATTATTTCTTTATATATTTAACGCATAGATAGGACCATAACAGATAAAACCACTTCAAGTTAGGGTGGACTTGGAAGTAATGGCAATGAAGAGGTACTCCACACTCCCCAGAGCTCCAGAATTGGAATTTCAACACTTAGACCTTCAGCCACTGCCCTCTAACACATTTAGGATAAAAAGGGTCAGTTTTTTTTTTCATAAGGGCAATGAGGTCAGGACAATCATATAGGTGTTAGCACTTGACATAACCAGCTGATTGATCAGAGAGGGGCTCTCCAACTGCCCGTCTAACCTAAGTAAGGGCCAGGGTGGAGTGTTGCATGTCATAACTGCTCAGCCACCAGGAGTCTGTGGTGTAGTGGCTAACATACTGGACTCCAAGATCATAGTAAATGAATTTGAACTCCAGTCATATTATTACATTTACTTTCGGACTAATACTCTTGGGAAAAGTATGAATCCCCAATACTCCCAGCTATGGATTAAAGTACCACTACTGTTCTTCTACAAGGATAGCTTAGATATTAAATAACCCATGAAGGTTGATATACCATTAAACAAAGAAACCAAAATACATTGAATTTTAAGTATGCATTTGCATAACCCTTTTGCCATGTACAGGATGCAACACAAGGTCATTTTTCAAGCAGAGTTTAACACATTTGAATTCAGAGTTTTCCCTCTCCTAGACTGGTTGTCATACCAAGGTAAAAAAAAGCTCAATCTGCCCATCTATCTATCCATAGATGGAAGATGAATAGTGGGATGAATACCTTTACTAAAGGTATTAGTACTATGTGAAATGCAAACAGCCTTGTCCAGAACTTGAACTCAAGTCACCAAGTCCTTTTCCTATGACAATAACCATTACACCACAAGCAACTCTAAATTGAATGGTGTAATGGTTAACATTGTAGGGAAATTGATTGGCACTCCAAGTTCAAATCCTTGATGAGCTTGTTTGCATTTCACATAGCACTAGTATCCTTGGTAAAGGTATTCATCCAACTATTCTCCCTCAAGTTATGGGTAAATAGTAGAGCAGACTGGACTCTGTAACCTTGGTTAGGCAACCAGTCTTGGTGAAACTCAGTCTGCCCTGCTATTTACCCATAGCTGAAGAGAGAATAGCTGAATCCATACCTTTGCCCTGTCTGGCTTACTATTTACCCATAACATGTAATTAAGCAAGAAAAGTTTGGAATTACTATTTTAAGGAAGTGGGATTGTACTCAAAAATATAAGTAATTGAACAACAGTTAAAACCTATACATATATACATTTGTTTTCTACCAAACTATTGCTACAAATCCAAAATTTAATCGGCATTAAATGACCCACCGAGGTTGATATGGTGTAAAACAAATCAAATCAAACCATTTTAATATACCTATGACTTAAATGATTTCAGTAGTATCACTTTAGAAAATATCAAAAATATTGAAGAGACTAAAAGTCTTATTCTCTTAGCAAAGAATCAATAAGCATTACTAGCAAGATCCAATGTTTAAATAAAAAGCCTTATTATACCAAGCTTTAATTTGACAACAGATCTTGAAATGTGAAATGATTGAAGACCTAAATCTTATCAAGATCATCAGCCTCACCTCTTAGACTTTATCAACCATTAACCAAACTGCCCTGTCCCTTTCAACTGGACTGTAGAATACACTGACTGCACCTCAGCAGAAAGGTAGGATCCCCCCTTCCAATGGGGCCAACTGTTGTTGTGGATGGCGACTGTGATGATTAAGGATTTGAGCTGAGCAGTCCATGACATGTAATACTACACTTTGGCCCTTACTTGGGTTGATGAACAGTTGGAAAGGCCCTATTCAATCAATTGGCAGGTCATGTCGAACCCTAGCACCTATATGATTGTTCCAACTATATTTCTCAATTTCTCTTATGGTAAACCCCTTTTTATCATATGTGCTAGAAGGCTGAGGGTCTCAGTATTCTGGGCATGACTCTAAACTACATCTAGTGGTGAGGTTCCAATTCTGAGCTCTGGGGAATGTGGAGTACCCCTTCATCACCATTACTCCCAGATCCAGTCTGAAACAGAATGATAGTATCTTTTAGGGTCCCACGTAGCCTAATATAATGGTACCTTGACTTATGAGTTTAATTCATCCCACTTGTAACTATTTCCACCTATATCAAATCAATTTTCCCCATTAAAGTAAACATTCCACCTTCCACCCAAAAAACACCCTCATTTCTTTTGTTATGCTTTTTTAAATAAGAAAAATAGCACTTTTTCTCTGAAGTCTTGAGATGAGGCTTGATAATTAGTATTATTTGGATTATTCGGACTATTGTCTCATCTTTATTGTTACCTGTACAACATTTCAGCCGATGTGCCCTCCGGCCTTCTTCAGGTATTTTTCTGTTTCGGGAGCCTTCTACGACAAAAAGGTTCCATAGTTCGTAAAGAGAGTTCCAGAGTTCAAGAAGGCTCCCGAGACCAATAAGAAGTACCTGAAGAAGGCCGTAGGGCACATCGGTCAAGACTATAGTCCAAATAATCCAAATAATACTAAAAATAGGACTGTATTGTATAAAAACACAATAAAATAGAATGTAATCTTTTTATTTTAATATTTATTTCTTATAAATATTTTTCTTTGGCATAATAAATTTGGAAAATTAATTATTTTTAGTGAACTTATTAACATAAGTGATACACTTATGCAGTTCAAATTTTAGCTCTCAACACAATGCAAAAAAAAAAAAAATTGATAAATAAATAAGTAAAAAATAAAAAAATAAACAGAGTAAGATTGGGTCAGACTGTATTAAGACACATACAGCTGATTAAGATTTGAACAAATATTAGGTGCTCATTCATTGATAAGGAATAAAGAATTTATTTAAAAAATAATTTAGAAAATGACAAATTATCAAAAGAATTATTGATTGGATGATACAGTCAATATATTTGAGAGAAAAGAGAGAAAATGAAGTGTATAGTGGCAATAGCAATAAGATTACACTGAAATAAGAATAAACATCTGCGTAGTGAAATTACTTTTACCTTGAAATTTCATTATCAATATTCTCTAGAATCATCATTAAATTGGATAAAATGGTTGACCACTAACATTGATTATTTCAAAGTCATAATTACAGGTGTTTAACATAAAAAAAATTATTTCTAATAATTGTAAATGTTCTAAGTGAATATTCTAAGTACCTACATCTATGTGCACTGTTAAAAAGTAATAATATATATATATATATATATATATAGACTCTCTCGTCGAATTTCGACGTATGAGTGTTTATTCAGTGAACAACCAACACAGTGATTTTTTTTTTATAGTGGTGAAGGCTGTGTTGGACCATTCCGCACTTTTTGGCACAGTCGATAGGAAAGAATTGGTGCACAGGGAATGCCACAAACCCAATCAACGACCGACAGGAATTTTAAATTCAGAGTTTCCTTCTCCTAGACTGGTTACCTACCCAAGGTTAAAGAGCCCAGTCTGTCCTATTTTACCCATAGCTGGAGGAGAATATATGGATTCATACCTTCCCAGGGGTATTAGCGCTATGTGAATGCAGGCATAATGGTTAGAGTCATGGGAAATGGACTTGTCGACAGAGTTTAAATATATATATATATATATATATATACACATATGCATAGAAATTCACTGCTAAAGCTAGACAACAGGGCAAGCGTGTGTGTGTGTATAGCACTAGACCAAAGGATTATTTCAGCGTTAGGCAGAACACCACACCTACCATCAGCTCCACACTTTACCACACAGATCCCAGTGCTACTCATACATTGAGTTGGCAAGGGCCGATACCAAACCCGGAACCTTGTGGTTCCTAGTTGGATGCTCTACTGACTGAGCTAAACGGCCCTCTCGTGTATGTGTATATATATATATATATATATATATATATATATATATATATATATATATATACATACACACACACATACAACCCTCTACTACATTCCTGTACATAAACTATAATCATTGTTTGTTTTTTTGTTTTTTCAAAACACCATAAAATCTAGACTTAAAACATTGAGTTTACATTTAGATATGTTTGTGGTATAATGTTTATCACTTTAGAAAATGGGCAAGGGGAACAGAGTTCAAATTATAGATGAAGCTGTTTGCATTTCACTTAGCACTAATACCTTTAGGAAAGGTATGAATTGAACTATACTAATTAAATAAATAAATAATAGGATAAATTAGGCTTTTAACCTTGGTATGGAAATTGACACAGGAGGACAAAAAAACTCTGAATTCAAACCTGATAAACACTGCTTAATGAAAAAATTAAAAAGAAAAAAAAAAAAGAAAAGAAGATTAACCTTGTTGCATCCTGCTTGGAGGTTAGGTAAATCTATATATCACGAATTTAAAGGACTAAAAAATGACACCCAGCATAGGTAAAGACCCCACAAAATTATCATTACTTGAAAATTTCTTATATATATATATATATATATATATATACCCAACATATCCGCTACAACTTTAAAGCAAAGCTGGTTTGAATTCAGAGTTTTCCTTCTCCTCAATGGGTTATCTTACTAAGGCTAAAGAACTCTGTCTCGCCTACTATTTCTCCATAGCTGTGTGTCTAGTTTGGGTAGCGAAAACCTGAAGTCAACAGTGCTTGGTAACTGACAGTTTCTCACTTTTGCAATTTCCAAACCAAGTTGGTTTGAAAATCTCATAAGCAAGAAACTGACAATTACCAAGCACTGTTGACTTCATGACTTTGCTTACCGAACTTCGATATACATGCTCTTTTACTGATATTAGCTACTCTTTAATTATAAATCTAACAAATATATATATATATATATATATATATATATATATATATATATATATATATATATATATACACATACACACACACACTTCATGAAAAATCTGTCTTACACATTAAACAACATAAATGAGAAAATTTAAGCTTTTAAAAACAAACTGAAATCTATTTAGAAAAAAATGCTAGCTGAAGAAATATTTACAGACAGCATTAAGAAAAAATAGTTATCTCCCTTGTATCTTAATTCAAAGAAAAATTTTTTTTTAATATTCTGAAATTAATTTTGGTCAATCAAAAACATTTTTCTACAATAATAAGTTAGTAACAATAATTGATTTATACTTTTGTTTTTTTTTTTAAGAACAAGCAGTCGAATGAAGAACTTTTTTTTCCACATTAATACAGAATTAGCTTTTGCAATAAATATGTGTGCAGAATCAAATATGCATTAGCACTAACAGGTTAAAAATGGATATAGCTAAATAAATAGTCAATGAGTGGCACATAATTAATTAAGCATTATATAAAACACTATCCTTCTTAGGAAAGTAAATGTAATCATAATGTAATTAATAATTTACCTTCTCCTAGACTGGTTGCTTAACCAAGGTTAAAGAGCCCAGTCTGCTCTACTATTTATCCCTAGCTAGAGGGAGGGTAGTTGGATTCATACCTTTCCCAAGGGTGTTAGTGTTATTTGAACAGTAGCTTCGTCCAGGATTTGAACTCTGGTCGACAAGTCCATTTCCTACGACTAACCATTAAACCACGGCCTCCAAAATTAGTTAAAAATAGGATTAAATTTTATGGTAAATATAATTTATTATACTTTAATAATATTTTAATGAGAAAGAAAAAAAATGTATTTGATAAGACTAAATACACAAACATGTAACCATTTAATGTAAAGATCTTTTATCTTTAATGTTCAAATTAAAACCTTTCACTTGTCAAATGTTGAGAATACCAGACTTAAACTTACATAATAATGATACTTGGGATGAATGGCCGTACAGAATGCAAGGGAGATAACCACGCCAGTACCATTCGCTATTTTCAAATTTATTCAAATCATTGTTAATGCTAGTGTTATATTATATTACTAGTTTTTACTAGTTTACATATACTGTTACAAAAAAAGTGACAATACCTGGAAGACAAAATAAATTAAAACATAAAATTCCATTTTTATTACATTGTAAGAAGGGTTCAATAAGATGTGCAAGTTGCCAACTGTCCTTATCTTTCTCTCCCCTAGATCATCAGAAGTGACAATTAACTAGAGATGGGCAACTCCATTAGAGATAGGATATATAAGTTAGGGTAGCATGAACATGGAGTCAATGGTGCTTTCTTACTGACAGTTTCTCAACTATGCAATATATATATATATATATAAAAATTAGCTACTTATAATTTTTGTTCTCCTAAGGAAGGTGTACCTTGAACACCAAAACTGTGGTAGAGAGAAAAACTTTTTTCTACAACTATAAATGCTCTATATTTTACAAAATATATTGAGCCTTTTTGGATTAGCTACATATGCTACTACAATGAAAACGTGGTAGTAACAACATTTACACATCTTCAAAAAAACGAATGAATCATGGCCACTAATTTCGGAAACAAGGGAGACAATCACTAAGCACAAAAAGTTGTTTCCCTTTGATGATGATCAATTTTAGACAAAAATTAGATACTTGAATTAGCAATTCAAGTAAGAAATTTTTACGTTCAGTTGATTTGACAAAACATGCTCATAAAACTCTTGAAATAGACACAGTGATGCTGATAGCTTTTTGATGTAGTGCATCCTGGGATGCACATATTTGCTTTGAATGAGTCCTCGGGAAAATTTATGGGTACCAACTAAAGCCGTCTAACTCCTACCTTGTAACCTATCCTGTGTAATTCCTTTCTAAGAAACTATTGAAATGTATTTACAGTTAGCTTGAAATGGTGAGGGAAGAAAAGCGAAAAATACTGGAATGCATGGATATGATTTTACTGGATCCTTTTAGATTTTTGTGCATCAGGGATGCAGGATGCATATCTATCAGAATCTCTGTAGACATCTACTTAAGAAAGTGCAGCATGTAAATAAGGCAAAGGATGAACAAGAATATGTAGAACAGCATTCATGTTTCCTGGTTCTTGGTCAGTCTAGAACTTTTCAGCTTTACTTCATGTGTTGCAGAGAAGGTGCTGATCTAATTAATGGCATCATTCCCAGCCAAAAAAATAAAGAGACCTCTATCTTCCATTATGGCTTGTACACAAGAAGGCTGTAGAATGGATCCACCAAAATTTACTGATAGTTAAAGCAATGACACACAAAAAAAGTTCAATAGTCCAAACAACTCTTGGATTTTGTATTATTTAGATTTTTTCGGACTGTTGTCCTCATCTTTATTGTTATATACATAATGTTTTTATCGATGTACCCTCCTCTGGCCTTCTTCAGTTCTTTCTTGTCAAACTAGTAAGATACATGGTGCATCAGATATAGAAGTTGAGTTAATACAGTTCAAAGTGACAATCATCTGTAGGTTGCAGGTTCAATCCTGACCACGGCAAATAATAACATAGAAATATTTAACATAGCTTAACACTTCTACCCGGTCATGGTTAACAGAATGACAACAGTCTACCCCAATGGATTGAATAAAGTGTTTGGTTTGACGTTCTATGAAGACTCCTGATTACCATGAGAAGTTTCCCAAGTTCGACAAGTTCTGTTACTGTTAATTTTAAAATCTTTGCAGTCACTGCACCGGAGATTGCCATTCAAAAATTGGCCTGTTCAGCCACTCACACAGATGCAGTTATAAAAAATAAAAATTAAAAAATTAAAAAAACACAAAGTGGACACTACACCATCATCTTTGGTAACATTACACTAAAAAAAAATATTTTCTTTCTAAAACATAAACAAAAAATATATTTCATGCTATTATTACATATTCATAACTGAATAATTTTTGGGAAATTGAATAAAAACAAAACTTACTTTCTTCTCAATAATTGTCGGAGAATATGATGAAGATAAATTTGGCTCTACAAAAGAAAAGAAAAGAACAGATTATTACTGATTTTAAAAACATAACAATAGAAATCAAAGTTTGAAAACAAATGAAAAACACACTGAAAATAATTTTCAATGCTTAATTATCCTATATAGTCAGAGATGCTGATAGATACATGTCCTGTATCACTGATGCATAGTTGTTCATAGATAAAAGATCTACAATTTATTAAGAAACTTTAGTTGGGATCCATCAAATTTCCGGGGACTCATTCAAAGCAAATATGTGCATCCCAGGACGCACTAAATTAAAAAGCTATCAGTATCACTGTATATAGTGGTACCTTGACTTGAGTTTAATTTGTTCCACTCATAACTCAATTCTCTTGTATATCAAACCAATTTTCCCCATTGAAATAAACAGAAAGACCATTAATCCATTATATATATATATATATATATATTTTAAACTGAAATGACATTTATCTGTTCCTTGCTCAGCCACCACCAAATTGCCAAATTTTTTTGTTACATTTTTTTTTTTGGAATATGAAAAATAGCACTGTTTTTTTTAATATAATAAAATAGAATGTAATGAATTATGTTTTAATGTTCATTTTCTATAAATAATATTTTTCTTTGGCGTAATAAATTTGTGAACTTATTAACATAAATATATCTGAACTGACTTGTTAAGTTAAAAAAAAAAAACAACAAGAACAAATTAGGCTTGATAATTTATATTCAGTTTTTCTGACTGTGGCCTTCATCTTTATTGTTATATACACAATGTTTCAGTCATTGTGCCTTCTGACCTTTTCAGATGTTTCTTGTCAAACATGGGAACCTTCATGTCAGAATCGGGAGTTTTCAATTATTCTAAGATTTTTCCTAACTTAAATCTTTACCAAAATTTTAGATGATTTTGGATTGAAACTCAGATAAACAAAATGTACCTGGTTGTGGATTAACAGAATGAGCTGCCCCAATGGATTAAATAAAGTGTTTGTTCAAAGATTTGTGAAGGTTCCTGATTAATCTAAATAATTTAAATACTTTATAAGTGGCTGAATATACACAAGTAGTCAGCAAGATAGAAAAAAAAAACTATTTAAGTTAAATTACTTCTCTGAAAGGCCAGTTTAGCTCAGTTGGTAGAGCAACCATGAAGGAACTGGGTTTGATACTGGCCCTCACCAACTCAGCACACAAGTAACATAGCTTAAGTAATCTGATCTGCACACTAAAGTGGAGAACTGACGATTAGCAAAAAACAATCTCCCAAGCACTAGGAAAAGGGGATAGACTCCCTCACTCTCTGGTTGATACTGACAATAGGCCATCCCACCAACTTTACTACTTTATACATTACCCAGTGAAGCTGATAGCTTTTTGATTTAGTGCGTCCTGGATGCACATATTTGCTTTGAAGGAGTCCCCAGAAAATTTATGGGTCCCAACTAAAGCTTCTCCTACCTTGTAACCTATCCTGTGTAATTAGTTTCTAAGAAACTATTGAAATGTATTACAGTTATCTTGAAATGGTGAGGGAAGAAAAAAGAAAAACACTGGGATGCATGATATGATTTTACTGTGTCCTTTTAGATTTTTGTGCGTCAGGGAAGCAGGATGTGTACCTATCATTATCTCTGATTACCAACTACACAAACACAAATAGGAACAAAACAAAAAAATTGCTAAAGCATAAAGGGAAAAAAAGAAAAAAAAAAAAGATTTGTCTACTTACAGTTCTGTCAAGCATGCAGAAGGGCAGGTCAGAAGGTAAGTGTCGGTCCAAACTACCAAAGGAATAAGATAATGCTTCACTTCCAGTGCCAAGGATCACAGCATCTTCAAATAACACAGCTGAAAGAAATTAAGAAAAAATCCATCAATATTTAGATTAGATTGCTTCAAAAATTGGTATTTTCAAGAAGATTTAGAAAAGAAAAATGCAAATCTGATTAATTTAAATTTTATAAGTAAAAAAGTAAAGTTGTCGGGGTGGCCTAAAGTCGGTATCAGCCAGTCAGCGAGGGAGCCTATCCCCTTTTCAATAGCGCTAGACCGAGGAGATTGTTTTAGCGTCTGAGGTGGAGCATCACACCTAACATCAGCTCCTTACTTTACCGCACAGATCCCTGGCAAGGACCGGTATCGAACTAGGAACCTTGTGGTTTCTAGACGAACGCTCTACCGACTGAGCTAAATTATATAATTCTAAGTTATTACGAATTAGTCGTTTGATGTATTAAAAAAAAATTTAAAAAGCAATCTTTACATTTACTGCTGATAAAATACCTTACTTTATTAGGAAAAAAAGAAGAGTAAAATAGGAAAAAAGACATAAAAAATATAGGATTTTGTCTCAAAAACCATTAAAAAATATAGGATTTTGTCTCAAAAACCATTAAAAAATATAAGATTTTGTCTCAAAAACCATTAAAAAATATAGGATTTTGTCTCGAAAGCCATAAAAAAATATAGGATTTTGTGTCAAAAACCTTAAAAATACCGCATCTAACAAATTTGTGCTTATGTTATAGAATGTTTCAAACATTTACATACAATAGAAAATAAAACATTACTTGACTGTAATGTTTGTGCAAATTTATTTTGTTCATACAAAGGATATTTTTACTCAAAGTCAAATTGTGTGCAAGTGGTTAAGGTAAAAATTTGCTCATAGCTTTTCATAGACAATTTCACTATATGCTCCAGCAAAAGTCAGCCATTATATATCATCTACTCTGATTACCGTTCCTCCATAACCTTCAAATCTTGGTGGAATCATTCACCTTTCTCAATGCTGACCACACCAAAGTTTTCCAGGAAGTTAGCAAGATGGCTACGCAAAAAATGCAACCAAGCCTTTTGTAGCTCTCCAATAGTTTCTGGTCAATTTTGGTGTCAATTTTTGCTCATGTGGTTTAGCTCAGTCGGTAGAGCGTCCTGACTATGAACCACACGGTTCCACATCCAATACCATCTCAGCATATGAATAGCACAGGGATCTGCATGGTAAAATGAGGAGCTAATGGTAGGTGTGGCGCTCCACCACAGACAGCAAAACAATCTCCTTGGTCTAGCACTAGTGAAAAGGGGATATGTGCTATGTGAAAGGCAAACAGCCTCATCCAGGATTTGAACTTTCCACCATGTCCATTTCTTATGACAATAACCATTACACAACAATCACCTCCTTGACTTAACCTGGTGTGTATGAGGTAAAACTTTCCAGACTAATGACTATTTTCTCGTGGTTCTTTCTCTTCATCAAAGCTAAATATTTCTTATGTATTGCATATTCAATTCTTCCAAGGATTTAGTTACCAATAGAGGACAATACTTGTAGGCCAGGTAAAGACAAAGTTTCCAATCATTAAGAAAATTCTTGAGTTTTTTATGAATGAAAAGAAAGAAAAAAACTACTTAGATTGATGTTTCTTATCTTGTAGTTGAAGGAAAATGTTCTATTGATCCAAACAAATAGTAATCTGAAGATGTTTGGTTTGGTGAGTATTGGTGAATGAAATAAAACTTTTCCACACTAATAATGACAATTTTTTTTTTCTCTTGGATTTGTTTTGCTGAATGAAACATTGCATTGTCATGATGGATAAAGACCAACACCCTTTTTTTTTTCCTCTTCATCAAAAACTGAATATTTCTTATGTATTGTATATTCAAGTTGTTGACAATGTCTGTCCTGATCATGTTCTCCAGGATTTAGTAACCAATGGAGGACAATACTTCTAACACAGAAGTAAAGGCAAAGTTTCCAATCATTAAGAAAATTCTAGAGTTTTTATGAGAGAGAAAAAAAAAAAAAAAAAACAAGATCTAAATCAACATCTTATTTCTGTGTACTCTTGTACTAGGAAAATGTTTGATTGATCCAAACAAATGATAATCAGAAAATGTTTTGGTTTGTTGAGTATTGGTGAATGAACTAAGACTTTCCAGCCAAACAACTATTTCCTTTGTCTCTCTGAATGTTTGAGATGAGGCTTGATGATTAGTATTATTCAGACTATTGTCCTCATTTTTATTGTTATCTATACAATGTTTCAGCCAATGTGCCAATTGGACACATAGCATAGTGGATAAAGGCATTGGATTTAGACAGTTCTAAGTGACAGTTATCTCTAGGCTGCAGGTTCAATCATAGTCAAAGGTGACAGTAACAGAATTATAATTAACACAGCTAACATCTGTACCCCAGCTATGGTTAGTGGAATGAGAACAGGATACCCCTGTGGATTGAATAAAGGGTTGGATTCAAAGATCTGTGATGGCACCCAATTATGAAAAGAAGGTTCCCAAGTTTGAGAAAGTTCCTGAGTCCAACAAGAAATACCTGAAGAAGGCCAGAGGGCACATCGGCCGAAACGTTGTACAGATAACAATAAAGATGAGGACAATAATCCAAATAATACTATTTCCTTTGTGTTTTCATGTAGGAGGATCACATTTTCTCTTCATCAAAACTGAATGTTATTTGTCTAAATTTTTGAGAAGACTCTTGATATATATATAAGAAAAGAAAAAAATAGCTGAAAAAATATTTATTTTCTGAAAAAATCCGTTGCAGGCTGACCATGAATGGGTTAAAACTCTTCCTGTTTGAAAAAGAGAATTTGTCTATTTTTGAATTTGAAATATGTCTTCTTTCAAAAACTGTTACACTAAGATATACATTATGTCACTGACTGAGAAACGCGTAGCAGATGTGATAATGATGAAACGATCGCATGACTTGTACGCTTTTTGGAACAACAATGTTTTCGTTTTGAATTCAAATATTTTCAGCTTCTCCCTCAATGAGTCTGGATTAAAAACAAGCTCTGAAGATGATTTTATAAATCAAAATATTGTTCAATATTAGCTATGAATATGATATAAAATATTTTCATTTTAACAGCATTGTGTGTTTTCATATCCTTTTATATATATATATATATATATTCAGACTGTTGTCCTCATCTTTATCATGATATATAAAAATGCAAGGTTTCAGCCATTGTACACTCTGACCTTCTTTAGTATTACTAACACAGCTATTAATTGGAAGAATTCTTAATTTATCTTATAAAACCTTTTGAACACTAACAATTATCAAAAAGTAGCTGAAGTATTAAATTTCAAAGTCAAAGTGGCCTATTGTCAGTATCACTGACAGTGAGGGGGTCTATTCACTTTCACTAGAGCTAGACCAGGGAGATTATTTTAGTATCTGAGGTGGAACACCACAGATTCAAGCTGTGCTACTCATGCACTGAGTTGGCGAAAAACCAGGAGCCTAGTGGTTCCAAGCAGATGCTCTACCGACATACTATGATTTTATATATATATATATATATATATATATATATATATGAGTGTTTCTTCATAGAGGTTTTTACGAAGCTCCATAAAACAGATTTTTCTAACAGATTTTTAACCAACTGAAGAAAAAAAAGATAAGAAATCTGGGAAGAATGTTCTCTCCTCCCACAAACTGATTCTATTCTTAAACCCCCCTCTCTCTCTTATCTTATTATAATGGAGATAGTATGTTTTTCTGTCTGTAACCGAAACTATATTACTACTCATGTCACAATTCCCTTAGTTATTTACGTTACATTCCCCGTGACTTTATTTTTATCTAAAACTCAATTACTAATAAAATTGTTATATGTTAATACTGTTGGCCTTATCTTCATAGTAATACCATGCAATTGTATTTATATATACAACAAAATAGCGGTTTACAGTGTTAACGGGAAGGCTAATTTGCATATTGACATCAAAAATCTTATTTTATTAAATATGTGCTTAGTATTATTGATTTCTAATTGTTTGGTTTTATCTTAATGAATATGACTAAAAATCTCAGGTATAAATCGTAAACGAAATATATTAATAAGAAGAAATAACTGTACTTTTGTTCTTTATGTTCTATTCTAGCTAAATAGTTAAATTAGAAAAATTTAGTAATGAAAGACGGGAGTGATGGAAGAGTAAGTTTCAGCTGTTCTATTTTTCGATTATACCCCCCCTCTGTTTCAACTTTTTAAATTTGCATTGTTATTTAGTTTCATTAGTATTTCTAAATTAATATAATATTTTATTACATTAAAACTTAAATACTTGCACCCTATGGAGGGTGCATAAATTTGCTAGTATGTAGAAAATAAGAAAAAAATTACTCCAAAAAGATAAATGTACTTGTAGATGGTGAAGTCAACTTTAAAACGTTTCAGTTTGTAATAAAAATCTTCATCAGGACATTAGGATGAGTATAGTTTTATCTCAACAAAGAATTCAAGCTCAGTTTAGACAACACTATACTCATCCTGATGAAGGTTTCTATAACAAGGCACATGGTCTAATGGTTAGTCGTAGGAAATGAACTCATCGAACCAAGTTCAATTCCTGGATGAAGCTATTTGCATTTCACATGGCGCTAATACCCTTGGGAAAGGTATGCATCCAACTATTCTCCATCCAGCTATAGGTAAATAGCAGGGCAGACTGGGCTTTTTAACCATGGCTAGGTAACCAATCTAGGAGAAGGGAACATGTTAAGCTCCACTTAAGAAATTGACCATGTGTCGTGCAGAGGGGTTGGTAAATATATATATAACAACCCAAAACATTTTAACATCAACTTCACCATCTACAAATAAATTTAGCTTTCAGAATACTTCTTTTTTTTTTTGTATTTCTACATACCGTCTGATTTATTTCCATATCTTACCACCCATTATATATATATATATATATATATATATATATATATAAAGATACTTGGTAATGATTAGCCATAAATGGCTACTGTTTATTTTGGAATGGTTTTTGACATTCAGTTCACACAAGTTCGGAGTTCCTTATTGATCTTCCAATTATCAATGTTACCGCTTGATCCTATCTGACATTTTGCCCATTATAAGAGTCGGGGATGGGGGGGGGGGGCGTGAGGGAGGAAGGAGGGGAGGGGGTGCTGGTTGAAACTGCTCATTATATAACTGCATCAAAATAGGCCTACTCGAGTCAAAAAGATCAATTTCCAGTCCAGCCCACTCGACATTAAAGCAGAAAAGTGGGGGGGGCCTGTGAAGAATATGGATTTGTTTCAAAACAAAATTCATTCTTCATTGTTAAATCATACTAACACTAGGTCATCGTAGAAAAGATAACTTGCAGACGTCGGAAATTCAGAGATTTGATCTTTCAGCTTATATGTGTGTGTCCCAATTATTGCATCCTATCGTGGTGTAATGTTAGCAAACTACTCTCACAGATCCATTACACACATATATATATAAATATATAATAAAATATAATAAAATAATTATATAAAGGTTTTACATATCTATTTATTTGATGACAAAGGAACAGTCATGACCATTTGGTTTCATGCATGCGTAAGTGCAAACATTCTTCAGGTGACATTTTTTTCAAATGCCTAATATATATAATAGCTCTATTTTATATTGAGCACTCTACCAATAATACTGCATTTTGGCACACCGTTCCAGTAAAAGCTGAAACAGTGACAATCCCACACTATATATATATATATATATATATATATATTTGTAGTAAAAAGTTTTTTTCTTTCTACCACAGTTTTGGTGTTTTAAGGTACACTTTCAGGTAAACTAAAAAAAAATTAGGAAGCTACATTTTATATATACTTGTCAGCATGGCAATTAGTCTGTTTTTGAATTATTTTTTTTACTCTGTCTTTTAATTAGTTTGCATAAACCTTAGATTCGAAGTCTAGACATTTTTCTTTGAAGTGAAAAATGAATTTTCTGCGAATTTACATGTCACTTTCATTCAGGCGAGAATGATTTATAGAATAGAAAGAAAAAAAAAAAAAAAAATATATATATATATATATATATATATATATATATATATATATGGGGGGTGGTGACAAGACTTCCGTACCCATCTGCAGAGTGAACTCAATTTTTGTTTCTGGGTTAAGTAAAAGTAATGGCTGATATCAGATAAAAAGTGAGGGAGTCTATCCCCTCTTCACTAGCACTAGACCAAGGAGATTATCTTAGCGTTTAAGATGGAGCGCCACACCTACCATCAGCTCCTTAATTTACTGCACAAATCCCTGTGTTACTCATACACTGAGTTGGTGAGGGCCGGTATCAAACCCGGAACCTTCTGATTACTAGTTGAACGCTCTACCGACTGAGATAAACCGGCCCTCTTGATTTTAGTTAACAAGCAGACTTAATGCTGAAAAAGATATGATGTGAATAGATCATTTGATTCAGTTATAATTCTTTTCTTTCATTCAAAGAGATGATCCTAAGCAAGCTGATTAGATTTGTTTGTTTGTTTGTTTTGTTTTACGGCATATCAACCTCAGTGGGTCATTTAATGCCGATAAAGTTTTGAAATAAATCAATTCTTAATGGATAATACAATTTTTTTATAAATACATTTTTCTATTTAACCCATAGATGGGACCCTAACAGGTACTACCACTCCGGGTCAGAGTGGACCAGGGAGCAATGGTGATGAAGGGGTGCTCCACATTCCCCAAACCTCCAAAACTGGAACCTCACCATCAGATAGAGTTTAACGTCATTCCCAGGACATGTAGACCCGCAGCTACCGCCTTCTAGCACCCATATGATAAAAAGGGTTGGGGATTGTCATTAGGGCAATAGGGTTGGGAAAATCATATAGGTGCTAGGGCTTGACGTGACCAGCCGATTGATCGGAGGGGGTCTCTCCGACCGCCCGTCTAGCCCAAGATAGGGCCAAAGTGGAGTATTGCAAGTCATGAAATGCTCATCCACCTGGGCTCTATCCTTAAGCATCACGGGTCGCCACCCACGGCCAACAGGTGGCCCCATTGGGGGAGTCTTACCCCTCTGCAGAGGTGCAGTCGGTGCATTCTAACGCCCCAGCCAACAGGGCGGCAAGCAAGCTGATTAGAATAAAATAAACCTTAAGATAAATAAACAAGTGTGGTAACAAGATTTTCACACCACACAATACACACGAATATTTATACTGGCTCAACTTATGCAACAAGAAAATTGAGCGTCCCGGCGCCTAAACCTTAAGCAAGGCATGGAAAGGGGTAAGGTGGAGAGGAGAGTAGCCTTGACAGCAAAAAGAGCCAGAAAGAGGGAGAAAAGACAGCAGCCCCAGAAAGCATCACAGTTTATGTGCAGTCAGTGCACCAAAGACTGTCACTCAAGGATTGACCTGCACAGCCACTTGCGCAACTGCAGATATTTATTCTTTTTGGACACTACGTCATCGTTCTTAGTGGAGGGAAAGGTGCCAACAACTTATGCAACTGGCCTATAAGCTAATATATTCAGTCTCATTAATGTTCACTGTCAATTATCTGGACCTCATCCCAGAGAAGGTAATGTACACCCTATTCTCTCCGGATTCGGTCTGTCATATCAAGTTTTACTATTTGGCTATGGTTTAAGTTTCTTAACACTGTTTTGTCTGAAGAACAATTTGGAATATCAATAATTCTTCTCAAAGTTAGAGACAAAATATTCTTTGGCTGTTTAACAACATGAATTCAGAATAATGAATTAACTTCAGGAGATTAACATCCATATATCAGTAGATTTTCTTTTATCTACTTCACTTTATAAACCACTAGAAGTGGCTACCCAGCATTGCCTGGGTAGAGGGGGTATAATAAAAAGTTAGTCTCACAGATCCATTGATTGTTTTGGTCTTACATAATTGATTTACATTTTAATCATGAACGCAACTAATGACTTTCCTTTCTCTTACTATTCAAATCCTAATTTTTGAATATCATTGCAGATATAAATAAAATCTCAATTATTTTTGCACTAAAAGCAAGCTCTGGTGATAGTGAATGTGTATATATATTTACTTTGTCGTTAATTGTTTTATTTTTTGTAGTTTCCTCCGGACATACATACATACACACACACAACTGCCCTTTATATATGTATAGATAGATAGATTAGGCTCCCAAAGCAGCCATGATCAGGCAAGGGATTTCATCTAATCTTTTTGAATAAGAATAATAATGAAACTAGCAGGACCTGTGGATATACCACAGTATGATTATTTAATTATTATGTTTGATATGTTTACTTAATAGCAAAATAGTTCAAAATGTAAAATGTATTATAATCTTGATTTAACACCCACTCACTTTTTTTTTCTTTCTTTTCATTATGTTTGATTGAAACCAATCAGTGTCATTGCTTCCACATGCTCACCCCCTTTTTTTTTTCTTTTATTAGTATTTTTTGTATTAGCATCATGTGAAATGTAAACAGCTTCTTCTAGAAATTGTCCATTTCCCACAACTTTATCCATTAGACCACACGCCTTGGGACAATCATATAGGTGCTAGGGCTTGACATGACCAACCAATTGATTGGAAGGGGCTTCTCCAACTGCCTGGTGTGTGTGTGGGGGGGGGGTACGCCTCTGCAGAGGTGCAGTCAGCATATTCTACATCCCCAAATAACCAGTAAGAAAATAGATGAAAATGAGTTAAAGAAGAAGAAAATAACAATATATTAGCAATCTCCTTATATTGACTGTAGAAGAAGCCAAGATTACAATTATAGGCATTCAATACAAACCATGTCAGTTAATGATAGTAATAACAGGTATACATGTCTGGTTGATATGACAAAAAAATTATATAAAGATTGCTTTGTTAGCATCAAACTGGAGTTTCTAGAGTCTTAAGCAAGTAAGTATTTCTTACTTTATTTCTTACTTTATGCATACGTTGGAAATTCAGAGATTTAATCTTTCAGCTTATACATGTGACCCAATTAAAGTGTCCGATTGTTGTGTAATGGTTAGCAAGCTAATCTTGCGGATCCATTGCTAGTGAATAACAAGTTCAATCCTTGCTGGATGCCCCAATCTTGCGACCTTGTGCCACATCCTGTAGCAAACAGGTTGTGGTAAGTAGAGTTTCCCATCATTTGCTAACAACTGTGTGGTTATATACACAATAAATATTTTCACTAGTCAATAATCAAGATTTCAACCGTTCAGACAGACATGGGGAGAAACAAAACAAAAAAAAAAGCCCATGAAACTCTTCCAAATATTACTAAAACCATAAATTTGTGTAATTTTAGTTTGAAAAAAAAAATCTTGCATAAATATTTGCTGGTTTCTAGTTTAAAATCAATTTCACAAAAATAAGTAGAAAGAAAAAGATGAAAAAAATTTTCAGATATATTGCCAAAAAGTTGAAGGATAGGATATATCTAAGAATAAAATCACAAATACCAAACAAAAAACCTAACAAAATCTACTAACAAATTTAAAGGTTTTCATATACTCAGTAACGCCATGTAGTATAATGGTTAGCAGTTAGATTAGCAAACCATTGTTAGTGAGTTTGATTCTCACTGGGTGCCCCATACTTATGGCCTTGTGCCACTCTAAGCTAAGCTTAGTAAATAACTATACTCAATCACCCCAAAATCAGTGAGCTCAACTTCATAAAAATACTGAAACTAATGTTTAATTCAATTTAAATGAATATTTCAAAAAAATTAAGTTAAAGTATTTTGAGCTTATTGGTCGGATCTAATACAATTCTTATTGTAATTTTTCTGAATTTTTTTAGATGAAGCTTGATATGTATTATTTTTATTTTTTTCAGACTGTTGTCCTCATCTTTGGGAAATATAAAAACACAACATTTTGACTGTTGTACAATCCCAAGATGAATCATTGCTACGCTCAGATAACAAGGAACACCTGAAGAAGACCAGTGAGTACAATAGCCAAAATATTGTGTTTTTATATTTCACAAAGATGAGGACAACAGTCCAAAAAATCAAAATATTATTCTTACAGTACGGGCATATCATTTACTAACAATTGTTTTTTACAAAGGTATATGAGAAATAATTGTAATATTAGCTTATTCAGGACATATTTGGATATTTTGTTCTATTCATTAAAAAAAAAAAAAAAAAAAAAAAAAAAATTGCATTAAAGAAATCTGTGAAAAAAGATTTACTTACCCAGGGGATAAATGTCTACCTTAAATGGTAACATAATTCTCTTGGACATGAAATTATGAGTTTTGCCTTCATCTCTTGGAAACAAGGGCAACCAAACCTAGATGAAAGAAAAAAAGAAAAACAGGTAGAAACATTACACAGATTTTACACATGTGGTTCTTTAAAAAGTCATAATAATTACAGAGGCAATAGATAAGAGAAGGAATATACTTCTGTATATAGACCAATTCACCCCCCTCTCACAATCACAAAGAAGCAGCTGTACATCAACTTTCCAACTATCACACAAACCATGTGAGACAGAGAAGCAAAGATGAACTCATAAGTGACGTCCTCATATGGAAACCAGCACATGGACATGCCAGTGCGAGCCATTCAGCAAACACCTACATAGACCAGCTCTCTGCAGATACAGGATGCTGCACAGAGGACAATGAATGAGAGGGATGGTTGGCGAGAGATTGTCATGGATATCCGTGCTACTGGCGCAACATGATGATGATGATGATATACCGATTAATTACAATATCTGCTTAAAAGATAAGACCTGATATGGATGAAATATATAAGATGTAATCAGAAAGTAATAAGACCAAATCTCAAGAATTTGTACATGAAGTAATTGGTATTCATAGCACTCAGGAATATTCCATGCTTGCATCTGGGTGATCCCATTCCTTGAGTCCTGATTGGCTGGTGGTATCAGTGGGATTATGGTGACAGATAAATAATCCACCATTCTGCACTATGTTTGTGGCAATGCAGGGACTGTATTGGGTTACGGCTTGCTTGTTGCCTTGTCTGCCAATTCGACAGTAATTGGAATCCCACTGTGATGGTGAGTATTGATTTTATCCAAATTAGCATTGACTCATCTAGCCATCATCATTATAAAAGTTGCTCAGCTTTTCACACAGCTTCGTTTAAATTTTGAATTAAAATAAAGTCCAGATTCCATAACATCATAGAACTGCCAACAACTGAACAGCTGCCTAACAATCAGGATTCTAGCCTTCTCTGATGTAGTACAGATACAGAAATAAGTATATTGAATATTTTATTATCCACACATCATTCACTCAATTAGAAGTAAGAGCCGTACCGTAAGCAAAGTGGACATAAAATTTCTCCATTTGGAAATGAGTGCAAGACGTAACGAAGAGTTGACACGTCATCATCTCAGCCATTCCGACAAGGAGAGGGTAAAGTAAACAAGCGTTTTAACACATCTCTCCATTTTGACAAGTAAAGAGCATAGTGTTAAATACCAATTAATTACAATATCTGCTTAAAAGATAAGATCTGATGCGAATGAAATATATAAGACATGATCAGAAAGTAAGACCAAAACTCTAAATTGTTTTTAATTTAAAATTTTAGATGAAGATGTGTAAAGAGCTGAGCAACTTTTATAATGATGTGTAGATGAGTCGGTGCTAATTTGGAGATGGTTTGTTTGTTTGTTTTGTTTTATGGCATATTAACCTTTGTGGGTTATTTAATGCCAACTAAGTTTTAGATTCGCAGCGGTAGATTGGTAGAGAAAAAATGTCTATGTATAGATTTTTTACTATTGTTCAATTACTCATATTTTTGAGTACAATCCCACTTCTCTAGGAAATGTAAAATCCTGAATGATCTTATTTTTGTGAAAAGTTTTTTTAAATGACTTGCTTGGTAGTATTTTGTTTGCACTAGATCAAATTCAACACACTCTAGCAGTATATGTTTCACTGTAAATCTCCTTAGCATATAGTGCAGATTGGGGATTCAAAATAGAAAAATTAGTTTTTGATAAACACAGGATTGGTTGGTTGGATTTTATGGTATGTCAACCCTTGATGGGTTATTTTATGCCAAAGACATTTTGTTTTATTCATTCTTGATGGGTATTAAAAAGAAAAAAATGTTTTAACTCAATTTTTTTTTCAAACACATTTTTTTAAAACTTTTTCTTTTAACCTAAAGATGGGACCCTAACAGGTACTACCACTCCAGGTCAGGGTAGAACAGGATTGTGCAAGAACAACAAACTCCATACTCCCTAAACCTCCTAAATCTTTCCAACTTTTTTTTCTTTTTTTTAAATAGCAGTAAATCGCCCATGATTCACCCTTTTTTAATATCTTAAATGACAAGATAGCACATACCTTCATTCCTTGATTTCCACAACCAAGCCACAGTGCCTCCATTAACTGCATTTTTCCCAAATTTGCTTTTGATGTTGTCCAGAGATTTTCCACTGAACTTGCCACAACAGACGGAGAACAAAATGGACCATCCTGACAGAGAAAAATAAACATGACATTAATTTCAGTTTTTATTAAGTGATATTACAAATAACTATCATGTATGCAAGAAAGTAAATTGTTAAATAATATGCAATGAATATATATATATATATATATATATATATATATATAATATAAAATGTGCAGTATTCAATTAAAGTGGTGGCAGCAGTGGGGCCATCCTGAAGAGAACTGGACTCCTTGGCATGTACAACATACTTATCCAACGCAACCCGAGATGGGCTGGCCACTTAAACAGACTTAGGATGACAGACTGCCAAAGCAGATTTTGTACTCTCAACTGAGAGAATGATCACATGGAATCAGTAGACCAAAGCTCAGTTACAAAAACAACATCAAGAGAAACCTGGAGGACTTTAGCGTTCCCCATAGGCAGTTGGCAAGATGCAACCAGAGTCCGAACATATTGGAGGAAACATATTCACGTGGTGTCATCATCGGAAATGATGGACAGCAAATGATGATGATGCAATGAATTCATTTCTATTTTGATTTTTCAGACTGTTGTCCTCATCTTTATTGTAGTATGTAAAATCATGTTTCAGTTGCTGTATTCTTTGGCCTTCTTCAGGTGTTTCCTGTGTATCTTCTGAGCATAGCAAAGACCCAAACTGGGAAATCATTTTGAATAAATCAGGACAACAGTTAAAAAAATAAGAATTATACACATCAACCTTAATCTCAAAATTTCAGAAAAATAATTTCTATTTGTTCATTTTTAATAGTATATTCACTTTCTCTGTATATGGTTCTCCATTAAATCTATTAGGTGGGTGCAAAAGTATCTAGAATAAATAAAATTATTTTTCAAAATGTCAGTTTATTATTAGGATTATTCAGACTATTGTCCTCATCTTTATTGTTATCTGTATAACATTTCAGCCAATATGCCCTCCGGCCTTCTTCAGGTATTTCTTGTCATAATTGGGAGTCATACATTGTACAGATAACAATAAAGATGAGGACAATAGTCTGAATAATCCTAATAATACTAATCATCAAGCCTCATCTCAAAAATTCAGAGAAATGTTAATTTATAGCTTAAAATTTTTTTTTTTTTTTAAGGAGAGAACATTTGCACATGCCTATAATATACAATTTAGCCAGTAGTGATTATTTTTCTAACAAATTTAGTACTGTTAAATTTTAGTTTAAGTATTTGCAAATGTTAAACTTTGTTTTTTGTTTTAATATTAAACCATTATCAGGACACTGTCAATATTATGTTGTATCTTCTGAATTATATTCCATTTTTGCTGGTTTAATATTTTTTAAAAATGAAACATTTAACATTGGCAAATACTTCAACTATAATAAAATCATCCTCTTAATAACTTGTTTTTGAATATATTTACATAACGGATTTATATCCATTTTCTCTGATACACACACACAAATATATACAAGGTGTGTCAAAAGAGTATCAAGATTTTTTGTACTTTTTGATACATCTTGTATTCTTAAAAAAAATTACGTTCCATTCATTCTTCATTTCTATCTTGGTAATTACAGCTTTAAACTTGGTACTTTTTTGACACCTTCTATTCTGAAAAGAATTAATACATGGAACGTTGTGTGTTTTTTTTTTTTTTTTTCAGAATACAAGGTGCGTCAAAAACGTACAAAAAATCTTGATACTTTTTGATACACCTTGTATATATTGTAGATAATATGTGGACTTGGTTCAGTATCATTGATAAAGCATTTATATTTTAGTTAAGGTACCCTGGACATGGAGTCAACAGTTTTGGGCCTGAAAATCTCATAAGCAAGACACTGTCAGTAACCAGGAATTGACTCCATGTCCATGCTACCTTTATATATATATATATATATATATATATATATAGTTAGAATTCTGTGGCAAAACCATCTACAAACTACTACAAAATCTTTACAGTGCTCAATACACAATAATGCATAGCAATATCATAATATATGAACAATTATAAAAAAATTTTTTAAAAAAAACAACATATAAGGTTGGGACATGAAACAGTTATAACTCTGCTTTACATGGTTTTTTTTTATAATTGTTAATTCATATAAGTTAAAAGAGAGGAAATGAATCCGACAGTATGAGAATGAACAAGATGGAATGAAAACACCACACAAGGCTGTTAAAGAGAATATATATTGTTGTTAAATTGTTTTCTCTTTAACAGCATTGCGTGGTGTTTTCATTCCATCTTGTTCATTCTCATATATATATATTATACATAAAGCAGTCTTTTTCTAGTATTGGAGAATTGAAAATAAAGTGCTTGATTACAGGTGTAAGAGCTGTATTTATTTATTCATTATAGTGTACAATAATTTAAGGTGCGATAGGAAACCAATGGTAACAATCACACCTTAAATGTATTGCACACTATAATGAATGGAATATATATATATATATATATATATATATATATATACATACACATACACACATGTATGTATGAGTGTGGGCATGAGCAGTTATATCAAAGTAAATATAGGGATGAGTATTAAGTAATAAGGACTTTGAGTGAATAGTCATGATAACAATGATAGAAATTGCAATGTAGAAAGAGAATGTCTAGAAATTATACTTTACCAAGTGATATTTGTTATTGTCTTCTTTGATGTGTGCACTCGACTTTTCAGGTTGAAACATCAGCAACTTGCCAGACACATTTACTAATATACTTTCTACATCTTTTGTCGGCTTTTGTATTCGAACACCTAAAAAATAAAAAAAAATGCATAAGAGCAACAAATGGAAAAAAAAAAAAAAAAAAAAATGACATTTACCTGTCTGTGGGTGTGAAAAGTAGACACTTTTTTTTTTCTTCATTCAATATCAACAACAAGCTTTACACGCAATCATGTACATATATATATATATATATATATATATATATATATATATATATATAATCTTGGAGGCGTGTGGTGTAATAGTTAATGTTATAGAAAATAAACTCTGGGACTAGAGTTCAAATCCTGATCAAGACTCCTTTCATTTCACATAGCGTAAATAACCTTAGGAAAGGTATGCATCCAATTTTTCTCCTCTTGGCTGTAGGTAAATAGTAGAGCAGAGTGGGCTCTTTAACCTAGGTATGGCAACTTAGACCCTAACGAGGCGCCTGGAGAATAAGCTAGATGGGAGCTGCATAGGAATGCTGCGTGCGATCTTGAATGAGTCGTGGAAACAACACCCCACAAGGAAACAGCTGTATGGCCACCTGCTTCCTATCTCACAAACCATCAGAGTGAGCCGGAAAGACATGCTGGACACTGCTGGAGAAGCATAGATGAACTCATAAGTGACATTCTCCTGTGGAAGCCAACACATGGACATGCAAGGACCTACATTGACCAGCTCTGCATGGATACTGGATGCTGTGCAGAGGACCTGATTTTAATTGAGTTTTCCTTCTCCTAGACTGGTTGCCACCATCAACATCATCATCATCATCGTCATGTAGCACAGATATCCATGACAATCTCTCGCCAACCTTCTCTATCATTCATTGTTCCAGGTTGTCTTTGATATCTGCGCTACATGATGATGATGGCAACCAGTCTAGGAGAAGGAAAACTGAATTAAAATCAGTTGTACACCTAGAGAAGAATGGAATCTGTCAGGTCATTCCTGTCTAAAATAGGTTACATGAGTAGCCCCCCACCCCCACACACAAAATTATAATAATTTGAACAAAACTCAGACTATGCAAACATTTTTTTCTAGTTTCTGAAGTTTTATGTATTTTATATACAACTAGCAAGAATATGTGCCCTTTGGATGTAAGTATTTAAGTTTTTATGTAATGAAATATATTAAATTAGAAAGACTAATGAAATTAGATAAGAACGCATATAAAAAGATTACACTTAATTTAATTATATTCTAATTGGTTTCTATATAAAATCATTCATAGGATTGATTTTAATACGTTGGAAACTAAAACAATAATATTAGAGATCAATAACATCAAGTAATTAGTTATTAAATCCGGTTTTGTTAAAACCAGTGTGCAAATTAACCAAACCATATATTATGTAAAACATTATTTCTTAGTGATATATAAGACACATTGCAGGATTTTAAACAGACTAATAACATGGGCTGTTTTGAAGCAAATCTAACTCGGATTTTCAGAGAGACATTGTTAATAAATAAGATTTATTCAATGTATTAATGATTCTGACTAAATTAAATACTCATTGATAAACTTTCACAATTCCAGAGTGTAATGTGATGTAAATAGTGACAGTTTCGGTTACAGACAGACACCGAATCTCCATCATAATAAGATATTGATTACAGTTTCCATCATTGCAAGTGAAAAACTCACAAAACATAAGAATTATTTCTCTAAATTAAATTTACCAAGGATATTAGCGCTATTGTTTCTTAAGAGGTGTTTTGCACACGGTTATATGATCAAATATTCCTATCTAATACAAGTACTTTGCACACTTGTAGGATTTCAAGTATTTTTATATAATAATAATAATCATATGGTAAGTATTTCTATTTAATAATAATCCTTTGTTTGCACAGTCATATGGTTTCAAGTAACTAATAATAATAATCTTTAGAAAACAATTATAGCTTCAAGTAATTATTCTTAGTACAAATAATTTATATTTATATATAAAGTATTTCTTTGAATTTTTGAGATGAGGCTTGTTAATTAGTATTATTTGGATTATTCGGAGTACTGTCCTCATTTTTATTGTTATCTGTACAATGTTTTAGTCGATGTACCCTCCGGCCTTCTTCAGGTATTTCTTGTTGGACTCAGGAGCCTTCTCGAACTATGGAACCTTCTTGTCATAATTAAGATTGAATAAAGGTTGGGCTCAAAGTTCCGTGATGGCTCCTGATTACAACAAGAAGGTTTCCGAGTTCAAAAAAGAAGGCTTCCAAATAATACTATATATAAAGTGTTTATCTATGCATATACAGACTTGTTCAGGATTTGAACTCTGGTAGCTGAGTCCACTTCCTACAACGATAACCACTACACCACCAGCACTTTCATTAAATCATATACAAGCTCTATAATAAGAGTTTGAATTTAAAACTTAATTAATCAGTTTATGTATAAAGAGAGTGATGTGTAATATCTACATTTAAATAGATAACCAAAAGACCCTCCAGGACTAATAAAGCCTGATTGAAAGAAATCTAATAAAATAAACTGCCCATGGCCTTTTACAAATTTTCTGGAATTTGATAATATAAAGGTGGGGGGGGGGGTATTGTAAAAAAGCTTCTGTTCAATTTATGTCCAATTATAATAATAAAAAATTAACTTTTAATAATTTTTTTAGAGTTTATATTTTGATTTGCCAAATTGAATAGATTGATGAATAAAAATAGGAAAAACATATCAATAAGAATTGTGGCAAATTTACATTGTATATCTCTTAATGAGGTAGATTTATACAGCATGACTTGAGGTTATTTTATAACTGAATTTGTTTATGGATACACTTCAGGGATATATTATTAAATTTATTGTAAATTGATTTTGTTTTAATATCTCTCATCATAGGAAAATTTAATTTTTTTTTTAAAATCTAAAAAAAAAAAAAAAAAAAAAAAAAAAAAAAAGAAAGAGGTAAGAAAAACTTTTCACTGGTGGAAAGCATTAATTTGAAATATGGGAATGAAAAACTTTTGTGTTCAATGGGATAGTTAAATAGAACATTTTTATTAAAAAAAAAAAAAAAAAAAAAAAAAAAAAAAAAAAAAAAAAACGAAAAAAAAAAAAAAAAAACACAGAAAAAAAACAGGAAAAAAAAACACTGAAAAAATGTTAGGTTCAGACCTAATGAAAATGAGTTATCCCCTTTGATCAGTAGGGGGTTGATAGGAACCTGTAAGTGGGATTTCCACAAGGACACTTTTGGATTGGGGTTTGTACCAAGTGCACAGCACGGTTGAGCTAGTTAAGTCACTTTTAGGGTAGAAGCATTCTCTATCAGGTGTTAAATAAAACCATGTTAATTTCAAACAACCTGGTCTTGTATTTTCATTCAGTGTTCCTTATTTTAACTATATGTAAAAACATATCAGAAACCAAAAAACGGGGGGGGGGGAACAGGAAAAAAGAAAATGGAGAAAAAAACAGGAAAAAATAGGGGGAAAATGGTGGTAAAAAAAATTTTTTTAAATGGGGAAAAAAAATATTCTTTAAAATCTAAAATAAATTTTTTTTTTTTTTTTAAATTTAAAAAACAGTAATGCTGATAATGATTTTAAGATTAGTTTCATTAAAGCAAAAATGCAATTCTTTGCACAATTCCTGAAAAACCTAATAAGAATCTGAAAAAACAGATGACAAAAATGAAGAATTGTTTTGCAATAAAAACAGAAGAGAAACAATATCTCCAAAACTTTCCATTGGTAATTATTTGTGGACAATAAGCAAGAAAAAATGCAACACTGGAAATAATGTTGATTAGTTTTCACTTGACACTAAAAAGGAGTCAAACATTAATCAGATGTTGATCTCAGACACAGATTGATATAATTACCTTAACTAAATAAACAGGTAAATTCACAAGCTTAACACTATCAGGTAAAAAAAATATTTATACAAAAGATGAAAAGTGCAGAAAACATCTACAATACAAAAAAATGGTATAATACAAAAAATAAAATCAAGTGAGCACTAGATTTCTTGGACAAACCCAAATAAATTGTGATTAACCGGTTCTATCTGAAAATCCTATTCACAAGAAACAATTTCATTCATCAACATTGTGGAATTGGTCTTTAGGATTTATTCTAGAATGTCTACAAGGATGAAAAGTTGTTTGGTTTTTTTTTTTAAAGGAAAAAAGAGACTAAGAAATTCTTTAAGCAATACCAATTCTTTTAGACTTGGTACCAAAGACTGCAAGCAGGAAACACCTTCGTACTTTAATACAACCGAGAAAACTAGACATTTCTTTCTAAACTCTTTATATCAACCAGTTCAATAAAAGTGTCTAGACAATAATAAAAAAAGAACAGATTTTGCTAAACTTCTGAAGAGTCACATAAAATAAAGTAATTTGTGCTAACACCAAAAAGTTGGGAATGAATAGATGACTAAGTCAAACACTTATACAAGGTAGTTAAATCTGTCTGTAGATAATACAGAGGAATCTTGACTTATGAGTTCTTCAAGCTTACAAGATTTCTGAGTTATGAGCATTTAAAAAAGTAAAGTAGGCGGAGTAGCCTATTGTTGATATCAGTAGGACAGCAGGGGAGTTCATCCCTTTTCGCTAGCACTAAACCATGGAGATTATTTATGCATCTGAGGTGGATCACCAAATCTACAGTCAGCTCCTCACTTTGCCACACAGAAGTTGTGCTACTCATATTCCGATTTAGAAAGGGCCGTATCAAAGCTGGAAACTTGCGGTTCCAAGGCAGATGCTCTACTGACTGAGCTAAACCGGCCATACTTGTCAATTTTTGGAGGTTACAAGTTAAAATTTAAGGTATGAGCAAGCTTCAAATATGGCTAATAAGTTCACTAAAAACATTTAAGTTTCTGAATTTATTATGTCAAAGAAAAATATTATTTATAAAAAAATAAGCATTAAAACATTACAGCAGATAATTCATTACATTCTATTTCAATGTGTTTTTATACAATACACTGATATTTTTATTATCTAAAAAAAACATAACAAAAAATGTGGTGTTTTGTGGGGCTGTAACAGATTAATGGCATTACAGCTTATCACAATGGGGTAAATTGATTTGATATATATATTTACCAACCCCTCTACATGATTGTTTGTTTGTTTTGTTTTACGGCATATCAACCTCAGTGGGTCATTTAATGCCGATAAAGTTTTGAAATAAATCAATTCTTAATGGATAATACAATTTTTTTATAAATACATTTTTCTATTTAACCCATAGATGGAACCCTAACAGGTACTACCAATCAGGGTCAGAGTGGACCAGGGAGCAATGGTGATGAAGGGGTGCTCCACATTCCCCAAACCTCCAAAACTGGAACCTCGCCATCAGATAGAGTCATTCCCAGGACATGTAGACTCTCAGTCACTGCCTTCTAGCACCCATATGATAAAAAGGGGTTATGGCTTGCCATAAGGGCAATAGGGTTGGGAAAATCACATAGGTGCTAGGGCTTGACGTGACCAGCCGATTGATCGGAGGGGGCCTCTCCGACCGCCCGTCTAGCCCAAGATAGGGCCAAAGTGGAGTATTGCAAGTCATGAACTGCTCATCCACCTGGGTTCTATCCTTAAGCATCACAGGTCGCCACCTACGGCCAACAGGTGGCCCCATTGGGAGAGTCTTACCCCTCTGCAGAGGTGCAGTCGGTGCATTCTAACGCCCCAGCCGACAGGGCGGCCCTCTACATGAGCAGGATGTGATACATGGTCAATTCTTAAGTAGAGGTTTGAATTCAAAGTCTTCCTTCTCCTAGACTGGTTACCTAGCCAAGTCTACCCAAATATTTACCAATAGCTGGAGGGAGAATAGTTGGATGCATACCTTTCCCAAGGGTATTAGCACTATGTGAAATGCAAACAGAAAAAAATTGAGTTAATTCTAGATTAACAATTTATATATTGATACTCGTATATTCATATGACTTATCATCTTGCAACAGTCTTTGGTTAAAAATGAGACCATCTAAACTGTCCTAGATGAAATACAAAAATCTAAATCCGGATTATCTGATACCTTTATCCAATTAATTCCTATTTCTTATGAGTATCGTCACCTCAGCTAAATAGTGGACCATTCCGTTTTTATTATAAAGAAAGGGAAGTAAAAGGACATGCGATACAGAAAAAATATAGTAAGAAAGAAAGAGTAGGTGAAAGATATAGAGAAGGGGTGAGTGCACAGAAGTGATAGTGCTAATCTGTTTCAATCGAACATAATGAAAAGAAGGAAAGAAAGAAAAAAAAGAGTGAAAGATACTTAAATCAAGATTATTATACTTTTTAAGTGAAATACTGTGGAAGCCAGCACATGGACACACTAGTGTGGGCCGGCCAGCAAATATGTACATTGACCAGCTCTGTGCGGATACTGGATGCAGTGCAGAGGACCTCCCGAGAACAATGAGTGATAGGGACGGTTGGAGAGAGATTGTCATGGATATCCGTGCTAATAGCGCGACATGATGATGATGACGACATATTGAACTATTTTGCAATAGAACTTATGTAAACATGTTAAACATTGTAATAATCAAATTATTCTATTGTGGTATATCCACAGGTCCTGCTAGTCTATATATTAATACTTATGTTCATATGACTTGTGTTGCAACACTTGAGTAACCTCTGGTCGTAAATCCTGATTATCTGGTGTTGTTTATCTGATAAATTCTTATTTCTTATGAGTGTCATCACCTCAGCTAAATAATGGACTATTCCATTTTAATTATAAAGAAAGGGATGAAAAAGGACATGCTACACAGAAGAAATATAAGAAAGAAAGAGAATAGGAGAATGATATAGAAAGGTGGGAGTGCACGAAAGCGATAATACTAATCTGTTTCAATTGAACATAATGAAAAGATGGAGAAAAAAAAAAAAAAAAAAAAAAAATCAAGATTATTACATGTATTATTCAGACTATTGTCCTCATCTTTACTGTTATCTGCATAATGTTTTGGAAGATGTGCCCTTCGGCCTTCTGCAGATAACAATAAAGATGAGAACAATAGTCCAAATAATACAAATTATCAAGCCTCATCTAAAAAAGAAAATTAGAAAAATAAGATTATTATACGTTTTACATATTAAACTATTTTGCTATAACTCTTAAGTAAATATATCAAACATTGTAATAATTAAATTGTCATACTGTAGTATATCCACAGGTCCTGCTAGTTACATATATTTTGATTCTTGGCATTGAGTAAGTATAAATGTTGCCATTGGTCTCCATTAATAATGCATTTCTGTCTAATAAACTGATTTTCAGCTCAGATATATTTTCTCTCAAAAATTTATTTTTTATAAAGAAAAAGAGAGAGAGAGCAACTCTTAACAAAACCTGTTTACAATAATATCATTACTTGGTCAAATAAATTCATAAATCAATAATAATGATGGTAGCTTTTGTTGGCACAACAAAACCCAATCAATTTCATTTGTTTTAGGATATTTATTAACTTTCTTTTTGACCATTAAAAAAAAATTAATGATGCTTAAATTTCTTTGAAAAACTATTCTATGATTTCAGTAACAACAACAAAGGATTTTATTGGTAATTATGTAACTATTTTCAATAGATTACCACTTTGATTTGAGGAAAAATGATTTTTTTTTTCACTCTAGAGAAAAGTAGCATTTTTGACAAATCTACTTTAGTTAATACAAGAGAAGTTATGAATGAATTGTAATTAAGATCTCCAATAGACAGACAAGACATTAAAGAATCAAAATATCTAAATCAACACTAGCGTTACTATTATAACATTACATTAAAACTTCTTTGATTTTTGTACACTTTTCTCTTAGTTTTACTAACATTAATAAATTTAAAAAAACTATGTATAAACCTAACTACTTATTATAATGGAATTGTGTGTTTTCTGTCTGTAACCGAAACTATATTACTACTCAAGTCACAATTCCATGTCCCATTCTCCATGATTTTATTTTTTTTTAAACCCAATTATTAATAAAATTATTTTACATTAATACTGTTAACCATATCTACATATTAATAACATGCAATTGTATTTATATATACAACAAAATAGGGTTACAGTGTGAACAGCAAGGCTAATTTGCACATTGATATTAAAAATTTAATTTTAATAAATATGTGCTTGGTATTATTGATTTCTAATTGTTTGGTTTTATCTTAATGAATACAAGTAAAATCTCTTCAATTATCTTAAAAGAAATCCATTAACAAGAAGAAATAACTGTAATTTTATTATTTACTTCCTATTTTAACTGAATAGTTAAATTAGGAAAATTTAACAATGAAAGACGGGAGTGATGGAAGAGCAAGTTTCAGTTGTCCAATTTTCGATTATACCCCTCTCTGTTTCAATCTTTTTATCTGCATTCTTATTTAGTTTCATTAGCCTTTATAATTTAATATAATATTTTATAACATTAAAACTTAAATACCTGCATGTGAAGGGTGCATACTTTTGCTAGTTAAACACAAAAAACAATAAAACATTCTCAGTACTTGTTATTCAAACTATCAAATCTATTTACAAATGTGTAATCCTTTAAGAACTTGCAAATATTTATTTATAATAAATCATTCTATAAAACATGGGTCAGTCCAGGTGAGGTATCAAAGTTTAGGTATCAAACTTTTCTCTATCTTTTGGTATAAATGTTATGAAAAAATATTTGTAAACATTACCAGAATTTTCGATTGAATTTTGGAAAATTTCAGAATTAAGCAAATTTCTGATGCCAATGGCAGTGATATCCTCTTTTTTAAATAAAATTTCCACAAAACTGTTTAACCACCTGTCTAGCCTAAGGACCAAAGTGGAGTGTTATAGGTCATGGACTGCTCAGTCACTAGGATTCAGTCTTTAAGCATCATGGGTTGCCACCCACAAACAACAGGGGACTCTATTTGGAGGATATAAACATGGAATATAATAGAAAACTAATTTTTCTGGATACATGTTATGAAATAAATTGCCAGCTGTTTTGAGATCACAGTATTCTATCACAGCTAAGTTTAGTTAATGGCATATTAATTCCTAATGGGTTATTTAATGCCAAAATTTGAATCATTTGTAAAATCATAACTTTTTATGTTCAACATTCCATTGCAATCATTTTTTTTTTAAATCACATTTTTCCATTTGTCTATAATAACCATTTGTTTGCACACATTTATGCGGTATCAAGTATTCCTATCTAATACTAATAACTTTTATGGTTTCAATAAACAATTACTATTCAATAGTTAAAGAGGGGGTGGTTAAAATATTTACATTTACTTGTTGAGAAAAGAGGGGGGTAAATATTGCTTTCATATTGCATTAACTTTTTAGGAAAAACACCTTCAAACAGCTAGGGAGTTAAATAGTAGTGTGGATCAGTTTTTCAGCAGTCACCACTTGGTGTTTTTTTGAGGCAAGAGGCCAGGATGCATTAATGCGATATGCACCTAAATTTATTTATGAAAAAGTATTTTGTAAAAAAAAATAAATAAAAAAAAAAAAAAAAGGAGAAAAATTATGAGGTTGGTTTTTTAAACCAATCAACCAGCCCACTATTCAATTTTATGAAATCTCAGAAACATTTGAACACAAAAGATATTTGCTTTTCTATATAAAAAAGGAAAAAAACTACCTGGAGAAATTTTTAAATAGTACTTATGAGTTTGTTCAGTATGGCAACCACACCCTATGACAATAACTACCATATGCTATTGGATCTAAGCATAATAATGAATCAAATACTTTCAATGAATATTGTTATTTGTTAATACTGAAGCCAAGGAAACAAAAAAAGTAAACTACATTCAAATAGAGATGGATATGAACTACATTAATAATTATGAAATACAAGAGAAAAAAGTCAAAAATAAACACTTAGAAAAAGTAATAATGACAAAAATAACAATAAATGAAAAAACAGAGTTTGTGAAAAAAATAATGAAAAAGTATAATAAAAAATTAAAAACAAAAGGAAAAAAAATAGAACTAAATGTGTATATATGGGTGTTATAAGGGTATGTATTTACCCAACCCCTCTACTATGCGAAGGATGTGACACAAGGTCAATTTTTATTACATCTTAACTGGTTGCCTAATCAAAACTAAAGAACACAGTTTGTTCTACTATTTACCTGTAGTTCAGAGAGATTGATTCATGCCTTTCTTGAGTACACATAATAAAAATAAAAATATTTTGATGTTTCACCCCATATGAGTTTCATCAGATAAGGATTTGGAAAAAAATCTTTAATTAAAAACATTCAAAATTGCACTATGATATGAATTAAAGGATTTGAAAATATTACTCTTGTTTCATTCCAAGCAAAAAGAGTTCCAGTTTATAATAATTATTTTTAAAAACACAAAAAAAATTTCTATTTATTAAAAAAAAAAAAATTTTAATCTAAAATTTTTAATATACTTTAATATTATTCGTTTTATGTGAAGCAAAAATAGTTCCGGGGGTTATAATTATAATTTTTAAAAGCAAGAAAAAAAATTTTCTATTTATCTTAAAAAATTTTTTTTTTTTAATCTAAAAATTTTAATATTCTAAATCTTAAAAAATGTATAAATATTAGAACACATTTATCAAATTTTTGCCATTCTTTAAAAACTATGTTTAATTTATATGATACAGATATTTTACAAAAATATAAAAGTTTGGAATATATCAATCCAACAGAAAGTTATATCGTACTTTTAATTAATAATTTCTTTTATTTGATGTTTGCTAAATATTCAGCAAATTGATTTATAATTAAGATTTACAAAAGAAAAATTATCAAGATGCATCCACCCAAAGTTGCATTTTAAATAACACACTCCTAAAATTGTTTTTTTTTTAATATGAAATATAAAATATATACGAATATATATTATTTTAAATTCTATTTTTATTTTGGAATAATCTGATAAAAATTTGGTGGTTGGTTTTGAAGGCTATCACAATGCAAGTGTAAAGAAAAATGAGGTAACTATGATGTTGTTTGTTTACCTTTGATTTATTCTTAATATTTTGAGATAAAGATCTTTTCGTCAGAAAATTTCTGAATTCCTACCAACAGCTCCAGACTTTCAGAAATCTTCTGACAAAGATCTTTATCTCGAAATATTAAGAATAAATCAAAGGTAAACAAACAATATCATAATTACCTCATTTTTCTTTACACTTGCATTGTGATAGCCTTAAAACCAACCACCAAACCAATATAAACACAATGATTCAAGCAAATTATAAAACACTGATAAAAAAAATTTTTTTAAATATAAAAAATCATAAAATAATAATTAGAAAAATTTTTTAATTTTTTTTATCTTAAACATTTAAGAATAAGAAACAAAAGCTTTCATAGAATGTGAAGAGCAAAATTTAGTCAAATTAATTTTGTTTTATTACTTAAAGAAAATTAACAAATATATACAGCTAAGACGTGACCATGAAGGAAAAAAAAATTATGCAGTGGAATATAACATTTACGAGCAAATCGATAATAATCAGGGGAAATAACTCTTGCAAACAAAAGTTAAAATTGTCTTACCTGATTCGGCTCTAAGGGAAGTAAGAGTTATGCCAGTGACGAATAATGGGTGAGGAACGAAGTTCTGTAAAGAATTCTCTTGTACTTTGGTCATGGTCAAGGTGGGGTCTGCAAAAAAGACAATAACCATGAAATAAGCATGAACAAGTTACAAAGGTTTCTTTTTAAAAAAAAAAAATCTATATAAAATTAAAGCTGACGCATAGCTGCTTTAGTAGATGGATTAAAATTAGTGATATAATGACAAAACATTTTGATTGTGTTTTTATAAATAGTAACTTACAAGGATTTGTACTCTTTCGTTCCAGTTTGTACATAATGATATGACAATCAGTACAAAAGACTATCAAAATGTCTCTGAATGTATTAAGAAGTAAGACATGGGACGGCACTTTGGTGACACAGGCAAACATATTATCCAGTTTACTTGCTCTTGGATAACATCGAATCTGAAATAATAAGTGAAAACAGTAAAGTAAAATTTAGAATTAAACTGTAAAGAGAAAATAAAATTTTTTCTACATGTAAAAAAATAAATAATTGGACATAAATTGATGTTTAATCAAACTGTGTATTGTAATATAGTTGTGAGAAGTTTTAGACATAAAATTATGATAATATTGTTTGAGATGTTGAAATACAATAAATCCAGTGATGCTGAAGTTTTTAGATTTAGTGCGTCTTGGGACACATGTATCTGCTTTGAATGAGTCCCTGGGAAAATTTATGGGTCCCAACTAAAACCGTCTAACTCCTACCTTTTAACCTATCCTGTGTAATAATATTTCTAAAGAAACTATTGAAATGTATTTACAGTTAGCTTGAACTAGTGAGGGAAGAAAAAAAGAAAATACTGGGACTCATGAATATGATTTTACTGTGTCCTTTTAGCTTTTTGTGCGTCAGGGATGCAGGACATGTACCTATCAGCATCTCTGTAAATCTATTCTTATAACTAACATTACACCTCAATTTAGACATTGCCATAAATTGGATTCTAAATGATTGACCAATAAAATTACTTTGATTTTAATTAAATTTTAACTATAACCAAATTTTTATTACATAAAAAATACACACATAAATATATACGGGAGTAAAGTAGGGAATTGATTTGATGGTATGTAGATAATAGTGATAGAAAAAAAAGTATTCCAAAAAGATGAATTTATTCTTAATGGAAAAGTCAATCAAGTCTCCATATTGAATATTCAAAATTCCTCTTTTTAGAATACCTTATTTTTCTATTTTCCACACACACACACACACACACACACACACACACACATCATATTGAATTACTTGGATTTAAATTCAATTTCCAACTATAATTATTTATAATCAAATTTTTATTATACAAAAATTAAATAAATAATAATACTGTTTAAAAGAAGGAGATGATTATTTTCCTTATCATTATCATAATTTATATTTCTGAATGTTAATAACTTGAAGTATATATTTAATCTGGGTAGGTATTTACATAACCCACCATGGGTAGGATGTGACTTCCTAGACTTAAACATGGTTTAATACCACAACCAAGTTAAACTTATTAACTTGACTTGCTAAACGAGCATATTAAACATTGCCCTATATTAGGTGCTCTAAATAACAAAGACATTCAATATTATAGATTCAAATTTATTTAAGGCTAAAACGCACTTCAGATTTATTTAGAATGTCATTTTATTTCATTGAAACAAAGCAAAATAATATAAACATCAGAGTTATGTCCCTTTAATTCGTTTTCTAGAAACAAAAAAATGATGCCAGGCTGAACAGCCTACCTTATCTAGTCACACTGATGAGCCGTGAAACAGCAAAACAGGACTGTATGTAGATGGCAGTACATATGTGGGTTTAGCTCTCTGAAAATCGAATTGTCTGGTGGCTGCTAATTACACAAAAATTGCATAGTTTCTTAATAGATAGAGCACTCCTAGCAGCCTAATATGTTTATATCAGTAAATTCCCTTTCTTGAAAGTGGATTGTGTAGATTATGCGGAGGTAAGAACTCTGACTGACGACAAATCAGTTGAGTTTCGATCCCAGCTTGAAGCAACCTGTCTTGTCTAGCCTTACTGATGAGTTGTGAAATGGTAAAACCGAACTCTATGTGGATGACTATATGTATATTTTTTCTTTTATCAATTATGTAAATGTGTATGGTATCAAGTACACAGTATATTATGAATGAATATTTGAAAACCACAATTTATCAGAATCATATATGCCATTTTACCAGTACATTTTTTGTATATATATGAAAACCCTAATTTATTAGAAATTTCTGATAAATTATTGTTTTCAAATATTCATTCATAATATACTCTGTATTTGTAAAAATATGCACATATATTGATATTTATATATGTAAAATATTCATATAAACGTTTGAGTTCTCAATTTTGGTTGAATCCTTTCATAGAAACACTTGATATATATACATAAAGGTGAACAAAAGTGATAAGACAAATAAGAATATTTATTTTATATTTATTTTTTGCTTCATTTCAACTAGTTTCAACCTTAGGTCATGATCAGGAGAAAAAGTTAAAAAAATGTTTTTAGAAAGTTTTTAAAATAGTTGATAAGGTACAAAAGGATGGACAGAAAATGTACTGGTGAAATGGCATATCAACTTGTAGGGAGAAAACCATCTTCTGGTAAAATTATTTCCATTTGATTTTTAAATATACATGTCTCTATGATGAAGGCACTTGGCTAATGAAATTTTTTTTCATTAGGTTTGGGAGTGGTTAGTTTCGAACACACACAATTACTACAACTAAACACAATTGAGAAAAAGAGAAAACAATTACCTCATCTCTGTGAGTAAGGAGATTATAACATGCTAAGCAAATAAAATCCTTCCACCATGTGAGACCACCAGACACAACCAGATCTCGTTCCTGCAAAGAAAGAAAATTAACAGATTTAAATATTTGTGCATATAAAAATGCATATCTTATTATAATGGAAATTGTGTATTTCTCTGTCTGTAACCGAGACTATATCACTAGTCAAGTCACAATTCCTTTAGTTATTTGCGTGACACAAACTTTATTTAAAACTCAGTTATTAATAAAATTGTTTTACATTATTAATACTGTTGGCTTTATCTGCATACAGATAACATGCAATTGTATTTATATATACAACAAAATAGCAGTTTACAGTGTGAACAGAAAGGCTAATTTGCATATTATTATTAAAAATTGATTTTAATAAATATGTGCTTGGTATTAATGATTTTTAATTGTCTGGTTTTATTTTAATGAATGTGAGCAAAAATTTTGGGGATAAATCTTAAAAGAAATCTATTAACAAGAAGAAATAACTAATTTTATTTTTTACATCCTATTTTAACTATTTAGTTAGATTAGGAAAATTTAGCAATGAACTGCAGAAGAGATGGAAGAATAGTTTCAGTTGTTCTATTTTTCATTATACCCCCCCCCTCTGTTTCAAATCTTCTTATCTGCTTCTTATTTAGTTTCATTAACCTTTCTAATTTGATATAATATTTTATTACATTAAAACTTAAGTACTTTTATACAGAGGGCGCATATATTTGCTAATATTAAATTGTTTTTTAAATAAACTGATAGTTTTTATGAAGTCAATACAAAATAGTAAAGTTGTGCATCAACTGATATAAAATTAAACTATAGACTAAGACTAAATTAAAATCTATTAGAATAAACATGAGGCAAAATTTGATAAAATTTGCCTCAGATTTCAAAGAATGGAGATCTATCTGTACCGGAGGAAAATAGCGGTTTTGAACTAATTTGCATCATATGTGCTCAGTGTTATTAATAAATTTTAATGAATATAAGCAAAATCTCTTCAATGAATCTTAAATGAATAACTGTTTAACTAAATACTTAAATTAGAAAAAATAACAATGAAAGACTCAGTCGTTCTTCAATTATAAAATATCTGCATTCTTATTTAATTGGCCTTTCTAATTTGACATTAAAAATAAATACTTTGCCTATATTTGCTAGTATTAATAAAGAACATTTAAAAACATGATTTATTAATTAAAACTTTTGTATATATAATCAAAATAGGTTATCTTTAATTCTTGATATGGTAATTTTTTTTATATATCAAACTATAATCAGGGCATTATCAATGTGATATTTGGCTTCTGAATTATATATTCGACCACTTTTCTGTATACTTAAAAAACTTGATATTTTTTCTGTTATTATCATTTTATTTTGTATTTAAAATAATGATAACTAGGATACAATGTGTACAAAGAAAATCTCTTGATCAAAAGATGTGTCAGCACTCCAATAAATAATTTTTCCTTTATTTATTTTTTTTTTCTACTATATATTTTATATTATATATGAGAGAGCATTGTATAACAAACCTGAGTTTCATTTCCAAATAATTTCCATTTTCGAAAGGCATAATGAGCCAGGCCAGTCTTACCAGCAACAGCAATGCATTGTCCAGAACGGTCAACTGCTGCATACTGAAATAAGACAAAAACAAATAAATATAACAGCAATTTCATTTAACTTAAAACTTACATTACTTCAAAGATATTAAAATATATTTCCATTGCAATCAGTTTCAATTAAAGAAAACAATATTTTACAATCTGAAATTGGATGACTCAAGTGATGAAAAAATAGCAATGGAGAGAAAACTACTGAATATTTTTCCTTATCATAGAACTAATACATCACTAGATAATTGTTCTATTCCTTTTGTGGTGGCTTTTGTTGATATTCAAATATATGAAAAAGAGATACTTTAAAATGCCAAGTAACATCAGCATGACAATTTTTTCTGAAAATTATTGGGTTGGAAATAACTTTAGTGAATGGAAAAATACCTTATTTGATTGAGTATTAAAAAAAATGTTTAATAAATATTATTAATCAACATAAAGTATTTTGTGATATTTAAGCACTTGTTTAACTAGGTGGGATTATAAGTTCTACACACACACACACACACACAAGGTGTGTCATAAAAGTATGGAGATTGAAGGCTGTATTTACCAAGATAGAAATGAACAATGAATGGAACATTAATTTTTTCAGAATATAAGGTGAGTCAAAAAGTACAAAAAATCTTGATACTTTTTTGACACACCTTGTATACAAGAAAAAAGAAAAGAAAATTAAAGTTAAAAGATAAATAATAAATTACATACCCTGATAGGCCAATTGGCAGAGAGGTAGCTGTGAGAAATAGGAATGACTTGCCACTGCTTATTACCAACTAGGACATGTGAAATTGGGGAAGATGAGTTTGAACTGGGAATATTTGAGCTGATATTTGAGACTCTGAAAAATGAATCTCCAATATTCAAATAGAGTTTATCTTCTCCTTGAAGGAAAAGGTGTTCATGGTTTGCCTGAAAAATTATAAAAATTAAAGCTTAAAATAAATATACAAGAACATAAGCTTTTATAAAATTTAAAAACAAAAAAAAAAAAAAAGGAATTATATATCATATACTGGTTTGTGATCAATCTTTGTACAATGTAAAGAAAAGGATTCAACTATTAAACAAAAATTATTTTATTGAAGTTTTTTTTAAGTTTTTTTTTTTTTTTTTTTTTCTGAAATTGGTATCTAGCTTTTTATTGAACTGACAATAAAAAAAAAAAATTAATTCCAATGAAATATACAAGATTTTTATTTTTTTTATTTTTTTCTTCCTCTTTATTTTTAATTTGTTCAGGAAATACAAGTGCTAAAGAGGATATTTTTAGGGGATATAGTGTGAACTAGCTCCACTTCTTGGTAATCAGAGTCAGAAAGATAGTGTGATGAACAAAGGATACCTCAAGTGGTCTTGCTATGCGCCTGGATACCAACTCAGGTATTTCCACATCCCCTGTGTAATTTAATGTGCTAGATGGCCAGTGAGCGAGAAGCTTCCTTCGCCCTTTGACAGGTTTGATTTTCGTCCTGTTGGGTGTCTAGCCACCCTCCTCACCAAGCAAGGTTGGGGGGGGGTACTGGTTTAGTCGCTGATGATCTGACTATGAAACAGATAATCCCATAGGTAAGGTCTCCCAAATATTTAGAAATCCCAGAAACGTTTGTTTATTGTCAATGATGTTTACATCATTATAAAGTTTGAACATATATCTATATTTCGCCATTTTGGTTTATGCCTTTTTGTAGGAGCTGTGGCAGTTTTTGAATGCTCATGTCATACCAGCTCGCCACTATGTTGCTGAGGAAGCATTGAACCTTGTCATTGTTGCAAAATCCTGACACCACTTGCAGACGTTTTTGACATCCATGTATCATTTGCCATACACTTACGTTAATTGGTGATGAATTTCAATTAGTTTAATGCTTTTTGCATTTTAAAACTAAATAACTTTGTGAACTTCACACTTGACGTTAGTGTCAATCGAGAGCTTCATCAGCAACAACTACCAAGCTAAGACTGAGCATGATAGTGAGGCACAAATATACACTATATATATATATATATATATATATATATATATATTACACACACACACACAAACATTTATACATATACCAACCTCTCTGCACAAGCAGATGTAACACAAGGCCAATCTTTAACAGCAGTTTAACCAGTCTGAATTCAGAATTCCTTCTCTTAGACCAGTCTGCCCTACTTTTTACCCATATCTGTAGGGAGAATAATTGGATGCATACCTTTCTCAAGAGTATTAGCGCTATTTTGAAATGTAAACAACCTAGTCCAGAATTTGAACTCAGTTTGCCATGTCTATTTCCTACAATGATACCCATTACACCACAAGTACCTCCTGAATATAAGTAATAAATATACAATTCCATTTTGATGATCATTGGATTCTTTTCTTTCCCCAATGTAGAGAGTTTTTATATCAATTTATAATGAATAATTAGAAGCAAGATACACTTACCATGCAAGGGTTAACTGTTAAAGTACTTTTAACAAATTGCATTTGTATCAACTGAGTTGATAATCCACCCTCTTCTTTTGAATTTTCTTCTGCAGATGAATTATCCTCATCTGAGAAACAATCACAGACAATCCATAAATGGTAACCTTCAATTCCCCACTCCTAAAAAGAAAAATAATAAATTTAAAAAAATAAGAATAAAAATAGAATTAAAAAAGACATTGTAGATTAAAAAAAATTTTTTTTAATCTAATTTTTTTGAGAGAGAGAATCTTAATCCAAAATGCAAAACTAATTAGTGAATTTTAAAATTAATATTTTGTTTATTATTTTGGTTGGTTGCATTTTACAGCCTGTCAACCCTTGTTGGGTTATTTTATGCAGAAGTTGTTTTATTCATTCTTGTTGGTGTTGATTTTTTTTTTTAACATCTTTTTATCACTCATTTTTTTTCCTATTAAACCCATAAATGGGATCCTAACAGGTACTACCACTCTGGGTCAGAGAGAACCCAGGAGTAATGGTGATGAAGGGGTACTCCACATCAATAATTTGGAACTTCACCACTAGATGCATAACAATTAATGACATTTAACAGAATTTTATGGGCAGGGAAACATGCTTTCAATCGAAGGTGGAACATTGCTATTGAGAGAAACGGTGACTATGTGGAGAAGTAGGGATGTGATCCACAGAGGACCAGCTTCATTTTGATGTATGATACATGTTCCTGTGTTGGTAATTATACCTGTCCTAAACAAAATGGCATTACTTTTTGACTCACTCTCGTATTCCATAAATACATGTAGAGAAAGTCAATGTCACTGAAAGATGTAAAGAAAATATCAAAAATATATGGAACAAATGAGACACAACTAATTGATTTAATAATTACAAGTAAACATCTTAATAAAAAAAATATACATACCATAGAACGGACAGGAGAAGGATACAAATGACTACCAGCTTTGGGAAACCTAAAACAAATATTAAAATAATTTAGAGTCCTTTTGTATCAGATAAAATGTGAATTTGTTCCAATCTATTTTAACATTCAAAATTTTTAAAAGTTTTCTATAGGTGTTTTTCTATTGGTGATAAATCCAGTGGATTAAATAAAAGGTTCATATCAAAGTTCTGAGAAGGCTACGGATCACAACATAAAGGCTCTCGAGTTCAACAAGAAGGTTCCAGAGTTTGACAAGAAACACCTGAAGAAGGCAGGAGGTGTCATTGTCCAAAATGTTGTGTATATAAGAATAAAGATGAGGACAACAGTCCAAAAAATCTCAATAATACAAACGGTTCAATATTCACAGCCTTTCTTTTAATGAAATGACAGAATAGCTTTAAACAAAGATGTCTTTGCCCGGGAGTGAACATTAAATATTTTGTGAGTTCAGGTACAGAGAGGATTAAGGAGCTCAGGGTTAAATAATCAATTTTTGATTCTGTTTCAACATTTTGTAAATTCACTTGGGGAAAAATATTAGGATTTACAGTATTGGACATAAAAAAAAAATTAACTCTGCTGAATAAATTGACCATGTGTCACATTTTGCTTGTGCAGAGGGATTGGTAAATACATACAAGGATGACCTTGGCATTGAATAACCCATGAAGTTTGATATGCCATTAAACAAAGAAATGTTGTATAATGGAACATAGAATATTTTGATAACTAGTACATCCAAATAAATGTTTGCGCAAACAATAAAGTACTATGCCACAGAGTGCTAAGAATTGAGGTCTTAAGTAAATGGTTCTTGTAATGATCTGCTGACTACTCTAAACAGCAGTGCACAAGTAATCTTGGACCAGTTCATTTACTCTCTAAGAAAAGGTAAGATAGATTAGTCCACAATAGTATTTTTTTTTGTCCAATACTGTATGATTTTTAAAATATTCATAATAAAATTATACATAAGAGAAAAAAAAAGTTACAGATTTAAGTCAAATTATCAGCACACAACAGGCAGGGTAGCAAAATTAGTTCCTCTAATTTAGTGTTATTTGGATTATTCGAACTATTGTCCTCATCTTTATTGTTATCTGTACGTTTCGGCTGATGTGCCCTCTGGCCTTCATATATTTCTAGTCGGATTCGGGAACATTCTTGAACTCTGGCACCTTTTTTTCGAACTTGGGAACCTCCTGTCATAATCAGGAGCCATCATGGAACTTTGAACAGAAGGCTCCTGAGTCCGACAAGAAATACCTGAAGAAGGCCGGAGGGCACATCAGCCAAAATGCTGTACAGATAACAGTAAAGATGAGAATAGTCCGAATAATCCAAATAATACTAATTATCAAGACTCATCTAAAAAGAGAAATTTCTCTAATTGTTGGTTGGTTGGATTTTACGGTAGGTCAACCCTCATTGGGTTATTTTATGCCAAAGACGTTTTTGCTTTATTCATTCTTGATGAGTTTTCAAAAACATTTTTTTCTATTTAAGCCATAGATGGGACCCTAACAGTACTACCCGGGAGAGTAATGGTGATGAACAGTGTATTCCACACTCCCCAGAGGTCCAGAATTGGAAACTCACCATTAGATGCCGTTTAACGTCATACACAGGACACCCTCTAATTTATATGAATAAGCTTAATTATAATAACAAAAGAGCTAAATGAAAATATTTTGTTTTTCATTCCTGCCACATAAAAACAAAAAAAGAAATTATAAAAGAAAGGCTGAAGAAAGCAGCTTACCAATAATCTCCACCCAAAGTACAAACAAGAAGAGCACCAAAAACGCTCCACAAAGAAAAGCCACCTTGTTCCCAGCATATAGCAATAGCAGCTCCATCAGGTGTCCACTTCATACATGACACAGCCCCAACAATTCCACCAGCGTCTGAGAGAATAGACAAAAACAAAAATACACCCATAAATATCAGAGAAACACACATGATCTATAATGCATATCTATTCTCTCTTTGTTACATATGGTATAGCAGACATTTTTATAAGCAATCTACTTATAAATAAAACAGTATATTATACACATACATTTTTTCAACATAAAACTCAATTATTTTTTTTATAAACACATTTTCTATTTGACCCATAGATGGGACAACAATTCTAGGACTAATACACACAACACTTTTTGTATGACCCATACACACAACACTTTTTGTATGACCCATACACACAACACTTTTTGTATGACCCATACACACAACACACTTTTTATGTTACGTAGACTAAACTTAGTCGAGTGCTGGCCGCTAAATAGTCCTCAGACTAGTCTATCTTGTGGGGGTAGTCTACTCAACAACAATATTAGTGGAAGAAATACGGTACACAGTAAAATACGATTAGTTATACATTGCTCGTAAGCTGCTCTCCAAGCTCCGAAAGAAGGCCGCTAAATAGTCCTCGGACTAGTCCATCTTGTGGGGGTAGTCTGTCTACCCCATAGCAAAGCAAAGAATTGTACTTTTTCAAGAAATTTCTAAGAATTGAGAGATGATCATAAATTCTTGTCAAATTTTGAGCTGCTATGAAGAAAACTTCAAAATAAGAATTGGTTCAAACATGGAGAGTTATGTTGCAAAAAGTATAAGGTTTGGGCATATAAAAGAGAAAAAAAACTTCATCTCTTCCTTACCTGGGTAATCTTTGCTTGATACCTGCAAGCGATGTGAAATTTCAAGGGCACCTACAATTTCATCAAAAGAATACACCACTCCTTCACCACTGAAAAAGGAATTTATAAAATATAGTTCATATAAAATCATAATTGAAAGGGTGCTTACTTCTTAAAAAAATAAATAACTCAAAAAAAAAAAACAAAAAAAAATATATTTTATTATCCTTATATTACATTTAAAAGAAAGAAAAAATGTATAAAGGGTTTTGTAATTTGCTTGAAGCATTGTGTATATATGAAGGCTGTCACAATGCGAGTGTAAAGAAAAAAGAAGGTAACTATGATGTTTTTTGTTAACCTGTCATTTATTTCTCAATATTTCGGGAAGAGATTCCATCCTCAGAAGAATACTGGAACTGAAGTTGTCTTAGCGGCTGCTACATTCGTTCTGCCTTGGGTCTTCCAAATTCAGTGTGTGTATGTGTATGGTTGGGGTGCTTGCTTATGTGTGTGTTTGTGTGTGTAAGTGTGTGTGTGCGCGTGCTTGTGTGTGTAAATGTAAGCGTATGTGTGTGTGCGTGGTGCTTATGTATGTGTGTCTGATCATTTCTTTTTATTTTATTTTATTACTATTCCAGATTTGTTTCGCCTCTAAGCAAGGTTTTATTTTATTTTATTTTATTTATTTATTTTTTTTTTTTTTTGTTTGTTTGTTGCTTATTAACAGGATCATCTGATCTCTTTTTATTGCTATGTGTCTGAGACTAACATTCCAGATATTGCTTGAAGATTTACTGTCTATCAGGCGGCGTATCTGGTCAGTCCTAACACCATGAATCAGATGATCCTGTTAATAAGCAAACAAACAAACAAAAAAAAAAAAATAAATAAAATAAAATAAAAATAAAACCTTGCTTAGAGGCGAAACAAATCTGGAATAGTAATAAATAAAATAAAAAGAAATGATCAGACACACATACATAAGCACCACGCACACACACATACGCTTACATTTACACACACAAGCACGCGCACACACACACTTACACACACAAACACACACATAAGCAAGCACCCCAACCATACACATACACACACTGAATTTGGAAGACCCAAGGCAGAACGAATGTAGCAGCCGCTAAGACAACTTCAGTTCCAGTATTCTTCTGAGGATGGGAATCTCTTCCCGAAATATTGAGAAATAAATGACAGGTTAACAAAAAACATCATAGTTACCTTCTTTTTTCTTTACACTCGCATTGTGACAGCCTTCAAAACCAACCAACAAAAAAATGTATGTTTACTATTTTATGAAAAATACTCTTTATAAAGAATTTTCAATTTTCAATTGAATATTCATTTTTTTTAAATTCATACAAAAACTGGTTTTCTACTGTATTTAGACATTGACAAGGACCGGTATCAAACTCAGAATTTTGCAATTCTTAGGTGGATGCTCTACCAATTGAGCTAAACCGGCCCCTGTAGTAGGTATACATATTTTATTAATGCTTAAACTCTTAACATCCTATACCACCTCATTCCACCCAGCTGAAAGTCACATTTATTTTCCTAATTTACCCCAAATGATAGCTTTGTTTAAATGTAATAAACATATTTAGAAGTCTTTGATTTATGGGAAATAACAGGTAACTTTAAATACAAACGCCATTTTTAGCCATTTTTTGATAAATCCTTATAGGAATGGGGCTCTGGACTTAGAAAATTCTCAACAGGATGTTAAGAGTTAAACATGCCAAATCTATGAATTATAGAAGAAAATAATTTGGCTAACAACTACATACAGATAGATCTACAATAAATAAACATCAGCTATTGCAAATGTGAGTTGATTGATTTAGATAAGCATGCCATGATTTTGTCTGTAATTGAACTTACCTGGCACAGCCAAAAGCAAGAAGCCTATATCTATGATTAATATCTACACAAACAGCATCTGTCAACTCTCTTGCCCAGACACCACGTTGCTGGAAAAGAGAAAAAAGAAAGAGAGAAAAAATCATTAGTAGATACAAATTATAATAAAGTCATGTTTGTATGAGGGTACGTCAAAAAGTATTGCCATTTTGTTTAGGACAGGTATAATCACCAACACATGAACATCCCTACTTCTCCACTTAGTCACTGTTTCTCTCAATAGCAATGTTCCACCTTCGAATGAGAGCATGTATCCCTGCTCCATAAATTTATATTGACTGTTCTTTGAGCCACTTCTTCACTACAGATTTCCCTTCCTCATCACTAGAATAATGTTTGCCTCTCTTTGGTCCCATGAAAGAGGTTTTGAGAGGCAAACATTATTATAATGTTGGTAATTGTACCTGCCCTAAACAAAATGGCATTACTTTTTGACTCACCCTCGTATATTCATTTAACCCAGTGGTTCTCAACCTGGGTCAATGTAACATTACAGGGGACCCACAAAAAAAAATCTGGGGTCCACGGTTATATTTTAGTGGTCGATAAGAGCATTTCTACTTCAGAATATTGTTATTACTTAGAATTAAATTTCTATGGTAATGCCATATTAAAATACTAAAAGTATAAATATTCATGTAGATATAAATTTTTTATAGCACTCAAGTAGAAGAAAAAAAACACTTTACATTTGACAGTGTCGTAAAAATAAATTTACCAAGAACAAATAGCTATGAGGGTCCAGAAAAAAAAAAGGGGTCCATGGTTTAAAAAAGGTTGAGAACCGCTGATTTAACCTTCTGCATTATACATGATTACCTCCCTTTGTTTCCCTTACTGAGTGGCTAAAGGTTAACATACTTACAAAGGAACATTCTCTTTTTTATCTCTAGTAGATTATATTTGAAGCTAATAGGTATAATGTTGAAAGATATACAAAGTTCAGGGAACTTTTACATTTCTTTGATAAGTGTTGAAAGGCTTAAGATTTCCTTAATTAACTTTTCCCTTTGTGCAACAATGTTATATTAAATTGGTGTATTTATGGACTCTTATCAAAGTAATTTGAAACTTCATGAACCATATCAGTTTAGCCAAATAGTTTATTATACAGAAGCCGACTGAAAATTAAGTTTATTTTGTTTTCACTTCCCCTCTCCAATATAGCTCTGTCAGCAGAAGTTAGAATAGACTGATTGTGTTTTCTGCAGAGGAGGTAAGAACCAACCTTCTAAAAAAAAAAATAATTAAAAAAATATATATATATGGATATGACATTAAACTGCATCTGGTGGCAAGGTTCCATTTATGGAGATCTGAGAAGTATGGAGTATGGAATACTCCTTCATTGCCATTACTCCCAAATCTACTCTGACCTAGAGTGGTGCCTGTTAGGGTCCCCACATAAGGGGTCAAATATTTGGAACAAATTAATTAATGTCAAATTTAATTCTGTTTTCTAATAAATAAGAACTTGTATTAATCCTGTTAGTTACTGTAAAATTGCATTGTTATAGGTTTATCAGTAATAGCTAGAAGAATAATAACTTTAATATATTCTAAAAATGTTTTATAAGAACAGATAAATCCATTTAAACAGAGTTATTTCCCTTTATTTAAAAAAAAAATCATCCTAGTATTCAAAATTTCTTTCTTTCCAAATTAAAAAAAAAAAAAAGAAAAGCTATCCAGTCTTTTTGAAAATTTATTCAACATAATATTTGGCTAAGATCAAAAGATATAAGCTCAGAAAGACTAGTTTACTCCTTCATTTATAATTATGAGAATACATAAATTTCACTGACACACAAGAGTCATTCAATAAATAAGGTAAATATTGGCTAAGGAGTTGACAATAGGAAGCATTGTTTATAGTTGCACCTTTTTCAAGGAAATTAATAGTGATGGCCTAATCGTAATGAAGTAATCAAGAAATTGATTAATTCATTACGATTAACCCTGATGATCTATTTTCGTGAAACTTAAGTAGGTATATCTATACCTTTCTACTAAATCCACTCTAAAACATAGAGCACTTTCTATTTTTATAACTTAGACTTATTCAGTTAACATTTGTATCAACAGTCGATGTTGCGGTTAATGATATTCTTTTCCCCAGTAATTCATCTTGTTTATCATTCATATATATATATATATATATATATATATATATATATATATATAAGAATCTTTATGGTATAAGCATGTCGTTTTATAATTCCGAAAACATGTCATTCAGATTTGAAGTCTCACATAAACTTTAATATGTATATAATTAAGAAACAAACAAAATTTACTTATTGATATTTGCTGATTAAGTGATATAATCAATTAAACAAAAAATCAAAAGATTTATGGAAATCTTCATAATTCTTCATAAATAAATACAGAAAGACTCTGTAGTTTAACCCACTCTCTATTATTAAAAGGCACCCAGGTAAATATAAATAGCCATAGGCTGCATTCAGTTTCAAATCTTTTGACAGTGAGTGCCTGACCTGGGCGAAGTTCAAAATTTAGTATCTGTGCCTTAGGCCACCCCACAAGGGGAATGCCAATGGAATTTTATGCAATTTTTAGACCTTACTTGGGATTCAGCCACATTATATGACATTGACTGAGTATTTGACTACACATTAAGCCAAATGGGACAAAGATCCTTTACAACTGAATACCGAGTTTGATCGTTGCTGGATACCCCATACTTGTGACACATCCTAACCATAGTGAAGAATTTGGGTAAATACCAATTCTGCCTTTAGTAGCCCTAAGCCAATTTTGTCAAGTACAATATTATTACACCTGCTATATCTATAATATATCCCATATTCCATGGGCCAAATATAAATATATACCATATTCCATGGGCCAAATATAAATATATACCATATTCCATGGGCCCAAATATATCCATATTCCATGGGCCATTGGGCCAAATTTCAATATAATCCTTTTTCAAAAATTACTGTTTTGTAATTTATTACTAATTGTAAAAAATCTTAGTTTTTTGGAGAACTAAGAAATATCAAGAATAAATAAGGAATTATTTCTTAGAACAAAATATATTGATTTCTAGTATTATGGGATGCCATTTTATCAAATTCCAAAATGAGAATTTTGTGAGCCATTCACCTGCTACGTGAAAACTAGAATCTAGTAAAACTCTGGACAACTTTGCAGGATTCTAAAACCTAAGACGGTATTGTAATTTCAAAGACTGTAAGATGAACAACAGGGTGGAGAGGAGTGTGTTGTACCCTAGAATAGAATGTCCAGCTCAGTAAGCCAGATGTTAGAAAAAAATCTTCTAAACAGCTACAGCAGAGTAACATATTCCATTGTATTTTCTACCAATATAGCTGTAAGTAACTCAATAGTACTGAGTGGATTTTATGTACTGTGATAATTTTAACTATAAAAGGCAATGTCTTATATTCTCTCAAACTTTTTTTGTGAAAATCCATTTAAAAAAAAAATAAAATTAAAACTATTTCTTCGAAGCAAGTAACTATGGCACAGTCTAATGGTCAATCTAGAGGATCAGTTGTTGAGTCTTTAACTTAAGACTACATCCGGCCATTCATCTGTCATGAAATATTTGTGCTCGGGACAGATTTCCATAAATTAAGCAGATAGCTATGAAATCTTAGTCCAAAAAAAATTTTTTTTTTTAAATTACCCCCCCCAAAAAAAAATTTACCCAACACATTCACAATGGGTAGGATTCGACACAAGGTTACAGGTATGGGGCATACAGCATGGATTGAACTCGTCATGCAGTAGTAATGGATCTGTGAGACTAGATTGCAAAGGGATGCATTCCTTTTTTACCCGAATCATTCACCACAGGTAGCATGTGACAAATTTCGCAAATGTGGGGCATCCTGAGAGAATCAAACTCGCTATTCAGTAGTAATGGTTCTGTGAAACTAACTTGATTATCCTTAAACCACAATGAGACGCCTCTAACATTTTGAATGTGAAAAACAAAACATTTCGTAAAATAAACAAAGATTGTAATATACAAATTCTTAGCGATTTTTTTAATAATTTGATGAGAATTAGCTAAATTATTTTTCCTCTCTCTTCTTTTTCTCTCAATCACTGGTGTTCTTAAAATCATTTTATTCTGGTCATGGACCGAGTACTTCTGCTAATATATATATATGTGTGATTTTTTTAAATTGGAGTAAGGAAAATATAGTGCTTGATTACGATTTTAAGAGCTGTATTTATTATATTCTATACATTACTGGCAGATTTATTACCGTCAACATTATACAACAGACGATCAACCATCTTAAAAGGAAAATCTTTCCGAATATTATGTTAACTTCACGAATGCACAAGAAATACCACGTGCTGAAATAAAGTGATAATGCGGTTTATAACAGATATTTATTTAGATGTCACTTCCAAGGCGATTTATCTGAGGAGAAGCATATGATGCTTTGAAACTGACAGTAATAAATCTGCCAGTAATGTATAGAATATAATAATAAATAATATATATATATATATATATATATATATATATATATATATATATATATATATATATATATATTCTAAGATGAAATTGTTCAGTTTGGTATTTGAGTCATTCTCTGTGAATGGGAAGGAGGAAATAAATAAAATACATTATGTATGTCTGTATACAAAGAAACGGTTGAGTTATGGAGAAAGAAAAAAGGACATAAAATCTCAGCAAATTTTAAGAACAAAATCAAAGAGCACATACGTTCACGTTACATTTCCCTAACTGTTGTTTTTTGTTTAATAGGTTTGGGTGGAACTGAGCAGAATGACATTAAACTGAATGTAAGTTAACAGATGTCCAAAATGATAACTCAGTTATTGGAGCATTGAAATCTAAATCTAGAATAGTTGAAACTATGTCAAATATAGGGAAAAGACCCAATGAACAGAACTCAAATAGGATAATGAAAATAATTTTAGAATCTGAAAGATCATAATTACAATAAATATCACTTGGTTTTATTATTCAAAAGTCTGAAGTGTTGTTATTGTAAGAAGAGCCACGCAAATCCATGGGTCTAATCTTACAGCTTTATATACAAGAAAACTGACAATTTCAAACCTGAACAACAAATGCTAATTTCTATGCTGATCATTGTGTATATGTAAATTTCAATACACACAAAGACACCCTCCCCCCAGACACACAAAGACAAAGACAGAGAAGACAGAAAGACACACACATATACAAAGACAGACACTCTAAGATGCAACTTATATTAGACCAATAGGCAAATTATTCACTAAACAATATATATATATATATATATGGTTAAAAATCTAACAGTAATAGCACCTCCAAATCATAAAAGCCATATGGGTTACCAGATCACACCAGTGAAACTCAAGTTGTGAGTTTTTTTGTACAGCCTTACATTTTTTGAATGAATAATGTGTATGTGTGAGTATGTATATATATATATGTGTGTGTGTGTGTGTGTGTGTGTGCGAAGAGAAAAATGGTTTTGAAGTCAAATATTTTTTACGTTGTGTATGAGTGTATGAGAGAGAGAGAGAGAGAGAAACCGTTTATCCTAAGCGTCTCATAAATTTTCAAATCTAATTCCAGAAACGCTGACTTTCCATTCAAAACATTGTAAACAAACCAATTAAAGTCACCTTATTATTCTGTGATAAAATTTTTACTTTTCCTTATATCAACAAAAGCCTAGAAGAAGATCTTCTAAACAGATTGAAACACTGCAGCGTTGGCTGAATAAATACCACTCATTTTATTTGAAACTGTTTTTTCAATTTTTTCCACTATATTACACACACACACATATATATATATATATATATATATATATATATATATATATATATATATATATCATCATTTCAGTCTCGGAAGACTATAATATAGATTTTGTGCCCCTGCAGTGATAGCGCCTCCTGTGACTGAAGTCCAATGTTCGAAAAAAATTCTCAACCACAGTTTTAACACACATTTGTGGGTGTTGACCAAAAATATATACTTATTAAATACATACTTACTATATATATATATGACTGTGTGTGTGTGTGTGTGTGTGTGTGTGTGTGTTACATTGCATTTTCTATACAAGTAGTTAAGCCATCAATTCTTTCCATACATTATTACATCTGACTTTAAGATTAAGTGCAATCATAATCAAACCGCTTATTAGAAAAATGATCACTTCTTTGTAGATTGTCTTGTCTTTATTACTGAATGGATGGATTTTAATTTTACCATCTTTTGAATAAACACTGAATCAAGTTACCAGCCAAATAGTGAAAACATTTGTTTAAAACTAGATTTATAATCTTAGTGACAACATGTAATTAAATAAAAACAATTTGCTGTATTATGACTATGTTCATTATTATAGCATTTTATTTAAAATGGTTATTATAAAACATGTGATGCTGGGAAGGTACAAAAGGATTTAGGTAATATCATATTAGTTCCTCAGGCAACTGTTATAATGACAACTGTATGTTCAACACAGTAAATGAAATGTATAAAGTACACAAAAAGAAACCAGTTTCAAAAAAACATGTTTTTATTTTATCATTTTTTTTTTTTTTTGTCAATAACCTAGATAGTTAATATATCATTTTATGATATGCTGAAAGCAAACTTATCAATACTAAAAAACAGAAATATATCTTGTTTTTCAAGTTTTGCCGGTTTAGCTCAGCTGTTAGAGTTTTCGCCAAGGAATCGCAAGGTTCCAGGTTCAATACCGGTCCTCGCCAACTGCATAGCATAGCTTGGGTAATCTGATCTGAGTGGTAAAATGGAGAGCTGATTGTAGGTGTGACACTCCACCTCAAACACAAAAACAATCTACCTCTCTGTCCAACTGATACCGACAATAGGCCACTATACTGACTTAACCTATCTTTCAGTTAAGATATTTATCTTACCTTAAAGTCATTTTGATCCTAATACTATTAGTTGTATCATTTAGATTTTTTGGACTGTTGTCCTCATCTTTATTTTTATATACATATTTTAGCCGATTTGCCCTCTGGCCTTCTTCAGGTGCTTCTTGTTGAACTCTGGAACATTCGTCAAAATGAACCTTCATGGAACCTCAAACCAAACCCTTTATTTAATCCATTCAAGTAGATTGTACTCATTCTGTTAACAATAACCAAATACAAGTGTTAAGCTATTTAAGTACTCTATGCAATTTTCACCTATAGTCAGCATTGAACCTGCAATATATATATATATATATATATATATATATATATATATATTATATATATTTCGTCAATGCTCATCAGAGAAAAAGTACATTGATAAATGGTGTTATTGTGGTTTGTTTTGTTTTTTGTTTTTTTTTTTTTTTTTGTTGTAGACGATGGAAATAGTCAGTGAGAAAACGAGAAAAGGATTTTTTTTTCTCAATAGGACAAAGGATTCGTAAACTAAGAAAATTACGAACCATGAGGGGGGTTCGAAAATTGCGAGTCCCTCCGTTGGATAAGTTTAGGCTTGAGGTACCGAATAGGAGTAACTGGTGAGACTACTTTTGGATGCACAGGAAAGGTTGGGTGCGAGAAATAAATAAATAAAGACTCAAGGATCTGTAGTTGTAGCTCGCTGTTTGAACTGCAGAGGACCGAAAATATGGCTGGGTGGTAGGACCGAGCGCAAGTGGAGTTTCTTAGTAAATGTTGTCCAATGGTGGACGGATAATTTATGTCTGCTATTGTGGAACAGTCCACGTTGCCAGAGCGGATGTTGGAGGGTATGTGCTGTTTGATTCGAGCTTCCATATATATATATATATGAAGGGGGTTGTAAAGAAGAAAAATAAAACAAAACTTACATTGTTATCATTTTGGGAAGTCAATGAAAAAACAAAAGCGGCTCTTCCTGTTGATAGCACCAAACTATATCCTCTCAAAAAAAGACTGTGGTCAAACTGCGTAACATATTCATCACGTTCACTCATCCGGGTGGCTGAAATAAAATATTGGTCATTTTATTTAAGGGTTAAAAGGTTTTATCAAACGTTTGCACAAAATCTGAATTGTAGAGAAATAAAAACATTTATTAGCATCATAGACCCAATGAAAATTCATGACAGTTAATATTTTACATTAAAAAAAAAAAAAGAAAAAAAAATATAGCTCTGTCATAAGTAATTGAGAATTACCTCCCCTATGGAGAACTCGTTGGTGTTTCTAAGAGTATATAAGCTCTCAGTAAACTGTAACATTAGTCTAAGTAGAATAAAGCTTTCTTAAGCCTATCCGTGTTTTCGTTTATCATTACAAGCTTAAAAATTAAATCACTACAGAAACAGAAATGCAGCTTTTCCAGCTTGGACTACACAGTAATAAAATATACTAAAAACATGAGATCTTTGCCTACCAACCACTGAATGTACTAGCATCAATCCGGCCTGGTGGGAAGTCAGGAAAATAACTACATCAGAAATGCTAATAGGTACACGTCCTGTGTCATTGATACATAAAAATCTAAAAGGATGCAGTAAAATTGTATCCATGCATCCCAGTGTTTTTTTTTCTTTCCCCCCACTATTTCAAGCTAACTGTAAATACACTTCCATATTTTCTTGGAAATGAATTACACGGTATGGAGAACAAGGTAGGGGTAGACGGCTTTAGTTGTTCATAAATAAAAACTATAATTTATTAAGAAAATTTTAGTCGGGACCCATCAAATTTCCCAGGGACTCATTCAAATCAAACACATGCATCCCAGGACACACTAAATTAAAAAGCTATCAGCATCAATGCCACATACTCATATTGATATGCTCACACTTACACATGTTTAGGCACATTATTGTATCTAAACATGTGCACTTAGAGACAGAAGATCTTATACATATTTACATATTTAAATTAAAAATTAGCTTAAAATCTAAATGACTACAAAAGTTCAATACATCTTATTTGTATGTATTTACCAACCCCTCTGCACGGGCAGGATGTGAAACAAGCTCAATTTCTTAAGCAGAGTTTAACAGGTTTGAAAGCAAAGTTTTCCTTCCAGTTAAAGAGCTCCCTACTATTTACCCATAGCTGGAGAGAGAGAGTAGGTGAATGCATACCTTTCCCAAAGGGATCAGCACTATGTGGCACACAAACAACTGGCAAACATTTGTGCATCCTAAACAAACTTTGCTGCTTTCCACTGCGTAATATATACTCCAACAAAAATAAATACCCATACTGGCAGGATGTCACCCAGAATAAAAAGGTCCAAATTTACAAAGATCCCAAACTTGCATTGTGGAAAATCCGGACAATACTCGATAAACCCAACTCAAATAGACCAGAAAGAAAGAGCACCATAATATCCAAAGAGCTCCAAAAATACACTATCGACATTGCCAATCTGTGTGAACATCAAGAGAAACCTGGAGGACTTGAAAATCCCCATAGGCAGTTGGCAAAATGCAACCAATCGAATCAAATGGAGAAAACAGATTTGCATAGTGTCGTCTTCAGATACGATGAACAGCTAACTGCTACTAACCAATGATGCTAATAGCTTGTGGAGTTTGTGCATCCTGGGATGCATATATTTGCTCTCAATGAGTCCTCAGGAAAATTTATGGGTCAACTAAAGAATCTTAATAAATTGTAAGGTTTTTATTTATGATCTGGAGAAATAACTAAAGCAGTCTAACTCCTACCTTGTAACCTATCCGATGTAATTCTTTTCTAAGAAACTATTGAAATATATTTACAGTTACCTTAAAGTGGTGAGAAGAAGAAAAAAAACACTGGGATGCATGGATAAGATTTTACTGCATCCTTTTGATTTTTGTGCGTCAGGGAAGCAGGACAAGTACCTATCAGCATCTCTGCTAACTACTAGCACTATGTGAAATGCAAACAGCCTCATCCAGAATTTGAACTCACATCAACAAGTCCATTACCTAGAACTAACCATTACACCACATGCCTCCACATATTATATACTAGCAAATATATGCAAGTATTTAAATTTTAATGTAATAAAATATTATATAAATTAGAAAGACTAATGAAACTAAATAAGAATGCAAATAAAAAGATCTTAAAAAGAGGGATGGTGGTATAATCAAAAATAGAACTGAAACTTATTCTTCCATCATTTTCCATCACTCCTGTCTTTCATTACTAAATTTTTCTAATTTAACTATTTAGTTAAAATATGTAGTAAAGAATAAAATTACAGTTATTTCTTCTTGTTAATGGATTTCTTTTAAGATCTATTCCTGAAATTCTTGCTCATATTCATTAAGATAAAACCAAACAATTATTGTTGTATATATAAATACAATTACATGTTATTAGTAAGTAGATATGATCAACAGTATTAATAATGTAAAACAATTTTATTAATAACTGAGGTTTTAATAAAAAAAAAAATTCATGGAGAATGTGACGTATATAACTAAGGGAATTGCGACTTGGGTAGTGATATAGTTTTGGATACAGACAAACACACAATCCCCATGAGGAATAAATAACATCATATGAGGCAATAAAGTCCTTTCCTCTTTTGATCTCTCTTACACTCATAAATGATATCCGTGTGTTATGTTCAACAACTATTAACTGCCAATTTATTACACATTTTATTGTGGTCATTTTAGTGCTGTCTATTGGGCTTATGATTTCCTTATGTTATTAAAAACAACGTTGGGTTATGCAGTTGGCTTCCACGTACACTTTAAAATCCCGTTAACAAATTAAAAAATGACTGAAAGGAAATGCAGTCTTTAAATCCTTCAATGCCAACACTGTTTATCATACATTTAAAATAAATAAAATAAATGCAGAAATATTAAACAAAGCTTTCAATCTTGAAAGTTAACAACTCGACATTTGTCATCTTTTGTTGTTTTTGTTTTGTTTAAAGATCAAACCAATAACTTTAAATAGAGCAAATGTCACTTAGCTATTAAAAAAAAGAAAGAAAAAAAAAAAAAAAATTTTTCAATTTTTATTTTTCTATTATCATTAATAAAAAAAAAAAAAAAGAAAGAAAGAGAGAGAGAGAGAGAGAGAGAAAAAAAAGAAAGAAGAATAAAAAAGAAAATAAACATATCCTCATCTATCAGAAGTATAAAAACACTAGCTGAAGTACCTATCTACAAGGGTATTTATTTTCCTGACTTCCCACCGGGCCGGATTAACACAAGGTCTTTTTAAAATGGGGAGCCTCACACAAACCAAAGCTCATGCAATGGCAAGAGCCAAAAATGCATGACCCTAACCAGCATTTCCCTTTTGGGATGCCTCAGGCACCAGGCAATAACCCCCACACACACTTTTAGATGTGGGGGCAGGTACTGCCTGGGGGGACAGACCCTGGGACCACACAACTTATTCTACCCGTTCACCTTATCAGACACCAAGGGCCCTGAAAAAGATTATTAAAACTTTGTAAACAATAAGATTTACAGACAAAAATATATTCTACTTATTTGATTTCTTTAAACAACGTCTCTTTTACAATCACTCTTTCTTTGGATTTTACGGATGTCTACCCTTGGGTTATTTTATGCCAAATATTTTTTTTTGTTTTATTCATTCTTGGTTATTCAATTTTGATTTTTGTTTTTTTAATGTTTTTAAACATTTTTTTTAACTCAATTCTTTTATCTATTTAACCTATAGATGGGTTCCTAACAGGTACTACCATTCCAGGTAAGAGTGGACCTGGGAGTAATGCCAACGAAGGGGTACTCCATACTTCTCAGAGCTCCAGAATTGGAATCTCACCACTAGATGCAGTTTAACATCATACCCAGTTACTGACACTCAGCCACCACCTTCTAGCACATATGTGATAAAAACGGTCGGGTGGGAGGGGTGCATAAGAGCAATAGGGTCAGAACAATCACATAGGTCCTTGTCAAGTCCAAGTAAGGGCTAAGTGGAGTGTTGTATGCCATGGACTGTTCAGCCACCAGAATTCCACCCTTAAGCATCAAATGTGACATCTGTGGTCAAAACCGTCTTTCTCACATTGACCTTCACAGTCATAGGAAGCACTGCGCTAGAATGTAACTCCAGGGCATGGAAAATCCATGGTCTTCCGAGACTGCGATGCTAATTATTATGAAATCAATTTCCAATCCAATTTGAAACTTAATAATGTATGCTTCATGTATGAGGCTTACTTCAGTTCATTATGGGGCTTACTTCTGATTTCTCAAGGAAGATGACTATTAAATGCTAATTATGATATTAAAAAGTAGTAGGCAGAGTAGCCTATTGTCGATATCAGCCAAACAGTGAGAGAGTCTATTCCCTTTTAAATAGCACTAGACCAGGGAGATAGTTTTTCCATCTGACGTGGAATGCTTTTACCGCATAGACCGAAGCTATGCTACTCATGTGCTGAGTTGGCAAGGGACGATATCAAACTAGATCCTAATGGTTCCAAGGTAGATGCCCACCGACTAAGCTAAACCAGCTTAACCTTATTTACAATTAATCATAATATCAATTCTATAACTAGAATGTTATTTGAAACCAAGCTTAAAGGCAACATTAAACAAGCAATAGTAATAACAATTAAAACTCAATCTTTTTCTTCTTACCATTAATTACATACATCTATGAACTATAAACAATACAAAAAAGAACAATGAGTTTTCATATTATTTTTATGACTTAAAACATTAAGAGACATAGTTATTTGAACTACTTTTTTCGTTTTGGTTTAGCTGAGACGGTAGAGCATCAGACTAGGAACCATATGGTCCAGGGTTCAATACCGGCCCTCCCAAACTCAGCGTATGAGTAGCACAGGGATCTGTGCAGTAAAGTGAGGAGCTGATGGTAAATGTGGCGCTCCGCCTCAGTTGCCAAAATAATCTCCTTGGTTTAGCATTAGTGAAAAGGGGATAGACTCCCTTGCTGTTTTGCTGATACCGACTTTAGACCACCCCAATGACTTTACCTTTACTTTTTACATATTATAATGGAGGTTTGGTGTGTTCGTACCTGAAACTACGAAACATAATACCCTCAGCAATTACGTAAGTTTATCAATGTGTATTTGATTTATAGTCAAAATCATTAATATATAGAATAATTTTATTAATGACGACTTGATGAAAATTTGAGTTAGATTTGCATCAAAACAGCTAATGTTATTGTGCATTTAAAATCCTGTAACGTGTATTATATATCACTAAGAAATAAAAGGTTCACATAATATATGGAGTGGTTAATTCACATATTGGTTTTAACAAAACTGGGTTTAATAGATAATTACTTGGTGTAATTGTTTTATTCTCCAAGGTATTAAAATCAATCCTATGAATGATTTTATATAGAATCCAATTAAAAAATAAGTGTAAATCTTTTTAGGTGTTCTTATTTAATTTTGTTGGTCTTTTGAATCTAATATATTTCATTTTATTTAAACTTAAATACTTACACCCAGAGGGCATATATTCTTGCTAGTAGGAATAAATATTTTTAGTAAGACAAATAATTTAAGTGTGCATAGAAAACTATTAAAATATAATTAAAATAAATGTCAATATTTTTATATGCGTTCTTATTTAATTTTGTTAGGCTTTCTAATTTAATATATTTCATCACTTTAAAATTTACTTAATACTTCCGCCCAGCGGAGAATACATATTCTCGCTAGTTTTAAAAATAGAAATAATTACAGATTTATTCTGTTGTGTGTTTACCACCATCAATATTGCTGTATTAAAAGCAACAAAGATTATCGTTCAATTGCCTAAAATTACATTGATATCACACATACTGGCATACATTTTGATATAAAATAAAAGCAAAATAAACCCAGTAATTGTTTAGCTATCAAATTATTAGCCATAAGTACTATAATTTACTTGCAACAGATTAGGATCTATGACCAATAGCTAATACACATAATTACAAAATACAGTGAAATAGCAGCATTTGCTGGTCGGCTACTGATCTTCTGTTGTAACCAGCTACACAAGAACAATTAACTGATACAATTGGAAGAGGACATGTGGTAGTGGGTGAGAGTAAAGAAAAACACTTAAACCGGTCGGGGGGTGTCAAAGTTTAGATGACAGAGTAGGGGTCCCTTTAAGGAAAAATTGTCATAATATAAAAAGTACCTGGTACCTCTAAGATGGGGTGGGGAGAGTACAGGAAAACACTTAAATGGGTGGGGGGTTCAAAATTAAGGTACCCGAGTGGGGGTCCATTTAAGGAAAAAATTGTGATGTTATAAAAAGTACCTGGTACCTCTAAGATGGGGTGGGGAGAGTAATGGAAAACACTTAAACTGTTGGGGGGGGATAAAGTTTAGGTAACAGAGTGGAGGTCCCTTTAAAAAAAAATTGTGATATTATAAAAAGTTCCTAGTACCTCTAAGATGGGGTGGGTCATTCCTAAAATGAGGTAACATAGCGAGTACCTGGTACTAATAGTATTTTTGTAATTTAACCATTGTAGTTGTTTTTGATCATAACATAATAGATAAAATCATTCTAATCAATTATTATTCTGATAACTCCATTGCAATCTATTAGATTTCCATATGCCACAGTTGAATGAGCTATCTTTATCACGTTCTAAAATGATTTGATTAGTAAAGTTAAATTTAATAGAAAAAATGGCATGATTTTTAAAAAAATTGAAATAATTCATTATAGATTATTTTAATTATCTAGATATATGGATAAATTATTTATATTACATTTACATCTAGATAATAAATGTTATGCTTAAGTAATAGGTACCAGGGACTTTTTATAATATCCTAATTTTTCATTAAGGGACCCCCACACACACACACCTCTTTGGCATATATGTCCAGTATCTAAACTCTGACCTTCCTTCACCTTCTTGCCTTGTCCAGGATTTGAACTCTGATCACAGATCTCATTTACTATGAAAACAACCATTATACCACAAGCATCATTGTATTAGTGGATGTGTAATATCTTACCTTGTACTGATAAAAGAAAAAATGAAAACTTTACTAAATTAAAAGGAGATAAAATAAAAACTATCAATGACCCATAGTTTAATGGCATACCAATTCTTGTGGGTTATTTAATGCTAAATCTTGCTTATATATATATAAAAAAAAAAAAAAATAACAGAAGATTTAGATTTTTAGCGTTATAGCCTATTTCAGGGAGCCTAAAGAAATCTTCTAGTACCTCCCATCCGATACAAAATTCTAAAATGACTTGATGTATCTGAGGATGGAGTTGCTAGAAGATTTCTCTAGGCTCCTGAAATAGTCTATAATGCTAAAAATCTAAATCTTCTGTTATTTCTTACTGATATGATTTTGCTCTGTGACTGACAATAAGATAACACATTCAGCTCTGCAAACTACAACTTTTTTAAAAACTATTACGTCATAAGGAAAATTTCTTCACCTGATCTTTGGATATATATATATTATATATATATATATATATATATATATATATGATTTCTTTAAGAAATAATTTTCATTAAGTTCATGTGTATGAATAAATATTAGTGGTTGACCCTCAGCTTCTAACACCTATTTGATAAAAAGTGGTGGGTGTTTGCCATAAGAGCAATTCGAAGAATATGGTCGGACGATCATAGTTATTAGGGCTTGACATGACTAGCCGATTAATCAGATGGGGCCGCACCGACAACCCACCTAATTCAAGTAAGGACCAAAGTGGAGTGTTACATTGTAAATAACCACTCAGTAATCAGGCCACAGAACTGCTCAGCCACTCCTCTCCTCTGGCATTACGCTTCGCCTTAAGGCCAACATTGGAGAGGGGGTGGGTTTACCCCTATGCAGACGTGCAGTTGGCATTTCTACTATTATGGGATAGAAACAGTAAAGAAAATGGGGAAAAATAAAGACTAACGTAATTCATGAAAAAAAAAAAAAAAAAAAAAATCAATGAAAATTAGGCAAATATTTAGAAATAAAATTAATCAAAATATTCTTAAGGATCAAAATCAATGAACAATAATTGAAAATCAATGAACAATAATTGAAAATCAATGAACAATAATTGAAAATAATTGAAAATCAATGAAAAATAATTAAAAATCAATAAAAATTAATTAAAAATCAATAAAAATTAAACATTTATTAAGATTAGCTATGACAAACAAAAAGGTTTAATTCTTAAATTAGAATTATTTTCCTAAATGTAAAAGTATTTATTAACACAAGTTTTTTAAACATCAAAACAAGCAAATGAAAAATAAATTTACGGATAATACAGACTGGTCCAAAAGTCTTGTCAATCCTAAATACTGTTTTGAAATTCGTTATTTTTTGTTTTAATAATATAAAATATCATTAATAATGGTGCCTTAACGTTAAACAAGGCATAAAGAGGGATGAGGTGGAGAGGAGAATAGCCTCAACAGCAAAGAGAGTCAGAAAGAGGGAGGAAAAAACAGCATCCCCAGAAAGCATCACAGTTTGTGTGCAGTCAGTGTACCAAAGACTGTCACTCAGGAATTGGCCTGCACAGTCACTTGCGCAGATGCAGATTATTTATTTATTGGACACTACAGCATTGTCCTTAGTGGACAGAAAGGTGCCAACAGTGATAATAATTATAATAATAATAACTAGTACAGTATAAAAAACGCACTCCGGGCGATGTAAAAATAGATTTTTGAAACATATTGCCTGAGGGTGGGAGTAAAAAATTCAATATCAGCGAGTTTGTACCCTAAGTAAGTAAAATCATCAAATTCATTAAAAGATTAAAAAAATAAAACAATTTGAAATGTAAACTTTAAATATGTATTAAAATAAAACAAACTATATAAAGATATATAATACCAGTCATGTATTTATTAAAACTTGTTTTAAAAAACAATGTGGACTGTCTAATGTTGCATATTCAAATTTTGAGTGTATTTATTCTATGTTATGACAATTTTGGGTAATGTGACGTAAGCAGTGATGTAATTTTTGTTACAGACAAAAACCGGAAGCAAATCTCCATTATTAATAGATATTAATTTTCTATTTCAGATGTCTGACAAATTCCTACAGTTTGGAAGTGAGCTACTTGCAAATGTATTGAAACATGTTCATATGCATTCTGGCAAGAGCATGGAGAATATGCGACATGACTTTACTGCAAGATTCTTATTTCTTTGGTTTTATTTTTATAATTCTTATTACTTATTGGGGGGGGGGGGGTGATAAGACTTTCAGACCACCTGTACATTGTCTTTATTAAAGAGGCTGCAAATATTTCTTAATATGATCAAACAAAAACAAAAAATATGGCTAAACAAACACAAATATGATGCTACAATTTAGAATAAATATTTAGATTTTTACACAATGGCTTGAACAACCAAACAAGTTTTTAAATTGTTCATCTTTCTGATCAATGTGAAAAATCACATGTATCTGGGTTAAATGTAAATTTAAATTAAACCATGCAGCATAGATAAATATTCATAATTCACATAATATGCACAATGATAAACTTGAATTGTCAACAAAAAAATAAATAAATAAATAAAAAATAGATGGTTTGTGTGACAGGTGGTAAGTGACTATACAGTTACTTTTTGTGGGGTGCTGCTTCTAGGATTGGTTCAAGACAGCACGCAGCATCATTGTGTAACTCCCATCTAGTTTTTTCTCTAAGCATTTCATTAGAGTCTAAGTGGTGCAGACATACAGTAGTACTGACATCTACAACTTAGAAGAATTCTTGCTTTATATTATCAGAGAGATAAAATTTCTATATGATCAATAATCCATCTTCTATAGAAAGAATCTTCATCACTTGACCAAAAAGGAGTTCAGAAAGGGGGGGGGGGGCAGGGATTTTCAAATCTGATACATCCTATGAAGATCATAAGACTCATTGACAGAAATGTAGCGATGAGGGATAAGAAATTTAAGGATATTATTTCAAATAATTTCCTGGTTAATGATAATGATTCATCACAGAACATATGGAGTTGGAACACAGAACCTTTAACTTTAACTCTGCTATTTTTGGCACCTCAGACTCCTCTTTATCAAATTAGGTAAATATGGTCTACAAATAAATATAAAACCATGATTTTTTATAATCTATAATTAGTGTGCACTATATTATAGAGTGTAAATCCAACTAGTTGGAGTCGATATAGTTTTACTGATTCCAACTCCAATAACTCATTATAACTGTTTCAGACTCCACGACTGATTCCACATTAAACAAAAATGTTTTCTCCATATAGTAATTTTATTTTATGTATAATTCATTCCCATGCAGTTGTGTCTACAAAAAAAAAAAGGCTGCTGAAATAGCATTAAATCTCTTGCATTTAAATTCACTGTAATACTTGTATTACTTTTACATGCAAATATCAACAAGCTGCAGCAAGAAATAATTATCATTATAATAATAATATTATAATTACATAGACTAGAATTTAGTAGAGCTCTTAAACAGTAAAACCAACATGAGACCATTATGAGCTGAAGAGGATTTCTAATATTAAATGGAAAAGTTGTTTATACAAACAATGTGCTTCATTGTGTGGTGGCGGGGGGGGGGGTGAGATATGGCCACAAAAACTGATTTTGAAAATCAGGGTATTAAGTTCAGTTCTCACTAAGTGCTCAATAATTATGTCCTTGTGCCAAAAAATAAGCAATGGTTAGTATATAACAAAAAGCAGTCAACTACAATTAGTGAATTTACTGATCAATGTATCTATATTTCAACAGAAATTAACAGTTCAAACAATGCAGCTACTATATTCAGATCCACATCATAATCCATATAAATCCAAGCAGATAGTGAAGTTTATTAAAAAAATTAAAAAATCTAAAAAGTTTATTAAAAAAAAATTAAAAATTAAAAAATCTAAAAAGTTTTTTTTTTTTAGTTTTTTTTTTAAGTTTTTTTTTTTTTTAAATTAAAAAGTTATTAAATCTAAAAAGTTTATAAAAAAAAAAAAAAATCAAAAGTTTATTTAAAAAAAAAAAAAGTTTATTTAAAAAAAAATATTTAAAAAAAAAAAAATCTAAAAAGTTTATTAAAAATAATCTAAACAGTTCATTTAAAATAATCTAAAAGTTTATAAAAAAAATCTAAAATTTAAAAGAAAAAGGTTTAGAAAAAAAAATTTCTAAAAGAATCTAAAAGTTAAAAGAAAATTTAAAAAATTTTTAATTTAAATTTAGAAACAATTTTTTTTTTTAAATCAGGAATAAAAATAAAAAATTTTTAGAAAAATTCTTTTAAATAGTTAAAAAAAAATTTTAATTAATTAAAAAAAGAATTATTAAAAATTCTTTTTTTAATTAATTAAAAATTTTTTTTGAATAATTAAAAATCATTTTGAAAATAATCAAAAAATTTTCTTTGAAATAAAACGACTGGATTATTTCCCCAAGTGACTGATTTAAAAAGATAGTAAAGTTTGTTTAGATGAGGTAACTACAATGTCACTCAGATGAAATGACTACTATAATAAATGGTTTTTAGTTTACAAAACATTGCACTAAAATCTCAAAACGTGCCCTTGCTTAAATCTTCAGTGAATTTAAATGGTGATTTCACACAGCCAAGCCAGTGATCAATGCATGGAATTGGTAGAGAATGATTCTTTAGGCACCAGAACCAGGCAAGGTTAGTACTTCTTATTGGTGGATGCCATGCTGAAAGAATTTTACAGAAAACTCACAGTTGACATATTTAGTTGATGACACCTTCTCACCTCGGGAATGTTGGAGATCGGCAGACAATGAAATATCATAAATGCTAATTTTGTGGGCATGATCCGTGGGTTTTCCTTTCCAAGGAAGCCATTGTAAATAACCATCGGTTGTTGAAAAAACAATCTCATCTCTTATAGACAACAAACTGAAAACAGAGAAAAAAGCATAAGATTAATTCGTACATAAACTGATATATTATAGAAAAACAGAATTATAAAGAACAGTAAGTACTTAACAAATTCAACAATTATAAAACAAAAATTTGTAAATTTTGGGACGAGGCATGATGTGAATAATTTTGATTTTGCAAAAACAATGACATCATTATTCAAATGAGATCTTGAAATCAAAAGTTCTTCGACACCTGTTTGATTAAACTATTAAACATGATTTTCCAGGTTGGATCATAACTATGCTTGGATACACAGTGAACACCTGAGGAAGGACGGAGGATACAAAATGTGGACAAACCACAATAAAGATGAAGACAACAGTAAAAAAAAAAAAAAATTTTTTTAAATCAAAATCATTCATTATATTAAAAAAAAACTTTTAAAATCTTAATCTTATTCATACAGGATGCAACAGAAATATCTGCCACATTTTTTTTTTTAATAAACTGTAACCTGTGTTTGTTTTATGGCCTACTGCTATGAGCAATTACAGATTCACCAGTCTTAAAAACATTTATACAGCAAATGCATAATTTCCAAGCCATGATCCTAATGGATCATATCTGAAGAAAAATGGTAAGACATTATCTAGATTGAGCTACCATTACCACTTGCCAAAGTTCATTTGCACCACACAGGAACAGTTTAAAATGTGGGATGTATCTCTGATCTATAAGACCCAAATGAGGGAACTTACAAAACAAGGATAGTGATAACGAGAATAACTTGCATATGGTGGAAAGATGATGGAAAGAAAAAGATAGCCAACAGCAAAAAGACTAAAGCAGTGCTGATAGTTTTTTTTTTTTTTTTTTTTTAGTACGTCCTGGGATGCACATATTTTCTTTGAATGAGTCCCTGGGAAAATTAATGGGTCCCAACTAAAGTTTCTTAATAAATTGTAGGGTTTTTTTATTAATGATCTGGGGAAATAACTGAAGCCGGCTAAGTCTTGTAACCTATCCTGTGTAATTAATTTCTAAGAAACTATTAAAATGTATTTACAGTTAGCTTGAAACGGTGAGGGAAGAAAAAAGAAAAACACTGAGACTCATGAATATGATTTTACTGCATCCTTTTTAGATTTTTGTGTGTCAGGGATACCAGACCCTTACTATCAGCATCTCTGCTAAAGTATTAAAAAGAGAAAAAAATCAAAAAACAATATAAACAAACGATTTAGTTAATAAAAAAAGCCAGAGTTAAAAGCTTAGTATTTTAAAAAAGTTAAATAAAATACTTTAATCTTTATACCATTTGACCAACTAGTTTATTTTATTTATTCATTTGTTTTTTCAAAAATTAAAAAAAAAATCATAAATACACTGAGTGACACATTTTTTTTTGTTCCTGGATACTATGTGTCATTTCTTAATTGCTTATGTCGTAAAATTATTCCCTTCAAACTTTGTGTTTGTGCCCTGGGGAAATTGAATTTAGAAATTAACCTATTTTCTATTTAAAAACTGGCAAAGTTGCACATATTCATTTATATGAAAAAGTAAAGTAAGTCAACGGAGTGGCCTATTATCGGTATCAGCCTAACAGTGAAGGAGTCTATTCCCTTTTCCCTTACGCCAGAACAGGGAGATTGTTTTTGTGTCTGAGGTGGAGCACCACATCCACAATCAACTTTCCACTACTAAAGAGATAAAAAAAAGAGATAAAAAAGAGAAAGAGAAAAAAAAAGAGAGAAAAAAGAGAAAGAGAAAAAAGAGATAAAAAGAGAAAGAGAAAAAAGAGATAAAAAAAGAGAAAGAGAAAAAAAGAGATAAAAAATAGAAAGAGAAAAAAAGAGATAAAAAAAGAGAAAGAGAAAAAAAGAGATAAAAAAATAGAAAGAGAAAAAAAGAGATAAAAAAATAGAAGAGAAAAAAGAGAAAATAGAAAGAGAAAAAAGAGATAAAAAAAGAGAAAGAGAAAAAAAAGATAAAAGAGAAAGAGAAAAAAAGAGATAAAAAAAGAGAAAAAAAGAGAAAAAAGAGAAAAGAGAGAAAAAAGAGAGAAAAAAGAGAGAAAAAGAGAAAAAAAGAGAAAAGAGAAAAAAAAGAGAAAGAGAAAAAGAAAGAGATATAGAGAAAAAAAAGAGATAAAGAGAAAAAAAAAGAGATAAAGAGAAAAAAAAGAGATAAAGAGAAAAAAAAGAGATAAAGAGAAAAAAAAGAGAAAAAAGAGAAAAAAGAGATAAAGAGAAAAGAGAGGGAGCAAGAAAAACTAGAAGAAAGAGAGAGAGAAAAGAGAGAGAAAAGAAAAGAAAAGATTTTTATTGGCACTGTAAAATGAATATGAATCAGTAAACAAATTTTATTTGAGTTTTAATACAGGAAAAATAATCTATTTTAAATAGTATTACTTATCACATTTATAAACTAGCAGAAATACTAGTGAATAGGAGAGCTATTTATGAGAATTAGAGCAAAAGAGTTGGGTTTTTCTTGTACAAGAAAAAAAATCTTAACATTGTTCTTATGAATTATAATTATCTACAATATGTTAGCAAAGAGAAGAGAACATATTCTTGCTCTTATATTTCAATAGTCTTTTGAGTGGGTGCTGAAAAGAGAGAGAGAATTACTTTTTTTTTTTTTTTTTTTTTTATTTCATTTCTTGTGAATGTTAAAACTAAAATAAACTTTAAAAATGATGAGCCAAGTGTGTTGAATTTTTCAGGGTGAATATGTGAAATAGTCAGTGATGCTGATAGCTTTTTGATTTAGTGCTTCCTGGGACACACATATTTGCTTTGAATGAGTACCCGGGAAATTTTTTGGGTCCCAACTAAAGCCTTCTAACTCCTGTCTTGTAACCTATCCTGTGTAATTCATTTCTAAGAAACTATTGAAATGGTGAGGGAAGAAAAAAGAAAAACACTGGGATGCATGGATATGATTTTACTACGTCCTTTTAGATTTTTTTGCGTCAGTGATGCAGGACGCATACCGGTAATTTATGAGGAAGTGCGTCCCGGTCTCCTGTCTCAGAAATTGCTACCCGGTGATTATCAAAATAACGTACCCAGCTATGTCGTCTGAGTGGTGTTACTTGAAAGAAAACAACCAACTTAGGGCGTTAAATATATTTTAGAGGGTGGGAGGGATTCTCTTTTTTGTTGTAATTCTTATTTATTTATCATAATTTGTTTAGAAATTTATTTATAGAAATTTGTCGTAATTCTTGTTTATTTATAGAAATTTGTCGTAATTCTTATTTAGATATGAAGATGGATATCTATCTATCTATCTACCTCAATTTGTTCATTTTTTACTTTGTTTTTATATATCTATCCACCCATCTCCATTTGTTCATATCAAAAAAGAGAAGCACCCCCCCCCCTTCTAAAATACATTTAACGCCCTAAGTTGGTCGTTTTCTTTCAAGTAACACCACCGATACGACATAGCTGGGGACGTTATATTAATAGTTACCGGGTAGCAATTTCTGAGGTAGGAGACCGGGACGCACTTCCTCATAAATTACCCGCATACCTATCAACATCTCTGGATATTGTTTCGGTTACAGACACACTATCTCCATTATAATAAGATGATGGAAATACATACTTGTTAAATTTGGTAACAGAAAGTGTATATAACAGAAAACCTAATTAGTTTAATCAAATTTTTCATATTTGCTTATTTTCTCACAATAGAAAAAAACAGGTCAAGGTTTGTGAATAGCAAATAAAACATTAATTTCATAACAAAACATTTTTTCACAGGAAAAAAAAAAATAAACAATTGTAATAAATAGCATTCAATTTTTATACAGAGATAGAGAATGATAAGTAGAAATTTAAAAAGAAAACAATTAAACTCTTGAAGGGCAGGGTTGGGAATCAGTTAGCATTCACTGCCAAATAATATTAATAACCATAACTAGTTAACCAAGAATCAATTATAACAGATACTTCTATGTTCAATCAGATTTCTCAAAAAAAAAAAAAAAAAAAAAAAAGTCTCTTGTCTCTATAAGCAATGGAAACAATTTTCATTTTTGTTTGGTACGAAATGTACAGGGTGGTCGAAAGTCTTGTCCCCCACATATTGTTTGAACTTATTTTGTTCTAATAATATATAACAGAGATGCTGATAGGTACACGTCCTGCTTCTCTGACACACAAAAATCTAAAAAGATGCAGTAAAATCATATCCATGCGTCCTAAGGTTTTTCTTTTTTTTCTTCTATCACCATTTCAAGCTATCAGTAAAATACATTTCAATAGTTTCTTAGAAACGAATTACACAGATGTTACAAGGTAGGAGTTAGATGGCTTTAGTTGGGACCCATAAATTTTCTCAAGGGCCCATTCCTGCGTCCCAGGATGTATTAAATCAAAAAGCTATCAGCATCCCTGTATATGTTATGTAATAATTTTACATTAAAAAAAATTAAAAAATTAAAAATGATGGGGGGTGACAAAACTTTCGGACCACTCTGTATAACCATATAATAGATTTCCCAACTTATTATTTGTTTAAAAGATTAAAAAAAGGCTCAAAAGATTTGCAAAATTTACTGAAAAAGAAAAAAAATTGGACATAGTGGATATAGGCGTTGAGTTAGCTCTAGGCTGCAGGTTCAATCCTGGTCAAGAGCAACAGTAACATAGAATGATTAATTAAGCTTGATACTTGTTCCCAGTTATGGTTAGCAGAATGAAAACAGTCTACCCCTGCGGATTGGTTCGAAGTTCCATGAAGCCTATTTTTGTTTATTGATAAAATATTCAAATCAAGTTTGCTGTCCATTCATTTTTTTTTTTTTTCATTTTATCATATTGAGTAAAACCCAATAAATCTATGCAAACTAAATCAATTAAATATGAACCAAAATAAATTATAACCATTAAAACAATCCCCTAAAATTCTAACAATATAAAATGAAGTTGGAATCAAATTGATAATTAAATATAAAGTTAAATTTTACTGTAGATCAGTGAGAATTCTTCCAAGCTATAACAGTGTCAGTGATACTGTATGGCTGAACCACCTGGACTCTAATAAAATACTTAGAGAAAAAGATAGATTCCATCTACACAAGAATGTTGTGTGCTGTCTTGTTACAGACAGACAGACACTGAATCTCCATTATAAGATTTTTCATGCCAGAATTTATTTTCTTTGAAGACTAACAATATTACTTACTCAAAAAAGGGAAGTTGCCATAATGCTATAAAAACTAAAGGAAAGACAAAAACTAAAAAGAAATCAACTTTAGATAATTTCTTTTCAATTGCATTAAAGAAAAAATAACAAAAAATAAAGTAGTCAACTTCTCATGAAGTAAAAGAGGTATGGATGAAAAAATCCATATGAAAAGAATAAATAAGATATATTTGTGAAAAAAGGTCAAAAGGTTACATCTTACCTTGTGATTTGAGCAGAGCACCTAATTGAAGAAACTAAAGAAAGCTTAATGGCAGGCACACTGTCAGCTTCTAAAGTTCCATTTACATCCTGTTTTGGTACACGCAATCTACAACAAATAAAAAGTTTTCATATGTAAATATACAATAATTGATAATAGCAAGATAAAGTTAATGAACTTTAAAACACATGATTAATTCAACATAAAAAAAATAACATTTAAATTTCTTAGCCGAAGAATTGTCAATTATTAATGATTGTCTAGTATTTCTTTCATCTTAATTCTGTTACTTTTTATTGCAACCTACAAATGGTTGTTAGCAAATAAATAAGTTTTGTATTATGCAGACTATTGTCCTCATCTTTATTGTTATCTACAGAGATGCTAAAAGATACATGTTTTACATCCCTGACGCACAAAAATCTAAAAGGAAGCAGTAAAATCATCTCAATGCTTCCCAGGGTTTTTTGTTTTTCTTTCCTCACCATTTCAAGCTAACTGTAAATACATTTCAATAGTTTCTTAGAAATGAATTACACAGGATAGGTTACAAGGTAGTAGTTACACGGCTTCCATTGGGACCCATAAATTTTCTTGGGGACTCCTTCAAAGTAAATATGAAGAGGTTGTTCCTCTCAACTTAATGTTAGAGGGTGGGCAACTTGTTTACAATTATTTTAATATAAGTTAGGGTAGTGTAAACAGAGTCAACAGTGCTTGGTAACAGTTTCTCAGCTATGTGTTCTTCAAAAAATATAGCAAACTATATATTCAAACTCTCATAATATTAAAAAAAAGGAAATGAAATGGTTACATTTTGGATACAGTTGACAACCCTGATATCAACAAGCAGTAACAAAGACAACATCAACATTTCAAATAGGACTTACTTCCACTTCCTGTTCAAAAAAATGTGACAGTTTCATTTTATTTTTATTTGCCAGAGAAAGGGGTAAGGTTTCCCCGAAATATAGCAATATCAACATTTTATCTCATGCCTCATTCTTTCTAAGGCTTCAATTGTAAGAACCTTTTTTTTTTTTCAAAAACTTCTTTTATTTACACTAGTTAAATATATAGTCCATGTGATTTTCATTATATATACATTTCATTACAACTATTCACACCATCAGATTATGTTTGTTAGTAAAGTGTTGATTTTAACGCTAAACTTAAAATGAAATAATTACAAGTAAAAGATTAATATTTTAAAATATTTCATCTGATAGATAAAATCAAGATCATATTGTTACAACAAATAATTTTAATAGATATATTTTTTTTAAAAAGAGAGAAAACATATGGTGCCCAGTGATCAGAGAGCAATAAAAGTTTGAGTTAGATTTCATCTGGCAGTAATATAACACAATATGTAGAGCAGCTGGTACAGATAACTAGGCTTCCCAAGGCAAAAAAGGAAGAAAGTTTAAATCTCACAAGAAACTTAATCTTTATTTATGCTTTGACATTGTTTACTGATGGTAAGACAAACATTGTACTATATATATATATATATATATATATATATATATATCTTTTTTAGATACAGTTGCTACACTGATCCAAAGCAGAAATGCCTTGGCGTAATAATACTTTAATCCTAAGCAGGAGACACAGATACTACCCTCTCATCTTAGCAGGGGTTGTGAACAAAGAAAAAGAAACAAAAAGAAGGTCATACTCTTCATGATATTGATAAATATAATCTTCAAAGACATTTACAAATCTAGGATTTAAAAAATCTTGGAAAAAGAGAAAAAAAAAAACAAAGAAAAAAAGAAAAAGAATAGAAAAAAAATAAGAAAAAGAAAACCAAAAGGCAGAAAAAAAAAAGAAAAAATTCTGATGAGAAACAACTAAAATTAAGATTAAAAAAAAAAATACAATTCTACATAATTTTTTATTTTTATTCTCATTTTTGTTCATTTGTCTTCAAATCCACTCAAGAAATTCTGAATAAAAATGAAATAACTAATGAAGCCTTGTTATCTAACAAAAAATAAATAAATAAATAAATAAATAAATAAAAAAAAAAAAAAGAAAAGAAAAATATTTTCCTCCTTATAAAAAAAAGTGCATAACTTTGATAAATCTTTTTTCTTTTTATTTAAAACCAAAGCATTCTCTATTTTATATCTTAAAGATTAAAAAACTTCTATCTCTTAGTTTTTTTAAATTTTTGAATAGCTTTTACTTGTTTCAAAAGAACTAAGTGCTGATATTTTCAAAAGATGACCATCTGAATAATATCAATTTTAACTGCAGAATAGTAACAGTATTTAATTAAGCAAATAAAACTTAATAGATTTTTTTAAGTTAGTAGTTAAACACCAACTCAATTATCAACACTTTGTAAATTATAGTTATTACCCATAACAAAATTTCAGATATTTGAATTGTTATATAAATATTAAAAATAAAAAAATTTCTACTTTAAAATTTTTAAAAAATTCTTAATTCTCATAAAAGCTTTTTTAAAAAATGTTATAAATTTTTAGCAAAGACTATCATTTAAAATTCTTTTAGAATAATTATTACGTCACATTTTGAAATGGATGCTGATAATAGAATGCCAAGAATTTTTTCATTTTATTTAAAAATAATTCTAAGATGAAGTATTATAACATCATATTTTAGCATTGCCCTGAAGATGTTTGATAAAATAAGAATTTAAAGAAAGAAAGAAAAAAAACATTAAATGTTGGCATATTATCATTCATAAATAAATACTCTGAATTTTTTTTTTTTTTTTTTTCATTTTTCTCATATCTTAAGAAAAAAAAATAACATCATATAAATACAGTGATGCTGATAGCTTTTTGATTTAGTGCATCCTGGGATGCACATATTTGCTTTGAATGAGTACCCGGGGAAATTTATGGGTCCCAACTAAAGCTGTCTCCTACCTTGTTACCTATCCTCTGTAATTAATTTCTAAGAAACTATTGAAATGTATTTAAAGTTAGCTTGAAATGGTGAGAGAAGAAATAAAAAAAACACTGGGATGCATGGATATAATTTTACTGCGTCCTTTTAGATTTTTGTGCGTACCTATGCATTTTTTTTATTTGCATTGCAGTGAGTTTGGTGAATAGCATTTTATTCACTACAAATGGATTTTTAGCATTTTTGTTTTGATAACTTTATATTTTCATTATTCACAAAATTCAACATTTTTACTGTTATTGGAACAATGTTTTGTTTTGTTTTTTTTTTAATTTTATTACATCATGTGGTGATAGAGAAAAGTGTGAGAGAAAAATAAATATTGGAGTTATTTCATTTATGAAATCAGTTAAATTTTAAGAGCAAATGATATGGAAACTAAGAATTTATCTTTTTAGATTCATTATTTAACTTTAATATAAGAAAAGACAAGATAGAAAAAAAAGTTTCCAGATATTTTCAGTCATAATTAGTTCAAATTGTTTAGTCACAAAATTATTTTTTAATTTTTTAATGCTATCTCTTATTATAATGGAGATTGTGTGTTTTTCTGTCTGTAACCAAAACTATATCACTACTCAAGTCCCAATCCCCTTAGTTATTTACGTCACATTCTCCAGTTTCATTTTTATCTAAACCTCATTTATTAATAAAATTGTTTTACAATATTAATACTGTTCACCATACCTACACACTACTACTTTGCAATTGTACTTATATATACAACAAAATAGCGGTTTACAATGTGAACAGAAAGGTTAATTTGCATATTGATATTAAGAATTTGATTTTAATAAATATGTGCTTAGTATCATTGATTTTTAATTGTTTGGTGTTATCTTAATGAATAAGAGCAAAAATGACTGGGATAAATCTTAAAATAAATCCATTAACAAGAAGAAATAACTAATTTTATTCTATACTTCCAATCTTAACTAAATAGTTAAATTAGAAAAATGTAGCAATAAAGAGAGATAGATGAGTAAGTTTCAGTTGTTCTATTTTTATTCTACCCCCCTCTGTTTAAAATATTTTATCTGCATTCTTATTTAATTTCATTAGCCTTTCTAATTTAATATATTTTATTACATTAAAACTTAAATACTTGCACCCAGAAGGTAATTTATTGAATATTTAGTTTCAAGCTAGTTTATTGAATATTATTTCAATAAAACATCATTATCTTCAGTTTCAGATTACAACTTTATGTCCATTAGTTTATTCTTGTGAAGCTGTCACTTCGCCCCCGCAAGGGTTTTACCTGCAACAGTCCCCAAATATGACTGTGCTTCTCAGTCAAAAGGATAGATCCTGGTAACGCCAACCAAATGTGAAACTGTGTCAGTCAAACTGGCTACACTTCACTTGTTCAGCTGGGCGTGTTCACTCTCTTCCAAGCATGACATTTCACTTGCTTTGTCTAGTGGCAGGGAGGGGGGGTTCAATACTTCACTATGACCCAAAATTTTATAACGTCTCTTTCACTGATCGAGATTGTACACTTGCTGATAAAATCTTATGATTCAAATCAGCAGATCATGGTTTTCTGATCAGAGTATTAAAAAGAAAACACCCCAACCAACCCCACCGTACGAGCAGATGTCACACAAAGTCAATTTCTTAAGTGGAGTTTAACATTAAACTCAGCTTAAGAAATTGACAGATTCAGAGTTTTCCTTCTCCTAGACTGGTTGCCTAACCAAGGTTGTCTGCCCTATATTTACCTATAGTTGGAGGGAGAATGACTTGGTGCAAACCTTTCCCAAGAGGTATGAATGCTATGTGAAATACAAACAGCCTTGTCCAGGATTTGAACTCGGGTCACCGTGTTCATTTCCTAGGATGATAACCATTACACCAGGAGCACCTCCATATGATATAGATAGATAGATAGATATAAGATTTAAACATCTAGTTAAAAAAAAAAAAGAAGAGAGAGAGAGTGAAAATAGTTAAGTAGATCAATTTAGTTATTTACTAAGCTTAACTTAGATGTGGCACAAGGCCAGAAGATTGGGGCGACCAGTGAGAATCAAACTTACTAAGAATGGTCTGCTAATCAAGCTTGCTAACCATTACACCAGGTGAGGTTCTCAATTATCCTGGGTATAGTTATTTACTAAGCTTAGCTTAGATGTGGCACAGCCCAAAAGTATGGAGCACCCAGTGAGAATCGAACTCACTAAGAATGGTCTGCCCTGAGTAGATTAATATAAGGACAAACATCTTGGTTCAGTTATAAGTAAATGCTGACTTTACAAATAGAATACACACAGTTTGTTTTGTTTTTATCTTTTTTAGATATTCATATAAAATGATTGAAAAACAAAGAGACACCAGTGGAGCACAGCTGTGAATATTAGTTCTGAAAAACGAACCTAATTAGAAGCAGTGAGGAGTCAATAGAATATCTAAAAGAATTACTTTAAATATATTAAATAAAATATGTCTAGAATGTAGATAGAATTTCAATTTTCAAAAGAATTATAAAAACACACACGTTAGATTTGCATATCATGTATGTATATATTTACCCAACCCTTCCACACAAGCAGGCTATGACACAAGGTCAATTTTTAAAATTTTTTAAGCAAAGTTTAACAGGTTTTGAATTTAGAGTTTTCCTTCTCTTAGACTAGTTGCCATACCAAGGTTAAAGAGCCCACCCAGTCTGCACTATTATTATTACTATCTTATCTTCTTTCTAACGTATTTCTGCTATCCAGGTTAAGCTCCCTCTTCAACTGAGTCTCGTGTCATCTGGGTCTGTACCCGAGTCTTATATCTTCGCATCCATTTGGTCATTTCTTATTAAAACAGAAAGAGGTTTTTTTTTTTATCATTTATTTCCCAAGACCCAACATTTTAACACATGATATGAATTCAAAGAGGCAATATATTTAGTGTCCAACTCCAGGGAGTTGTTTAAGCCCAATTCACTTTCTAAATGTTCCCCATAGACTTTTGCTATCACGAGGCACTCTCAACCAATAAGAGCACCACATCCAGGTCAATCAGTGGTCAAAAGCTGCCTGTCAAATCTATGATTATTTTCCATGACTTTTTTTCAGAATTACATGTTAACTTTTGAATTTAAATATTTTTACACTACATTACAAAATGAATAGGCTACCCTACTTATTATGTAATAATAGCCATTTTTTGTGAAGTCAATGAAATAAATTTTTTGATTATTTTTTTTTACATATTTCTATCTTAAAACAAGATAAAAATCATTGAAACAGTTTTTAATGATGAAGATTTAAGCTTTACACAGTTGTGGACTAGCCTAACATACCTTGCATAGAGAGTGAATGCGCTGGTCCAGGACTATTTATACACAGCTGTCTGAGAACATCAGAGTGATTACTAAGACTGCAAGGATTACGGAACCATTACACGAACCGTCTACCTCAAGGTTTTAGCACTCTGTTGTGAGTGTCTGGTGCACATGTAGTTTGAATGTACTAGTATACTGAATACTGTATGATCCAGTATACAACACCCATGAATTTATTCTGTTCACAAGATTTGTTATATACAATGAATTAAACAGGGAGGAAAACACAGGTTTCCATCAAGATTAAATCAAGTAGAGATAATGCTAATACTGTGAGTACACAAGGATTAATTTTGTTTGTGCACTTTAATAATAAACCTAGCACCTATATGATTTTCCCAACCCTATTGCCCTTATGGCAAGCCCCAACCCCTTTTGATCATATGGGTGCTAGAAGGCGGTGGCTGCGGGTCTACATGTCCTGGAATGACCTTAAACTCTATCTGATGGTGAGGTTCCAGTTTTGGAGGTTTGGGGAATGTGGAGCACCCCTTCATATGCCGTAAAACAAAACAAACTAAAAAACACAGGTTTCCATCAAGATTAAATCAAGTAGAGATAACACTAATACTGTGAGTACACAAAGATTAATTTTGTCTGTGCACTTTAATAATAAAATACTATAGAACCAAATCCATATTTGTGTCCTGGGTGTGACATTAAACTGCATCTAATGGTGAGGCTTCAGTTTTGCAGTTACAAGAAATGTAGAGTAACCCCTTCATTGCTATTACTACAGATTCACTTAGGTCTATAGATCATATAGCACTTTTTGAAAATTATTAGTATAAGGTAGTTAAATGGTTTCAAGTATAACCATGTGCAAATTATTTGAATTAAGAATAGTTATTTAAAGCTATAATTGTTTACAAATGATTATTATTAGTAGTAGTTACTTGAAACCATATAACTGCTTGCAATTGTGAACTTTATTAATACAGTAGTTCTTAAAAACATTGATATTGAAATTATGTATGGAGTGTTTACCTGTTTAAAATAGAAACTTTAGTACTATTTATAAAAAGGAGACTATTTATTAAATTATTGTTATAATTACTAAATCAGTTTCAGAATAAAATACTTCAAGGGTTTGAATGCCTTAAAATGAACAAACTATCTTGTTTACATACTCAGATAGAGGGAGCAATATTTTAACCAAATGGATCAGTTTAGCTTAGTCGGTAAATCACCTGCCAAGGAATCGCAAGATTCCAGTTTGATACCAGTCCCCATCAACTAAGCACATGAGTAGCACAGCTTAGTTAATCTGATCTGTGAGTTAGCGTGGCACTCCACTTCAGAAAAACAATCTCACTGGTCTAGCACTAGCAAAAAGGGGATAGACTCCCTCACTGCCCAGCTGATACTCACAATATGTGTGTGTGTGTGTGTGTGATTTGGATAATGATCTCTAACAATGTGGTCAAGAAATATAATTTATTTGGATAATGAAAAATTTTGATAATAAATTTGTGACTTAATACTATAAAATGTAACCAAAGATTAATTTTTAGTTATTCTCATAGTAATAATAAAATACATTTTCCAATTTAAAGACTACTAAACAACCAACAATTAGTGTCTGTTAACAATGATTTACAAATCCCATTATTTTAAAAACAATTTAATATCTAATTAAGTCATATATATGTGTTTACATACAAACATCATAAAAATGACATGATTAATGACAAATATGAAGGAACTTCTGCGAAAAAAATCAAGATGCACCTTGTCTTGGAGATTCTGACCCTGGAGGAACACCCCAACCTATTGCATTTAGAAGGAAGTTAAATATTATATTAGAGTGTAATATCCGTACAAGCTGTAAAAAGTGTTACAATATTTATATGATACTAGCTTAAAAGCAGCAGAGGGTTCTTGACTATACTTAGGAACACTATGGCACTTATTTTTAAAAGGATTATTACTTCTTTCTTTCTATATCGACAGTCGCTAAGTCAGCGTATGAGTAGCACAGGGATCTGTGCGGTAAAGTGAGGAGCTGATAGTAGGTGTTGTGCTCCACCTCAGATGCTATAAAACAATCTCCTTGGTCTAGCGATAGTAAAAAGGGGATAGACTCCCTTGCTGTCTGGCTGATACAGACTTTAGGCCTCCCTGATAACTTTACTTACTTTTTTCTTAATTCCAAAATCTAGAGAGTGTAAAATGTTTTCTTTACTGAAATTTGGATTTTACAATTTTGTAATATATTTTTCTTCTCTATTGTTTTTTTTTTATTTTCAGCAGTTGAAAATGTTAATTTCTAATTCTAAAAAATATAGTTCTGCTGTAGCTTCCATTTAAATTTTCAGGTTTGTTGAATTCTACAGTATTTTTTTACCTTAAAGATGATTATTATTTTTTACTTTTTTTCTACAATTCTTGACACATGACTACACTAACTGTATAATTACAACTGACTGTACTTTTTACCCACATTGAACATGAAAACTATGTGACAAATGTATATTTTAGAATCAGCCCTGATTTTTCATCAAATAAACAAAAATTATCATTTTCAGAAAATAATTGTTAAAAAAAGTATGCCTTTACCCAGTCCCACCACTATGTCACTTATTTTTAAAAGGATTATTCTTTCTTTCTTTTTCATAATTCCATAATCTGAAGAGTTTAAAATGTTTTCTTTACTAAAATTAGGATTTTACAATTTTATAACACATTTTTCTTCTATTTTCTTTTCATTTTCAGCAGTTCAAAATGTTAATTTCTAATTCTAAAAAATATATTCACAGATTTTATTCTAATATCTTTGTTAATAAATTTAGCTACTGATTTCCAAAAAATGAAAAATTGATTCACTATAGACCTTTAATACAATATTATAGCTATAGTTACATGTGATTTTTTTAGAAAAGAAAAAAAGAATATAAATATGAAAAAAAAAAAAAAATTACATTTGTTTCCTAAATATCTTATCAGCATCACAATAATAAGGTTACAATATCCATTATGAAGACATAGAAACTATAAAGATAGGGTGAAATGTTATCATTAATAGTTTGTATACAAGCTAAAAGGAATAGAAAATATGCAGAGAAGCTGCTAACATCCATAATAGAAAAAATGTTAGCAAAAAACTCAATTATACAACTGTATTACTATATATATATATATATATATATATATATATAAAAGTGTTGTTATGGGTCCAACGGGAGAAAATTAGATAGTCTATAAAAAAAGGTTTGCAAAAAGGATTATGTTTTAAAAAAAAAAAAATTTATTAACTTACATATGCGACACGTGTTTCAGATCTGTTATCTTCTTCAGGCATTGAATTACTATATTTTGGCAGAATATGTCTGATATTTGATAGGTTGTGTGTGTTTTTGTAACTTACTTTTTGTTTATAATCATTATAAACAAAAAGTAAGTTACAAAAAACACACACAACCTATCAAATATCAGACATATTCTGCCAAAATATAGTAATTCAATGCCTGAAGAAGATAATAGATCTGAAACATGTGTCGCATAGTTAATAAAAAATTTTTTAAAACAATCCTTTTTGCAAACCTTTTTATATATATATATATATATATTATTTAGGCAGGTATTGCTAAAGACCACAGAATATTTCTTCTTTATGTTCTTCAGTTGTGGAATTTCAAGTTTTCTAGTAGTTTTTTTTATAGATCGAGATCCCGATGCTGAAGAAATTGTCCCATATTTTTAACCCAATTGAAGATCATAAAGAAAAAATATTCCATGGTCTTTAACAATACCTACCTTAAAAAACTTGCTGCCAAAATACACAAATATATATATATATATATAGGTTGCACTTTTTATTACCATGACCCAGCAAAAAAGCACATCGCAAGATCTTTTATTAGAGCAATACACTTAAAAGTGTCCTAATTTAGGGAATAAACCAATTTTACGTCCATTTTATAACTGAATAATATGGGAAATTCAAGATACCTGCTTATAGGTAGGCAATATTTAAGAACATCAATTATACTTCTCATATTGAATACCTATAAGCAGCATTTTTATTTTACAATATATACAGTCTGAAAGAGAAAAGAAAAGGCAACAGCTTATATTGCAATGGACAAATTCTAATTTTTTTTTTTTTTAATTTACCCTTTGGATAATTAGCTAAGAGTTTTAAATATTGACACATTATCTTGAACCTTACAATGGGGCAATATAGAACTGATAGTTGATCTATCATCAAATAAAAATAGATTTCAAAACAAAACAAAAATCTGTTTTTGCTGTCATAATTTAGGATGAAAAATTAATTTGTATTATGTAATTTTATAACAAGTTAAATTCTGACAAACAAACGAAAAAAGGTCATGACATACTCTCAGTTAAAACAGGATAAATAAATGAAAAAATAAATAAATCATGATGAGTAACAGTTAATTTTGAAGATATTTGCATAACCAACATCTTAGAAAGAAATGAGACAAAAATTATACTTATTTCTGTACTTTGGTTTAGCTTGGTTGGTTTTACAGAATATCAACCCTTAATGGGTTATCTAATGCCAAAATCTGTCTCCCCTCCCACCCCAAGCAATTTATAATATATATATATATATATATATATATAATCCAAAAGTCCAGAAAAAATCTTCCTTATGACACAAGAGTTTTATTTTAAAAAACTGTTGCAGTTTGAGAGCTCAATGTGTGCTCTTAATGCTCCTGAATAATGCTAAATCTCTAAGTCTTTTGTTATTTCTTTACTATATATATATATATATATATATATTTTACCAACACCTCTGCATGAGCAGGATGCAACACAAAATCAATTTCTTAAGCGGAATTTAATAGGTTGGAATTCAAAGTTTTCCTTCACCTAGACAAGTTACCTTGCCATGGTTAAAGAGGCTAGTCTGCCCTACCATTTACCCATAGCTAGATGGATAATATATGGATGCATACCTTTCCCAAGGATATTAGCACTATGTGAAATGCAAACAGCCTCGTCCAGGTTTTGAACTCACGTCGATGAGCCCATTTCCCACGAATTTAACCATTACATCACGCGCCTTCAAATAATTATATGGTTTCAAGTAACTAATAATAATTTGAAAACAATTATAGCAGCAAGTAACTAATCATAATACTAATCATTTACACACAATTATATGCTATTCAATATTGATAATTTTCAAACAGATCTATTTAACTAATTAATATTGGGAGTAAATTCAACAAAGGGATGACTCTCCACATGCCCCAGAGTTCCAAAACTGGAACTTCACTTCCAGATGCGATTCAGTGTCATACTCAGGACATGCAAACCAGAAACAGAAAGTAGTATTATTTGGACTATTGTCCTCATCTTCATTGTTATCTGTACAATGTTTCAGCCGATGTGCCCTTCGGCCTTCTTTAGATATTTCTTGTCAGACTCAGAAACCTTCTTTTCGGACTCGGGAACCTTCTTGTCATAATCGGGAGCCATCACGGGACTTTGAAACCAACCCTTTATTCGATCCATGGGGGTATCCTGTTCTCATTCCACTAACCATAACTGGGGTACAGGTGTTAAGCTGTGTTAATTATTATTCTATGTTACTGCTGCCCCTGACCAGGATTGAACCTGCAATCTAGAGATAATTGTCACTTGGAACTGTCTTAGCCTAACTCCTTTATCAACTAGGATATGTGTCCAATTGGCAAAAATCCAAGAACAGAAAGGTTTCTCAAGAACAAACTAGCTCCAGTTCTTGAGATCTGGAGAGTGTAAAGTACCCATTCATGGTCATTGTTCCCAATTCCACTTTGACACAAACTGGTAGTGCCAGTTAGAGTCCCATTAATGGGTCAAGTAAATCTATTCAAAATCTATTCATATTCGATAGGATAGTGTGAAAAAAAAAAAGAAATCAATAAACAGTTAAACAACTACACAAAAAATGTAAATATGAATGCACCAAGGGTTATTTCCTATAACTCCAACCTAAAAAAAGGGGAACCATTCTGAATGAATTTTATCTGTTAATTAATCTACCCATTATTTTCCCATTAAACTAACCCTAAACCAACTCTAACCCTAACCCCGTCTTCTTTTTTTCCTAGTCGTTTAATAAATAAATAATAAATTTTAGGTTGGAGTTATAAGAAATAACCACACCAAGAATGTGATTCCCTATCCCCTGGGCATAAAATAACCCTACACGGGTTGATATGCTGTTAAAATCAATCAATCAGGAAGCAAATTGAAAAAGGAGAAATATTGATAATAATTCTTTTTAATCTAAAATATTTCTGCAACAAGATATAAATCAATTTTAACTAAAGCTACTTTCTCACGCTTCACAACAGCTAAGTAAAATTTTAATGATCAGCTTATGAGAGAATATTGGGTTATTTCCTATAAGTCTAACATCAACTCTTGACCGATAAATTATTTATTTATTTTCCTATTAAACTAACCCTAAACCCTAACCCTGTCTTCTTTTTTCCTAGTAGATCAATAAATAAATAATTTATCAGTCAAGAGTGGCTCCTCTTTGTTATGTTAGACTTATAGGAAAATAACCGAATATTGTATCTTTTTTTTTTAAATCCTAATTGGTCTATACACTTTGTGGATAATATGGGTGCTATATTTCTAAGCAAGTAAAGTCATCGGTGTGGCCTAAAGTCAGTATCAGCCAGACAGAGAGGCTGTTTATCCTCTTTTCACTATCACTAGACCAAGGAGATTGTTTGTTTGTTTTTTTGCACCTGAGGTGGAGCACCACACCTACCATCAGCTCTTTACCACACAGATCCCTCTGCTACTCATACACCAAGTTGGCGAGGGCCGGTATCAAACCAGGAACCTTATGGTTCCTAGGTGGACGTTCTGTTGACAGAGATAAACCAGCCCTATATATATAGTATCCAATTGCCGCTTTAACTTTTCTGTTGCAGTGGCATCAGTAAATAATCCAAAAGGGCTCAATATATTAAAAACATAGAAATAATAATAATATTAGTAGAAGAAAAAATTAAGGGTTTACCATGGTTTCAATCCAAATGATTTCATCAGGACCCTACCCTACGCTTAACTAAGTCGATATAATTACTTAGTTAAACTCAGATACATTTCTTCTTGATAATAACGGTTGAATGCTATGTTAGTTGATATTTTTCTCTCAATTTTTGCATACAGCTTATTCTATTTATGTATTTATTCCTTAGTTCTCATTGAGGGTCCTGATGAAATAATTTGAATTGAAACCATGGTAGACCCTTAATTTTTTTCCTCTACTAATTATATATATATATATATATATATATATATATATATATATATTCATACATACACACACAAGAGAGAGAATGAATTTTAACTGACACAAACATATTGAAATAAACACTTGACTGATAAGCATTGTTATTTCTTTTTCAGCCAAGAAGATCAGAAGACGAAATACAAGAACCATGTCCATAAATGGTGACATCTGTTATGACAAAAGTTGAAAATGAAACACTTCAATGTTTCTGCTTTTTTAATTCTTTTGTAGAGAACAAAAAAGGCAATCAAGAACAGATGTTGAGTTGGATATAAGAATCAAATTAATGTTTTATTTACGTGGTTAAATAAAAATGAAAAATTTGTAAAAAAAAAAAAAAAATGGCTACATCTGGTATAGAATAATTGATATTTGTTAGTTATCTCCCATAAAAAAATCACACTGATTGGGGTGAGAACTAAGAGCCACCCACCCCCAACTACAATATCATTTCTTTTAAGTTAAAAATTGAATAGGAAATCAATTTATTCTATAAGAACATTATTCTTGTGCAAGCAAAAATCTTGCTCCAATTTATCATTTTTGCTGTTACATCCAAAAATTGAATTATAATGGCACACATGTATTTAATTTTTAATGAGTCCCCTGGAAATTTGATGGGTCCTAACTAAAGTTACTTAATAAATTGTAGAGTTTTTATCTATGAACAACTGAAGCCATCTAACCCTTACCTTGTACCCCATACAATGTAATTCATTTCCAAGAAAAAAATGAAATGTATTTACAGTTAGCTGGAAATGGTGAAAGGAAAAAAACAAAAAACACTGGTATGCATGGATACAATTTTTCTGCGTATTATAAAATTTTTATATGTCAGTGACGCAGGACACATACCTATCAGCATCTCTGAATACATACATAGCACCTGCCCTTTATATAAGTATACATAGATTAAATTGCTTTTTAATTAAAACTCACTTAGGTCATTGCCTTTATGACATTCCTATTGAATAGTAAATTTGTGACCTTGTATGACACTATAGTGACAAATGGGTTGGGTAAATACCTTCCTTTATCCCAAATTTCATTGTCTTGATTAAAACTCACTCAGGTGATTACCTCCATGACAATTAGAAATAGTGTGTATCAGAAATAACACTAAAGGATAAACTCACATCCCCTTTTTGCATGGGTAAATCTGGTTTTTTCCTACCAAGCAACCTCTCCAACCAATTAAAAAAAAAAAAAAAAAAAAGTTATTTACCATACAGGTAAGATAAACTAAGTATTCTTCCAAGCTGTAGCTGGGTCAGTGTTATTTATGGTTAGGTTTGTTTTATGGCATATCAACCTCAGTGGGTCATTTAATGCTGACAAAGTTTTGAAATAAATTCATTCTTAATGGATACTCAATTTTTTTTTATAAACACGTTTTTCTATTTAACCCATAAACAGGACCTTAACAGGTACAACCACTTTGGGTCAGAGTGGACCTCAGAGCAATAGTGTTGAAGGGCTGCTCCACATTCCGCAGACCTGCAGACCTACAGAACTGGAACCTCACCATCAGATAGAGTTTAATGTCATACCCAGGACATGAAGACCCTTAGCCACCGCCTTCTAGCACATATAAGATAAAAAGGGTTGGGGGTTGCCATAAGGGCAATAAGGTTGGGACAATCATATAGAGCTTGACATGACCAGCTGATTGATCGGGGCCTTTCCAACCGCCTGTAGCCTAAGTTGAGTGTTGCATGTCATAGATTGTTTATCCATCAGGATTCTGTCCATAAGCATCACGGGTCACCACACATGGCCAACAGCTGGCACCAGGTCTTACCCCTCTGCAGAGGGGTAGTCGGTGTATTCTAAAGCTCCAGCCGACTGGGATCACGGTGTGTTTGTTGTTCTTTTGGGTACAACGAATAATGTATTATAACACATTGTAACAGTAATAACAATCAAAATAAGAGACTAGTTCAAGTACATAAAAAAATAAAAAAAATAAAAAACAACAATGATAATTCCTCAGAGATTTGGACAAGATCTTTGAGAAGTCAGAAAACTATTTCTGTAATCAGATGCAATATTAATCTAATGTTTTATTAAGTAGGTGCAAAATAAAAAGCAATTTGGCAAAGTAAGTTTTGTATGAAATCCTAAGAGTTAGTTGATTTAACACCATTATCACGTGCGCTGATAATTAGTAACTTTGAAGCATAAGCCAAGAGTTAAAAGAGAAAAAAAACAAACAAAATAGGCAAAAATCCAACAAGTTAAATAGATTAAACCATAAAGACTGGCATTATTCCATAACGCCTTTAGCTTAGACAGGAAGGCAAAAATGGTTTATTCAAAATTTATACTCAAGTCTCATGGATACTAAATAACAATATTTAGATATACATGCACAAGTGCATAATTGTGCAGTTAATATACTTAGAAATCCTCAGATTTTGATCCTAAAAACCATTATATATATATATATATATATATATATATATACCAAACCCCTCAGCACGAGCAGGATGTGATCCAAAGTCAATTTCTTAAGTGGAGTTCAACAGGTTTGAATTCAGAGTTCTCCTTCTCCAAGGTTAAAGGCTCAGTCTTCCCTACTATTTATCCATAGCTGGAGGGAGAGTAGGATTCATACCTTTCCCAAGGGTTTTAGTGCAAAGTGAAATGCAATTACCACATCCAGGATTTGAACTCGGGGTGACGAGTCCATTTCCCATGACTTTAACTATTACACCACGCACTTCCTAAAAACCATTATAACTACAAAGTTTGAATATATCATCAAATATTACATGTAAGTAAAAAAAGTAAGTAAAGTAGTTGGGGTGGCATAAAGTTGGTATCAGCCAGATAGCGAGGGAGTCTATCCCCTTTTCACTAGTGCTAGACCAAGGATATTGTTTTTTAGCGTTTGAGATGGAGCGCCACACCTACCATCAGCTCCTTACTTTACCGCACAAATCCCTGTGCTACTCATACACTGAGTTGGCGGGGGCCAGCATCGAACCAGGAACCTTGTGGTTTCTAGGCGGACGATCTACCAACTGAGCTAAACTACTACCACACTTTTATAGCGTAGAGGAGTTGTGAAGGTTGTTTGCATTTCACATAGCACTAATAGTAATACACTTGGGAAAGGTATGGTTTCTTTGGTTAATGGTATATTAAACTTCATGGTTATTTAATGCCAAAGCTATCCTGTAGAAGAACAGTAGGGTACTATTCAATTCATAGCTGGGGGTGAGGGGGTTCATACCTTTCCAAAGGGTATTAACCCAAAAGTAAACATAATGGAATTGGAATTCGCTTACTATAATATCACAGTTCGGCACATTACCCACTATGCTACAGGGTTACTCGCTCCCTCCAGCTATGGGTGAATAATAATACAGACTGGGGTCTTTAACCTTGGTATGACAACCAGTGTAAGAGAAGGAAAACTGAATTCAAACCTGTTAAACTCCGCTTAAAAATTGACCATGTGTCACATCCGGCATATGTTTGGTAAATATATACAAGTTATATATGTAATGTTACCTTACCTAGGTACTTGATATGACAGGTTATCTATTAAAGAGAGCTATTAAATAAATATGTCAAAATTCATTTACTCTAGTGATTAGATAGTGACACAGCAAAATCTGGTTGAGGATTGGGAATGACATTATCATGGCTGTATTTTAGCATCAACAACATCTGAACCACATTTAGTACAAAGGATTCCATATTATATACACAGGGATGATTTTTGTTGTATTGTCATAAGTAATTAGGTTACAGGTAGGTAATAAAATTTCAAATCTTTAAACTGAATACAAGGTCCAACTATAACAGTTAAACTTGATGACATATTTGGTTCACCACTAGTTAAAAAAAAATAAAAAAAAAAAAACATTCACTAAACTCAAATCTATTCAAAAACAGAAGTAAAACTCATAAACAACAACAACAACAATACCGCCACTATTAATAACAATAATAATAATAGTATATAACATTATACATATGCTCACTTACAATTTTAACAAATCTTACCCTTACAAAAAAAAAAAAAAAAAAAAAAAATCAACAACATACCAACCACACACATAACTTAACGACAAATCCAGTTCCCCATCACATATAAACAAAAAAAACAATTAAACAGACACACACACATATACACATATTTAGTTAACCAATCCCCACAATCTAACACCAGTAGTACCACCATCCACCATTCCGGCACTCCCCCCCAACCACACCTCCCCCTACTGACGACCTTCCGTTTTCAACATTTTGAGAATTTCCATCATTGGAGTAAGAACTATATCCAAGTCCTGAAGATGGTCTAATAAGAGACCAAAACGTTGCATGGTCGACAATAAACATCAAGTTTCCATAACATCCCGTGTTTGTCTACTTTTCTCCACATAGTTTCCTTTAGTGAAAAGATTATAATTTGCAGCCTTGTTCATATACTTGAAAATAATCATCAAACTCTTATAGACCCGACTGGCTTAAAAAAAAAAAAAAAAATAAAACAAAAAAAAATTTCCAATGGAATTGTTCTATTAATTCGATTTGAAATTCAATACAATCATTTTTTATCCACATATAACTATAGCAGTAATGCTGCTAGCTTTTTATTTAGTGTGTTCTGGGACACACATATTTGCTTTGAATGAGTCCCTGGGAAAATTCATGGGTCCCAACTAAAGCCAGCCAACTCCTACCTTGTAACCTATCCTGTGTAATTCATTTCTAATAAACTATTTAAATGTATTAACAGTTAGCTTAAAATGGTGAGGGAAGAAGAAAGAAAAACACTGGGATACATTGATATGATTTTCTGTGTCCTTTTTTATTTTTGTGCATCAGGGATGTACCTATCAACATCTCTACTATAATAACTTAAGCCTTATTACATCAGAAATATTAAATGAATAAAATAAAAATACATAGAAAGTTTTGCAATGTCTAAAGGGTTTGAACTTTTGAACTAAAGTCAAAACAAGTTTTTCATCCTATATTAAAATAAATTTGATGAAAATTCACAACTTGGTCTGGTTAGCAAGATAGTCTTACAGGTACATTACTACTGAATAGCTAGTTTGATCCTTACTGGATGCCCCATACTTACAAACCTTGTGTAACATACTACTCATGGCAAATGGGTTGGATAAATATATATATATGTGTGTGTATGTGTGTGGTCTGCCATATTTCTTGATGTGGAGAAGAAGAATATTCTAGATGGCGAGAACAATTAATGTTATCCTCTTTTGTGTGTGTGTGTGTGAGAGAGAGATCGAGCTTTGTTCAATGAATTATCACCAAAATTAAATATTTAACAATATTACATTACATCAACTCAAGAAGTGACAACAAAAAGCAAAAGTATTTGATTGTTGTCATTTACTAAGATAACTTAGTTTAGCGAGAGAGAAGAGAGAGAGAGAGAGAGAGAGAGAGAGAGAGAGAGAGAGAGAGAGAGAGAGAGAGAGAGAGAGAGAGAGAGAGAGAGAGAGAGAGAGAGAGAGAGAGAGAGAGAGAGAGAGAGAGAGAGAGAGAGAGAGAGAGAGAGAGAGAGAGAGAAGAGAGAGAGAGAGAGAGAGAGAGAGAGAGAGAGAGAGAGAGAGAGAAAAGAGAGAGAGAGAGAGAGAGAGAGAGAGAGAGAGAGAGAGGATACATAAAAATGTTACATTGGTAAAAATTCACTCTTCCAAACTAACCATATCTATATTTACATCACCCCAAGAAAAAAAAAATGTAATCCAGTTTACATAGCTAATAGAGTACAACCATTTAAATTGGTAATAATTTCAACTTAAAATACCTATTTTCCTCTAAATTTACCAATGCTGACTGCAACCATGGTTAATCTATAACTGACAATCTATTACTACACCTATTAAACTTATTTATTCAATTAGTAACCCATAAAAATTCTATGTAATTATCAGCAGAGCAGATCTGAGCACTGCTTTTTAAGAGCTTAATTTTTTTAAAAGAATGAAAGAGAAATAAAGTAATTCAATTGGAATTCATGGTTTTTAAAATTAATAGAAAATAGAAAGAAAAAAAAAAAAAGTACAGAAGATTTCAATTATTTAAGGAGAAGAAGTAGTTGGTTTGTTTTTGTATTTCGGTGGGTCATTTAATGCCGACAAAGTTTTGAAATGAATTCATTCTTGATGGGTACTCAATTTTTTTTTATAAACACATTTTTCTATTTAACCTATAGATGGGACCCTAACAGGTACTACCACTCCGGATCAGAGTGGACAAGGGAGCAATGGTGATGAAGGAGTGCTCCACATTCATCAGACCTCCAGATCTGGAACCTCACCATCAGTTAGAATTTAACGTCATACCCAGGACATATGATAAAAAGGGTTGGGTCTTGCCATAAGGGCAATCGTGTTGAGGCAATCATATAGGTGCTAGGGTTTGACCAGCCGATTGGTTGGAGGGTGCCTCTCCGAGCGACCACCTGTCTAGCCTAAGTAAGGGTCAAAGTGGAGTGTTGCATGTCATAGACTGTTCAGCCACCTGGGTTCCATCCTTAAGCATCACCACCCTTGGCAAACAGGTGGCCCCATTGGGGGAGTCTTACCCCTCTGCAGAGGTGCAGTCAGTGTATTCTAAAACCCTAGCCAATAGGGCTGAGAAGGAGTAGTAAGAATCTCAATTTTTGACACTTATAAAGTTTCAGTAGAGGAAACAGAAGTTTTTGAGATTTTTAACCTGAAAGAGTAATTCAGTTAACTCAAAATACAGAGAATCATTTTGGAAAATTAGTTTTACAGTCAAGTTCGGTCAGTTGGTTGGATTTTACGGCATGTCAACCCATTGGGTCATAAGCTAGATGAAAGCTGCACAAGAATGCTGCATGCTATCTTAAACAAGACTTGGAAACAACACACCACGAAAAAACAGCTGTACAGTGACCTGCCCTATATCACACAAACCAGGATTGGAGGTGCGTGGCCTAATGGTTAGAGTCGTAGGAAATGGACTCGTCAACCAGAGTTCAATTCCTAGACAAAGCGGTTAGCATTTCACATGGTGCTAATACCCTTGGGAAAGGTATGAATCCAATTCTCCCTCCAGCTATGGGTAAATAGCAGGGTAGACTGGACTCTTTAACCATGGCTAGGTAACCAGTCTAGAAGGAAAACTCAGAATTCAAACCTGTTAAACTCTGCTTAAGAAATTGACCTTGTGTCGCATCCTGCTCGTGCAGAGGGGTTGGTAAATATATATATCACAAACCATCTATGTAAGGTAAACAAGACATGACAGACACTGCTGGAGAAACAGAATTGAACTCATAAGTGATGTTCTTCTGTAGAAGCCAGCACATGGGCACACCAGTGTGAGCCATTCAGCAAAAACATATATTGACCAGCTCTGCACAGATATTGGATGCTGCGCAGAGGACCCCCCGGGAGCAATGAATGAGAGGTATAGTTGGCAAGAGATTGTCATGGGTATCTGTGCTGCTGGCACGACATGATGGTGCTGAAAATGTTACATTTTATTCATTCTTGATGAGTAATCAATTTTTTTTTTTTAAACTCTTTTTTGTATTATGATGACTGAGCAATATTATATTACTAGCAGTAGTTTACCTTCTTCACACAACTGGCAAGTATTTTATTTTGTTAATGTTATAAAAATTCTATTTTATTTCCAACCTCTGTTTGGTTATTTCTCATTTAGTAACCTTTTTTATGTTACAACAGTATCAATTTATCTACAGACAAATGAATAGGTCTTGTTTCATTGGTGTGCAACAGTTCTAGTTAACTTAGTGGAACATCTATTATAATGGAGATAGTATGGGGGTTTTCTTATCTGTAATCAAAACTATATTACTACTCAAGTCACAATTCCCTCAATTATTTACATCACATTCTCCATGATTTTATTTTTCATTTAATAAAATTGTTTTACATTATTAATACTGTTGACCATATTTACATACTAATAACAGGCAATAGTATTTATATATACAACAAAATAGGGGTTTACAGTGTGAACGGGAAGGCTAATTTGCATATTGATATTAAAAATTTGATTTTAATAAATATGTGCTTAGTATTATTGATTTCTAATTGTTTGGTTTTATCTTAATGAATAGGAGCAAAAATTCTGAGGAAAAATCTTAAAAGAAATCCATTAATAAGAAGAAATAACTAATTTTATTCTTTACTTCCTATTTTAACTAAATAGTTAAATTAAGAAAATATAGCAATGAAAGATGGGAGTGATGGAAGAGTAAGTTTCAGTTGTTCTATTTTTCGATTATACATCCCTCTGTTTCAAATCTTTTTATCTGCATTCTTATTTAGTTTCTTTAGCCTTTCTAATTTAACATAATATTTTATTACATTAAAACTTAAATACTTGCACCCGGAGGTTGCATATATCTACTAGTTGAAACAATATTTTCAACATAAAGGAAGATTAATAGAAAAATGATATCTGAAATACTTACTTTCCTTCTTGTTGTACATATAAACAGTGATGATTTGGGACAAATGTATCAAGGTCAACTTTAAAGAATAGAATGTAATCCTTGCTTGTCTGAAAAAAAAAAGAACAGAATAGCTGGATAAGAATTGGTAAAAAGAAGTTTCTAAATCTTTAAAAAAAACAAAAGAAATAAGGTCTTAAAAAGGACATTAGCATATGTAAATTGAAAATGGAAGCGAATCTGACAGTATGTTGAAAGGAAAAATAAACAAAGGAAAGAAAACGCTGAATGGATAAAATAGATTTTATTTTACTGACACATGTTTTGGCCAGGAGTTTATCCATGCACACAAGCACTATTTTTTTTTTAATTCTTTTTTTTTTTTTTTTTTTTTTTTTTTTTTTTTTTTCGAACATTTCAAAAATTCTCTATATTTTAACCGCTTTGATTTAAAACACCAAAGAATTTACTCCGACGAAGGCTGTTATTTCTTGTATACTAAAAGATTTTGTAGTTTTCTATTATTATTATTTTATTTTGTATTTAAAATAATAAATGATAAAGTGCATGGATAAACTCCTGCCGAAACACATGTCAGTAAAATAAATTCTATTTTATCCATTCAACATTTTCTTTCCTTTGTTTATTTATTTCAACATTAGCATATATATATAAGTAAATAACCAGGTTAGTTGGTGTTGGTAATTCAAAGCCATGCCTTTTTTAACAACGGAATGTTAAAATTGGTAAAGTCCAAGTTGAGAACTCAATGTACAATAGTTTGAGAATTATAAACAGATCAATATATTTAGCAAAGAAAAGGCTTAAATACTGCTCATATTAGCAGTTATAAATTTATTTCCACCAATATGGAAATTTTTAACAAGTTATAAAAAGTAAAAATGGAGCAAATATTTTCTTTTTAAGAGGTAAAGCCATATATGTGAAAGGAATAGTCTCGCTCTCTTTAGACCCAAGTGCTATGAGAGATCCTAAACTAGGTGCCTGAAAACAGGTTGGTGATATCCTTCATCTAAAATATGCTACAGTTTTTAAAAGATAAATAAAACATATGCTGAAGTTTTTTTGGGTTTTTTAACAGATAAGTATTTAGTTGATTGAAAGTGATAAGTGCAAATTAAACTTACTGTGACTGCAATAAGAGAAGCATCTGCCTTCCATTCTGCTTGACAACAATCACCAACTTCCTGTCGTTTGGAGGCCGAAAGTTTGAAGCTGACTATTTGAACTGATGGCTACAAGAGAGAAAAAGAAACAAAACATTATTCACACAAGGTTTTCATCAGAAAAAAAAAATTATTTTTCTTCTTCATGTAAAAAAAAACCAAAAAAAAAAAAAAACAAATGAATGAACTAATTTCATTATTTCTTGCTTGGTTGACATGTGCCAGTAATGAATAACACTTTAGGGGAGGGAATGGTTTTATAAAAAAAAACGAAGATAGAAAGAGGAGGGAAAACAAGGATAGAGAGGAGGGGGGAGAAAATGAGGAGAAAAAACGAAGAAACAAGGGGGGAAAAAACGAATATAAAAAAAGAGGAAGAAGAAGAAAGATAGAAACAAGGGGAAAAAACGAAGATAGAAAAGTGGAAAAAACGAAGATAGAAAAGTGGGAAAAACGAAGATAGAAGTGGGGAAAACAAACAAAGATTGAAAAAGGAGGAACATTGAAAATGGGGGGGGGGTGACAAAAATACAAAGACAAAAAAGAAAAGAGAAAGAAGTTACAATATGAATGTCATTATTCTAAGTCTGGCATATGTGATGCGTTTTCCAAAAGTTGATAGAAGTTTACAAGATTGATGAATCTCCTCATCATTCATCAAGTTACTCTCAACATTTCATTTTTATCTCAGACATTTCATACATCATCTCTTGAAATAACTTTACCACGAAATAAAGAACATCATTTTTCTGTCAAGTCTCTTTTTTTTTTGTTTTGTTTAAGTCATTTCATATATTAAGTTACTTGAACCTTTTGGGTAGCACCTCATATGTTAATCAAATATTCAATATCAGAATCAAAAATCCAATATGAAATAATATTCCCATCATCTGTTCATCACAAAATTACTAAAAAGAAAATAGAAACTTTGTAAAAGCAAAAGATACTTTTTTTTCCCCAGTTATTCATCAATCAATTTCATACTTTTTCAAGATAAATTAATCAAGAGACAAAACTTAGCAACCAATTCTTTTTAATATAGGTTTCTTTGTTTCGTGTAATATCAACATTCATGGGTTATTTAATGCCAAAGCCATCCTAGTAGAAAAATTTATCATGAGACAAAACATAGCATTATCTACCTACCTACCCACAAGCATAATGAATGTGTCACAGGAGAAGAGAAGGATACTCATGCAGTGATGCTGATAGCTTTTTATTTTAGTGCATCCTGGGACAATTATATTTGCTTTGAATGGGACCCCCAGGAAAATTAATGGGTCCCAACTAAAGTTTCTTAATAGATTGTAGGGTGTTTATTTATGATCTGGGGAAATAACTAAAGCCATCTAACAGTAAGCTTGAAATGGTGAGGGAAGAAAAAAGAAAAACAATGGAACGCATGAATATGATTCTACTGTGTCTTTTTAGATTTTTGTGTGTCAGGGATGCAGGACACATACCTATCAGCTTCTCTGCTCATGTATCCAGAAAAAAAAAGGGGGGGGGGTATCAAGTCACATCCTATTTCAAGAATTTATATTATAATTATTTGCAAATAAATAAGCATTCAATTATTAAAATTTAATAGTTAATCTATTTTTTTAAAATTACAATGATTGGGATTAATACAAACATAGATCACACCCCACCCCCACCCCGAAAACGCTATTAAGTTGCAAATTGTGTTGGAAATTGCTTTATTCTCTAAATTAGTGCAATATCATTAAAATGCTCTAACAAGGATATTGCTATGATGTGCCATTTTTGCTGTGCTACTGTAACATATATACATACAAAAATTGGGTCATTATTTACTCTGATGTAAACATGATTTTTTTAATGTTCATGTAAAACAGGTTCTTTTTCAATTAAAACTGGACAAAGACAATTTTACTGCTTTTCATCAGACCACACAAAACTTAGAAAAAAAAAAGTGATCTATTTTTCTTTTTTCTATTCATCAAACAGAAATAAACAAAGATATTTTTAACTTTTTTCCAACCACTTAGATGAAAAAAAAAAGTAAACAAGACTTAACTTTTTCATTCATAGCTTTATCTATAATAAATATGCGTATAAATGAGTGCATGTGTGTGTGTGTGTGTGTGTGTGATTGTGTGCATATTTTTTTTAAATTGGAAAAAAATGTTAATTTCCAGAACAAAACCTAATATCTGTTGATATTGATAATTTAAAACTAAGTTTAAATTGTTGAGGAAAAAAAAACACAAACAGACCCAAATTCAACACACACACACAATGAACATATACATAGCACTCCACAGGTAATTTTTTTAAAATCACAGCCACAGTTATGTCAGGAGATCATACACAAACAAACTGCCTTACCCAAAAGAAAAAAAAAGGATAGGCCAAATCTGGAATGATACCAGGACATTGTTGGACAGTCACACACATAAACACACACACTAACTTACTTTCACATATACACACACAGAATTTCGAGGAATATATTACCAGGAATACAACAGAATGGACAAATCCTAGCAACAAGGTAACAGCTCCAGAACTTAGCTTTCAGAAGGGATCTTTATCCAATAAAAAAAAAAATCAAGAAAACGAATCAAAAGGTAGATGAACAACATAGTTACCTCAATTTTCTTTACACTTGCATTGTGATAGCCTTCAAGGTCAATCACAAAAAAAAAAAAAAAAAAAAAAAAAAAAAAAAAACTTTTGGCTAGAAAGTTCTAGAAAAAAAATTACAGAAGTTGCAGAATCTTTTCTGAGTATTTATTAGTCAATTGAAAAAAAGGTATGATAGAATTCAGAAAATTCTCCAAGAATAAATCTCTCACCTTCTATTAGAAATAATAATTGCCCATATCACACAAAACATAGAAAAAACTCAACTTCCACATTTTTTACTAAACTTAACTTTGGCCATCAGACAAGAGGAAATACATCAAAAAGATCTAGGATAAAGCTCTAATTGCATCAGCATGGATAAGGCAATCCACAGTGTGACAAAAAAACTAACAAAATCTGGTGGTATCATGAGATACTGCTGGGGCACTCTGGGTTAGTGGTAATGATGCTTTGGCCCAGAAACCATGCCTGAACCCAGAGTCATCATCTGATGAAGGCTTTGTTGGATGCAATGTTACTGTTTAAACTGGCGTCATTGTATGAAGTTATTATTAATAAAAATAATTGCCTTACTTTTTGCATGCTTGGAAGGATAAAGGTTAATATACTGAATATAAATAATTATTATCCATCAAAGTTGCCTTTATTATATAATCTCTTAAAAACATAAATAAGAAAAGCAACTGACTTCTATAAAGTGTCCTTAAAAATCTATATAAGCTCTTTATAAAACAAGTACTTTCTTTTGTGACTTGTTTAAACTAGTCTCCTTTAGCATAACAAGACTAAAATATCCATCTCATAGATATGATCATATAATCCGGCTAATAGGATTTTATTTATCATGGATTAAATAACACTTTACTCATTTAAAATTTTTTACAAATATCTGTTAAAAATATAAAGTACCGCTAGAAGCTTTAAAATCATACCACTAATGCAGGGTGTCCACAAAGTCTGTGATCACTTTAAATTCGTAATGGAGACTTTATGGACACACTGTATATTAAATATGTCATAAAAATGAACTGAGAGATCTTCTCTACATTTACAAGAATCTGATAAAGTATTCCGTTTAAGAAACTAACCTTATGTTTGATTCCTGCTCATGCGGAGGGGTTAGTAAATCATTATATATATATATATATATATATATATAAGTTAATAGAAATTAAATGAATCCGACGGTATGAGTATAGATAAAAGGATATGAAAACAACACAATATGCTGTTAAAGTGAAAAGATTTTATATCATATTCATAGCTAATATTGAACAATATTTTCGATTTATAAAAATCATCTTCAGAACTTTTTCAATATTAGCTATGAATATGATATAAAATATTTTCACTTTAACAGCATATTGTGTTGTTTTCATATCCTTATATATATATATATATATATATATATATATATATATATAACAGTTCCAAAGAAGCTAAGATTTATATCAGTTCCAAATTGAGGGAAATATTGCATATGACAGTAACATAGATATAAAAATCAGATTATGCTAATATGAATGAATAATCCTAATCTGATAGTAGCCTCATTTTACAGCATTAGTACATATTTTCCACATAAAAATTCATTGAAACAATAAAAATACATTAAATTCGATAAAATCTGTTTAATAAAGTACAAAGAAAAGATTAGTCAAGAACTGATTAAACTAAGATTATCTAATAAGACTGTAACTATACTAGTGATTTTGCTATCATCGTTGATTTGGTTTCTTTGTTTAATGGTATATCAACATTCAAGGGTTATTTAATGCCAAAGCCATCATTGTAGAAGAACAGTAAACTCAGCTGGGGGTGTGAGAGGTTCCTACCTTTCCCAAGTTTATTAGTCCAAAAGTGAATGTAAGAGCACAATTGGAGTTGGACCTCACTATGATGTCACAGTCCAGTATGTTTGCTACGACCACATAGGAACTCCCCTATCACCATTGGAAATGGATCCGACAAAACCAAGTTCAAATCCTAGATAACGTTTCTTTGCATTTCACATAGCACAAATAAATACCTTTCGAAAAGATATGAATTCAACTATTCTCCATCCAGTAAATAGTAGGGCAGACTGGGCTCTTTAACCTGAATATGGCAACTGGTCTGAGAGAGAAAAAAAACTGAATTCAAACCAATTGTACTTAAATATTGATGTGCTACATTATAGAGGGGTTGGGTATATGCTTGTAATTTCACTCAGAAGTCAAGAAAGTTTTCTTGAGTATAAATAGTAGTCCGGAGAATTGATAGTATCAATGCAGATGTACTAGTTTTTTTACTAGTTAAACAATTTTAAAAATTAAGACAACATTAAATAAAACATTTATTTTTAAATGTTTAAATAGCTTATAACTATTTAAAGGTGTATATCGCATAAATGCATCCTGTGATGGTTAATGTGACATTGTTTTGAAAATAAAAAAAAAAAAAAAAAAAAAAAAAAAATTTTTAAAGCTGAGGGGTAAAATATTTACATTTACTTGTCAATAAAAAATCTGGGTGGTGGCTTACTTTTAACACCTTTAAACCACTAAAATAGGTTATTTGTCGATAAAAACACCTTCAAACTGCTAAAAAGAAATATTTTAAGGGGGGGGGTGATTTTTACATTTACTTGTTGAGAATAGACTGGGGGGGGGTAAAATATCGCTTTCATATCGCATTAACTTTTTGGGGAAAATGCCTTCAAACAGCTAGGGAGTTAAATAGTAGCACGGGTGGGTTTTTCAGCAGTCACCACCTAACCTTTTCTAGGGCAGGAGGCCAGGACACATTTATGTAATAATACCCACTATTTAATGCAAAAAATGTAATTTAAACAAATTTTTAAAAATGATAGAATAAAAAAATGCGCATTTAAAATATTGCAACCATTTTGAAAAGTGAATTGGATGTACATGGTTGGTTTTTGTGTTAGAGCTTTTCAACTCTTTTCGGGTCATTTAATGCTGAATTAAGTAATTTTGATAAACAAAGGAATCAGGGCTGCTTACAGTACCTGCTGATGCTTAAGTGGTCAGCCAATCAAGTATTGAACAGGCTCATCCCAGCTTAACAAGTGAATTAGAGAATTTAAAATGTAAACAAAATTAAGTCGGTCAGTAGGTTATTAAAAAAAAGAAGATTTCAAAGAATGCTGATATAACAAAGATCAAAGGATATCTACAATTGTGATTTACAATCAGCATTGATAAAAAATTTAAAAATTTAAATAAAAAAATTTAAAAAATAAAAAATAAAATAAAAACTTTTATAAAACCAAATATTACTGTTAGGCTGAGATAAAAGTTTTCCATATTTTTTTTTTTTTTTTGGGGGGGGGCAAAATATTTGTATTTCTATAAATTCCTAGCATCATTATTTAGTTATCAAACCAGTTATCTCTGGGTTTTTACCATTAAAATGAATTGTGAATTACATCATAAAAAGAATGATTCTAGCAAACAAAACCTCTGACTGACACTCCTTTATGTAATTAGTTGATTATAGCCTACACAAAAAAAAAAAAATATTTTTTTGTCTTTCATTGCTAAATTTTCCTAATTTAACTACTTAGTTAAAATAGAAAATAAAGAATAAAATTACACTTATTTCTTCTTGTTAATGGATTTCTTTTAAGATTTATCCCCGATTTTTGCTCATATTCATTAAGATAAAACCAAACAATTAGAAATCAATAATACTAAGCACATATTTTTTTTTAATCAAATTTTTAATATCAATATGCCTTCCCGTTCACACTGTAAACTGCTATTTCGTTGAATATATAAATACAATTGCATGCTATAAGTATGTAGATAAGGCCAACAGTACTAATAATATAAAACAATTTTATCAATAATTGAGGTTTAAATAAAAATAAAATCATGGAGAATGTGGAATAAATAACTAAAAGAATTGTGAGTAGTGGTATAGTTTAGGTTATAGACAGACAAACACACTATCTCCATTATAATAAGATTCAGCAAATACATGGTATACAAGTTTTATGATCTATCATAAATATCAATCTAAATATATCAATCTAAATCTATCTATCTACACACACACACATTATATATATATATATATATATATATATATATATATATATATATATATTCGAGTTGTTAATATCTATCTAACTATCTATGTCAGTCTGTTCATATTAATATATCAACGTGATTTTGTTCCTATCTATCTATCTATCCGACTCAGTAATATTGCTTTCATATATACATAATTTTTAAAATCTTATTATTGACCAGCAACACTAATGTGTTGCGTTTGAGTATAAAGATCTCTCATTTGTAACCTTGTGTCAGACTTGGCTAAATAACCAAAGAGAGAAAAAAAAACAACTGAAGGAAAATGTTGTTTGTTGAAAATGTTGAAAGAGAAACAAAACCAGAAATATCTATCCATCCCAGTCTGTCAATGTCTGTCTGCCTATTTATCTTTGTGGTATTTCTTTCTTTCTTTTTTTTCTTCTTTTCTCCTACATAAACATGTCGATCTATCTATCTATCCCACTGTAATAGGGATTTCTTATATTCACATAATTGATAATATCCACAGCTTAACCATTGGCCTGGTTACTAAATATCATAAGAGCAATCACCTTTAGGGAATGAGTTTCATAACCCATTTAGTCAAAGATGTTGATTGTTTGTTTGTTTTTTTTTTTTTTTTTGGGGGGGGGAGGGGTTACCTAGGAGTAATGAATTTTGAATAAGCAGTAATCATTGTTATTAGTGTTCTTAAACTAATTGTCACATTGCAAATGAAAATGTCTTTTACAACTACAATAAGTAATACTACTCTTTATCTGTGTGGGGTGACTAAATGTGTTACGAGACACTTTCACTAAAGATAATTGCTCTTCATATGTTAGTAACCCGGTCAATGGTTAAGCTGTGGATATTGAAACTTCACTAAAGATCATTAATCATAAATCTTGTATGAGGTATGTCAGAAAACTTCCAGGTCTGATGTCACAAAAGATCTATTTCAAACCCTGGTAGATTATTTGTGATATAAGGTGTGCTGTAGTCCACCACTTAAATTTATAGACTAAGTGAGGTCACGTGGTTTGAACCCCAGCCAATCAACAGCCCGAATATGTGGTTTGTTTACTATTTAATCACCGATATTGACAGCCGTTCATTTGCACTTGATTCGACATTGACAAACAGACCTGTGACACTAAGGAACACTATAGGAGCAACCAAAGGATCATACACTGACACCAAGGAGCAACCAAAGGATCATACTCAACACTGAGGGACACCAAGGAGCAACCAAAGGATCATACTCAACACTGAGGATCATACTCAACACTGAGACCCAAGGAGCAACCAAAGGATCATACTCAACACTGAGGGACACCAAGGAGCAACCAAAAGATCATACTCAACACTGAGGACACCAAGGAGCAACCAAAGGATCATACTCAACACTGGGGACACCAAGGAGCAACCAAAGGATCATACTCAACACTGGGGGCACCAAGGAGCAACCAAAGGATCATACTCAACACTGGGGCACCAAGGAGCAACCAAAGGATCACTCAACACTGAGGGACACCAAGGAGCAACCAAAGGATCATACTCAACACTGGGGGCACCAAGGAGCAACCAAAGGATCATACTCAACACTGAGGGACACCAAGGAGCAACCAAAGGATCATACTCAACACTGAGGGACACCAAGGAGCAACCAAAGGATCATACTCAACACTGAGACACCAATGTGCAACCAAAGGATCATACTCAACACCGAAGGACACCAATGAGCAACTTAAGGTTTCTTCACTAAGGATCGTGCTTTGCTTAACACAAGGGATTTCTGCTGGACAGTGCTCTTGCTTGAAGCCTAAGGATGGCCACAAAAATCGTAACAAAAAACTAGGAACTACTAGTTTTGCCCTTCAAACTATTTCTTCTGGAGTTTGTAACTGTGATCTAAGCTTTCTACAGCCATTGAACTTTCTTCCACATATTTTTATATACATAACTTCCGTTTCAGGTCGTCAAGCAATGAGCACAGAGCAACAAACAAATTAAAGTTTCAGGTCTAGTTGGGAAAAACTCCATCAGAAGCAGTGGGATTGCTACAGCAAGTGTACGGAGATGAGACAATGTCACACTCACGTGTTTTTGAGTGGTGCAAGAGGTTTAAAGAGGGATGTGAGGACGTGGAAGACGACCCCAGGAATGGATATTGAAACTTCACTAAAGACCATTAATCATAAATCTTGTATACCATGTATTTGAAAAATCCATTAAAAAAATTTTTTTTTAAATGAACACATTAGCTACTGTGGTCAGTTGTTGGTCGTTTTGTTTTACGGAATATCAACCCTTTTCTGATCTTTCATGAGCTTCTGTTTGTGTGTATTCCCCTACATTAATGGTCCTTATGTCCAAATGTATTCTTTTTTTTTTTTTTTTCAAATCTTTTAAAACTTACAAAATGTTTCTGGCACGTTTGCACCTACTTTATCATTATAGTAAGTGGGGTGCCAAAAAATAACTATCAACCCTTTTCTGATCAGGTAATGCCAAATCAAATCATTTTTTATATCTGGTTACTTACAGTACCTGCTGTTGCTTACATGGTTATTCAACTAAGTACTGAACAGCACTGCTTAACTTCAGTGATCTAGCAGGAACCAGTGCTTTTAGCGTGAATTGACTGTAAAGCTACTATGGTTGCTATCATTCATATTAACACTTAAATATCCCTGGTCTAGCACTAGTGAAAAGAGGATAGACTCCCTTGCTGTCCGGCTGATACCGACAATAGGCAACTGCCTACATTACTACTACTTTTGTCACAGATGATGAGCTAGAATTAAGAACACGGGCCTCAATAGGACCATGTGCAAACTCCGCTGTCTAGCTGATACCGACAATAGGCCACTTTACTGACTATAATGATACAGTAGGTGCAAACATGTGCCAGATACATTTCGTAAAGTTTAAAATAAAAAAAAATAAAAAATAAAAATAACAGGAATACACACATTAGCTACTGCAGTTGCTATTCCTCCTATTTCAAACCAAAGATTTGTTATCTAGAGAGAAGTATTGCATCAGAAAAATTACAGCATGTAAATAATATATCAAAACATAATATTAGAAAGATCGAATTATTTCTACTTTATAGTTAACATTTTTATCAAGTGCAATTAAATGACTAGATAGAAAAAAAAGGTTTCAACCAATAAGATTTGAATAAACAGACACGCCCATCAAACTAAGGTAACACTAGATGTGACCAACATGTAAAACAAGTTTAAAAATATCAATGGTGGGAATTTCAGATGTGAACAACAGGAACTTTATTGTTTGTTACTTACATTATAAAGATAAAAATAAGATTGACCAATAAAATATACAATGAATAACATAAAACAAGGGATTCCTAACATTATCTTAGGTTCATTCTATATTTAGTTGTAATATATGCAACTTAACTAATGAAGTTTAGCAAATAATAAGCTCAAAGTAAATTATTTCCATACCTTTCCGAAAGTGAATGTAAAAGCGCAACTGTAGTTTGAACTTACTTATTACGAAGTCACAATCCAATATATTTAGTTATAATAAGAGGGTAAAGAGGATGTATGATACCTTTCCCAAGGATATTAATCTGAAAGTGAACATGACGATGCAACTGGAGTTTGAACTTGCTTACTACAATCTTGCAGTTGAGCACATTAGCCACTAGAGGAGCCTTAAACTGCATCTAATGGTAAAGTTCCAATTTTGGAGATCTAGGGAATGTGGAGTACCCCTTCGCCATTATTCCCACAATACTCTGATCCGTAGTACCTGTTATGGTCTCATCTATGGGTTAAATAAAAAAACTCATCAAGCATGAATGGAAGCAAACATCTTCAGTATAAAAATTAAGTAAAGTCAACAGAGTGGCCTATTGTTGTAACAGCAAGGGAGTCTATCCCCTTTTCACTAGCACTAGACCAAGGAGAATGTTTTTTGCATCTGAGGTGGAGTGCCACACCTACCATCAGTTCTCCACTTTACCGCATAGATCTCTGTGCTACTCATACGCTGAGATCAAACCCGGAACCTTATGGTTCCTAGACGCTCTACGAACTGAATTGCACCTTAACAACCCCAGCTCGTAATTCTTGTTTATTTATCGTAATTTGTTGTAATTCTTGTTTAGATATGAATATGGATATATAGTTTTGAATAGACTGAGATAGATTGATAGATAAACAAACAAAATAATATAGATAGATAGATACAAACAAATGGAGATAGATATTTTCGACAAGTAAATGTATTTGGGGGGGGGTCGCTTCTTTTTTTTGTCGTAATTCTTTATTTTAAACTAAAAACAAGACATTAAACAAACATGAATAAAAGAAAATCTTAGTATTTAAAGTAATATAGATAAATATGAACAAATTGAGATAGATAGATAGATAAATAGATATGAAGATGGATAGTTTTGAATAGACTGATCTGGGTCGTTATTTTAATAGTCACCGGGCAGCAACTCTTGAGGCAGGAGACCGGGACGCACTTCCTCATAAATTACCCCAATAAGGGTTGACATGCCATAAGATCCAACAAACCAAACCACTAGGAGACTTAGCCACCCCCCCCCCCACACACACACACATACAACATTGTTGTCTTTTAAGAAATTCTTTCCTATAAAAGATGAAGTGTTACACAGCTCAGTCAGCATTAAGTTTTCTTATAAGCCAAAATAAATGAAGTTGGGAATCAGAAAAGAGAGAAAGTAAAATTAGGCCAACTAAATACTTACCAAGCGCAAAAAAGAAAAGAAGATTAGCAAGTTCTAAAACAAACTCACCAATTGGCAACAAAAGAAAAAAAAAAAAAATCCAACAAAGAAAGAAAGGATTTTTTTTTATTTAACAAGACCTAACACTACAAAACACTTGGGTACAAAATAAGAAGTGGTATAAAATAAAATAAAATAAGTAATTTAAAGTTCATTTCAGCAAATTGTTTTCACACTATATACATTTTTTTTTTTTTTTTTTGACCATGCAGTGACATCTTGTCTAGACAAGTTTGAAAAAAGGAACTATTTTCAGATTTACAGAAATAGCAAAAGTGCTCGGAGATAGCAGTGTTAGAAGGGATAACATAAGTAAATATATAGATTTCTTATTCTCTAGCATTCATTAAAAAATATATATATATAAGATATTAAAAAAAAAATTAAAAGTCAATAGTAGAGAGACAGAAGCTCAGATATTCCAGTTATTTCTATTGATTAAACTAGCAAATATATACCCCCCCCCGGATGCAAGTATTTAAATTTTAATGCAATAAGATATTATATTAAATTAGAAAGGCTAATGAAACTAAATAAGAATGCAGATAAAAAGATATGAAACAGAGGAAGGTATGATCGAAATAGAACAACTGAAACTTACTCTTCAATCACTTCTAATTTTCCTAATTTAACTATTTACTTAAAATAGGAAGTAAAGAATAAAATTACAATTATTTCTTCTTGTTAAAGGATTTCTTTTTAAGATTATCCAAGATTTTTTTTCATATTCATTAAGATAAAACCAAACAATTAGAAATCAGTAATACTAAGCACATATTTATTAAAATTAAATTTTGAATATCAATTCAATATGCAAATCAGTCTTCCCGTTCATACTGTAAACCACTATTTTGTTGTATATATGAATACAATTACATGTTATTAGTATGTAGATATGGTTCACAGTATTAATAATGTAAAATAATCTTATTAGTAATTTAGGTTTAGATAAAAATAAAATCATGGAGAATGTGACTTAAATAATTTTGGGAATTGTGACTGGAGTATTAATATAGTTCTTGTTATAGACAGAGAAACACACTATCTCCATTATAATAAGATATATATAAGATTTTTTTTAAACTAAAAAGTCAATAGTATAGAGACATAAGCTCAGATATTCAAGTTGTGACTGGAGTATTAATATAGTTTCTTGTTATAGACATAGAAACACACTCCATTATAATAAGATATATATAAGATATAAAAAAAACTTAAAAGTCAATAATATAGAGACATAAGCTTAGATATTTAAGTTATTTCTATTAATTAAATTTTCAACTTATTTATTTTAAAAATGCACTGGCCATTTAAGGAAGAGACTCATAAACCAATCATTAAAAAATATTCATTATATACAAAGTCAATGGGGCTTATTGTTAGTACATAAAAAAAGAAAGAAAGCAAATAGAGAATATGTTGAAAGGAGAGAGAACACAAAATGATACAGAGAAGGAAGAAGTAGATATTTGCCATGCATCCCATTTATACAGGCATGGCACAAGGACATTTTTATGTGAGCCCACCCACAAACCAAAGTTCATGGGTGGTAATTTTGAATATCAATTCAATATGCAAATCAGTCTTCCTGTTCACACTGTAAATCGCCAAAGTTCATGGGTGGTAGGTGCAAAAAATGCATTGATCCCGTCGGCATTCCCCCTCAAGGTGGGCAGCTCAGGCACTGAGCAATAAACCCAGCCCTGCCCCTTTAAATCAAGGAGGCAGGTATTGCCTGGGGAGATAGCCTCTTGTTAATTACTTTATCAGTCCAGTGGCCGAAGCTCACTGGACCCCTGACTGGGCTGAGAAAAATTATAATAAGAGAAGAAATAAATAAATTAAAAAGTGACTAAATATTGTAATCTATCTAATAATTACCAATGGAAAAAGTAGGTATTCTAGAAAAGAAACTAAATAGTATTTATATATAGAGAGATAATGTAATGACTTTTGTAACCATAACACAATGTTTTTTATTACTCTGTAGTGAGATCATGTAGTTGCTCTTTTATGAAGTGCTGCTTCCAGGATAGTTCAAAACAGCACACAGCATCCTTGTACAGTCCTCATCTAGCCATACAGTAGCACTGACATGGCTACAGCTTAAAAAATTTCAATTTAACTTATCAGAAAGATCAGATTTCCATATGATCAATAATGCATCCATAGCAGTCCATGCCTTCTGTGTGGATTATACATATCTAAGTAAATTTATGTAAATATACAAATTACTAAAATGAGATATTCCACAATTTTTTTAGGGTTAAGTTATCATGAATAATTAAATTTGATCAATAAAATATTGGGTATGAGACAGGTTGAAATATATATATATATATATATATATATATATATATATTACACATACAATATAATATAATGGAGAATGAATGTGAAAAGTATTAGCATATGAAGGTGCTTAATGCTAAAATAGCAGAGCAGATTTAAAAACAAGCCACAGTTTGTTGTTTTTTGTTTTTTTTATTTTAACATTTTTGACTGTCTGAAGATTTGCAATTATGCATGAAAATACATAAATATAATTATATTCATATATAAATATTAACTCCATAATGTTTCATCTCTGATTACACACACACATTCTTCCTTTACTTTTAATCTAATAAAAAATAAAATATTGAAATAGAAGATAAAATCACAAAAGAAAAAAAAAAAGAAGTAATCTAATTTCTTAAAAGAAAATCAATAAAAAGATGAAAAATAAAAAATTATAAATATCAAAAGTTAGAACTAAAATATATGTAGAATAAAAAGATTAATTTAATAATCATTTCAGATTTGGCTAAAGAAATATTCAATGTATAGATGTTTCTAGTATAATACAGTACCTCCCTATATCACAGTCACATTGTGTAATGGTTAGAGTCATAGGAAATGGATTTGTTGACAAAAGTTTAAATCTTGAATGAGTTTGCATACCTTTTGAAAGGGTATTAAATGTGAAATGTATTCAACTACTCTCCCTCCAGCTATAGGTAAATAGTAGGACAGACCGGGCTCTTTAATCTTAGCGAGGTAACCAGTCTAGAATGAAAGCTGAATTCAAATCTATAAACTCCACTTAAGAAATTGACTTTACCAACCCCTCGGCACAAGCAGGATGTGACAAACATCTTGCTTGTGCGAAGGGGTTGGTAAATATATATATATCACTCATTACATATCTGCAAATAATGGAGACCCTGATCTAGTACTAGTGAAAAGAGGATAGACTCCATCACTGTCTGGATTATACCGACAATATGCCACTCTGCTCAAGAAATTGACCTTGTGTCAAATCCTGCTTGTGTGGAGGGGTTGGTAAGTATATATATCACTCTTTAAATATCTGCAAATAATGGAGACCCTGATCTAGTGGTAGTGAAAAGAGGATAGACTCCATCACTGTCAGGCTGATACCGACAATAGGCCACTTCGCCAAATTTACTTTCACTATTCTATAATAAGCATTAAATAGTTCATTGTGACAAACAAAAATAAATGCACAAATACACGTGACCTTTTATTAATAGTTACAAAATATATTTAGTGTTAGAGAACAAAGAGAAAAAAAAAGGAGAGGCAAAATATATAAAAAGATCAACAGGAGGTCTTTACAAAAATCATTAAAATCTTTCTTCAGTGATGCACATTAAGCTAAAAAATAAAAAAAAAAGGGTGGTGTTGTATTAAGTTTCTTTTAGTATGTTGAAAGTTTTGTTTTCGGGGAGAAAAGAAATTGCCTACCAACAATTTTCTTGAGAAAGTTTCAGTTAAAATTTGTTTTATGGCATATCAACATCGGTGGGTCATTTAATGCCAACAAAGTTTTGAAATAAATTCATTCTTGATGGGTACCCAATTTTCTTTTTTAAAAACACATTTTTTCTATTTAACCCATAGATGGGACCCTAACGGGTACTACCACTCCAGGTTAGGGTGGACCAGGGAGCAATGGTGATGAAGGGGTGCTCCACATTTCCCAAACCTCCAAAACTGGAACCTTACCATCAGATAGAGTTTAACGTCATACCCAGGGAATGAAGACCCATAGCATTCTAGCACATATATGATAAAAAAAGTTGAGGGTTACCATAAGGGCAATAAGGTTGGGACAATCATATAGGTGCTCTGAGTCAGAGTTGAGCTGGGAGCAATGGTGATGAAGGGGTACTCCACATTTCCCCCAGACCTCCAGTTGAGATAAAAATGTACAAATTCAGATTAGATCTTAGATACCAATATTGAAAAATAAGGTGCATGTTAAGGCGTGTCAATAAAAATCTATTTGAACTATACTTTTTCTCACACTATATCCTGTGAACATCACATTTGTTGGCATCATTCCGTCTATGAGAGACAATGGAGTAGTATCCAATTTTTTTTTTTTTTGTGTATATATTATATATACACATACACACAAAATAAACAATAAATTTATTATTTGCTCTACTTAAGTATTGAGCACTTTTTAGATTTTAGCTTTAGATAATCCTAGTGGTTTATATATATATTTTTTTATTTATATATTTTTTTCTGTTATGAATAAGTGTTATAGTATTAATCGATTATTTTCGGTTGCTACGACACTCTTGGTTGTCGTCCCCCTCCCCCTCCAGGTGAAGTTTGGTAGTATATTTTTTACTACCAAACTATTTGCTGGGTTTTTTTTTCTTACTGCAAGGGTTTACCAATAAGTTTAGTGTGTGTGTGTGTGTATATATATATATATATAAGTTAAAAGAAAGGAAATGAATCCGATATTATGAGTATAAAAAATGGAATGAAAACACCACACAATGCTGTTAAAGAGAAAACAATTTATAACATAATCATAGCTGATACTGATCAATATTTCGATTTTACAAAAATCATCTTCAGAGCGTTTACTCCGTGGTGTTTGTTTCACAATGATTATGATATAAATTGTTTTCTCTTTAACAGCATTGTGTGTTTCATTCCATTTTTTATACTCATATATATATATTACACACACACACACACACACACACACAGACTTTTAAAACATTGCTATAATTTGAGACCTACTGGGTGTTTCAGAAAAATTGATATAATTCAGTAATCTAATAACTTGACCAATTCCAATTCAACGAACTCAAATTTTAATAGCATGTGTAGAAAGAATTATAATGTATGAGAATAGAAAAGATTTTTGAAATTGCCAGTGATTTTAGATAAATCTTATAAAGTGCCACTGAAACTGTATATTTTTGGAATGTGCTTAGAGTGCATTGGAAAGCGTACACAACACACAAGCTATTGATAGCAAATTTGATCTTTGGTTTCTATGCAGACATGACCTTGTAAAAAGTTAACTATGATGTATACCAGAACTGTCAACTAACAGTTTTTAACTAAAGAAAGAAGAATCTATGGTGGTTAGGAAATATACATTCATATTCAAAAGATTTGTATAAGCATGTGTTGGAAAAGTATGGAAGGATTGAAAAAGAAATGTGTATGTATCCTTTTGTTATTATCAGGCGTATGCAAAAGTTTCTAGATTCTCTTCCATAATTTGTTTTTTCTTTCTTTTTTAGAGACTTTAATACACTGAAAAAGCACTTTTAAAAAATATTGGAAACATATATATATATATTCCAAGGTTATTAGTGCTATGTGAAATGCAAACAGCCTTGTCTAGGATTTGAACTCGTCTCGTCGTGTCCATTTCCCATGATGGTAACCATTACAACAACATATAAACAGTCATATAGTAGAAAATTTCAAGTCAGAAACCAAAATTTATAAACTTTTTTTTTTTTCTATCAGTTTTTCCAATAATATTTCATCACTCAGATTTTTTAAAATTCATAAATAAATAAATGAAAAAAAAAAAAAAGCTTTTTACATTTGTATATATGAACAATCTCTTGATATTTATTAACTTCTAACTCCTCACATAAAACAGTTTGGTGTTATGAGCTTAAAATCCCACCTCTAATACTGATTGACAACTAAATATTAATATAGCTGTCAAATTTGAGTCTGTTTATCAAAAATGGCTGTCAAGTATTTTTTTGATAAATGAATTTTCAAAAATATTTATTCACAAAAACAGAGTAACTATAAGAACAACAAATTAAATTGTATTCTGTCAAAGAATTTTCCTTACACTTCAGTAATCATATGATATTTATTTATTTATTTATTAGAAGTGGCTACCCAGCATTGCCTGGTTACTGGGGGGGGGGTGTAAAAAAGGTAATCTCACAGATCCATTATTATTGAATCGTGAGATTGATCCTCGTAGTATGCACCATTAAAATCCCTACATAAAAAAGACTGTGTTGATCCAGCCACTCTGCAAAGAAAAATTAATGTCTTCTATTTAAAATGCAAAAAAAATTCTATGCTGTTATCATTTAAATTTTATTCTTTTAATTATCTTCACTAATATAAATTAAATCTTCACTACCCAAGTTAGTCATACAGATCCATTATTATTATGTATATCTTAATTTTTTAGATATTTTCATGAATATAAATCAAATCTTCATAATTTTTGTTAAAAAAGCAAGATCTGGTGACAGTGAATGTGTATATATATATTTACTTTGTTCTTAATCATTTTATTTTCCTAATTTCTTCTGGACATACATACACACAAACTGTCCTTTATATATGTATAGATTTATTTTAATTATTTTTCTATAGTATTACTGCCGGATCAATCATCATAATTTTGCATTTTTATTTTTGAGTGCAACAATTTGGTTCTGATAACATATCTAAATCTTGAACAACCTAATAATGAGTACATAACCCTGAGCACCTTTTTGATTTCCACGAGTCTAACACATGTGGGCATGCCTACAAAGTCAGAAAACAGCACAGCTCTCATGATTTTCAGAAACATTTTTTCACACTCAAGAGTTCCTGAAGCATGGAACAAATTACCTGCATCAATTGTTAACTGCTGAGATACAGCATCCTTTAATACCTCTACACACACACACACACACACATATATATATATATATACATACATACATACATACACACATGACTCATTTGAAGGTACCTTGTGTAATGGTTACTGTTATAGGAAATGGACATGGCGATCGAAGTTCAAATCCTAGATGAGACTGTTTGCTTCTCACATAGCGCTAATACCTTTGTGAACTATTCTCCCTCCAGCTATGGATAAACAGTAGGGTAGACTGGGCTCTTTAACCTTGGTTAGGCAACCAGAGTAGAAGAAGGAAAACTCTGAATTCATACCTGTTAAACTCCGCTTAAAAAATTGACCTTGTGTCACATCCTACTAATGTAGAAGGGTTGGTAAATATTAGTGAAATAGATCACTAATTAGGAATGAGCCTTTTCTAGAAGTGACCACCCCAAGCGGATTTAACAGGTTTGAATTCAGAGTTTTCCTTCTCCTAGACTGGTTGCCTAACCAAGGTTAAAAGAGTCCAGTCTGCCCTGCTATTTACCCGTAGCTGGATTCATACCTTTCCCAAGGGTATTAGTGATATGTGAATTGTAGCTTTGTCCAGGATTTGAACTCTGGTCGACGAGTCCATTTCCTACAACTAACCATTATACCACACACCTCCATTATATGTATATCATGAGTCATACAATGTTCATTTTCCTGATATTTGTACATTATTCTATGTACTATACATGTACATTTGACAAGTTGTTGTGGATCTGAGTACTGTACGTGATAATTTCATTATTATTATTTCATTATAATATTGTGTTTAAATAATGTGATAGTTTTGGTTTAGTTCACACCTCTGTTGTATAAAGGTGTGGTAGAAATCAGGAAATTTATTATTTTAAAAAAAAAAAAAAAAAGAGAAATAAATGTGGGTAAATGGCTACCAGATCTGATTAGGAACAACATCCACTAGAGAGAAAAAGAAAAAAAAACTTTCTATTTACATATCAAATTGCTAAACAAGTGAGTAAAGTAGTAAATTATGCATTACTAAACTAATACAGTATTAAGTAGAAAAATATCTTTCTTTTTTTCATTCATTCAATGGGAAGCTTTGCTGGGAAAAGCACAGTCAATTGGCAAAAATCCAATGAATAGAAAAAAAAATTCATAAGTTCATGCACATAGTTACACAAACAGGAAGTTTAAAATCAGTTACCTGTGGAGCAGTAAGCACGTTTTTCACAAGCCAATAATATATATATATATATATATATATATATATATATATATATATATACACACACACACGCACACACACACACACTGTGACAAAAAGTATCAAGATTTTTTGCACTTTTTGACATAACTTATTCTTAAAAAAATTGATGAATGGAAATATTTTTTTTTTTTTTTTTTAGAATACAAGGTATGTCAAAAAAGCATCAAGTTTAAAGCTGTATTAACCAAGATAGAAATGAAGAATGAATAGAATGTTGTTTTTGTTTTGTTTTTCTTTTAGAATACAAGGTGTGTCAAAAAGTACAAAAAATTTCAATACTATATATATATATATATATATATATATAAGATTATGAATACATTTACGCATTCTTCACAGTAAATTACTAACCTACAAATATATAAGTAGTAAAAAGCCTATGGAGAGGCCAATTGTTGATATAAGCCGAACAGTAAGGTATGTATCCCCTTTTCGTTTGTGCTAGACCAGGGAAATTTTTTTTTGATTGCACCTCTGTAGAGAGGTAAGAACCCCCCCCCCCAAATTAGCACCACCTGTTGGTCGTGAGTGTCGACTCGTGATGTTTAAGGATGGAATCCTGGTGATTGAGCTGTTCCCCGAGATGCAAAACTCCCCTTTGGCCCTTACTTAGGCTAGACAGGTGGTCGAAGAGACCCTTTCCAATCAATCAGCTTGACACGTAAAGCCCTAGCGCCTACAGGATCGTCCCAACCGTATTACCTTTATGGTACCCACCCCAACCTTTTTTTATCATATACGTACTAGAATGCAGTGGGCTGAGTGAGGGTATGGATGTCCTGGGTATGACATTAAACTATCTGATGGTGAAGTTCTGATACTGGAACTCTGGGGAATGTGGAGTGCCCTTCCAACACGATTGCTCCCAGCTCCACTCTGATCCAGAGTGGTAATACCTGTTAGAGTCCCATCTATGAGCTAAAGTGAAAAAAATGTGTTTAAAAAATTTTTTTAAATTTAGTACCCAACAAGAATAAAACAAAATGTCATTGGCATAAAATAACCCAACAAGGGTTGACATGTCAGAAAACCAACCAACCATTATAACAAAAATGATTTAAAAAATTTTTATATTATATTTAGAATTAATGCAGACCCCACAATATTATTAGTTGTAAATCAGACTGGAAATAATTTTATTGTTTAAGAGTATTTTAAATGTATTTCTCTAATAAAAAAAAACCTGGCTATGATGTGTGATTTTTGTTGGGTTATAGCTATGCATACTTTCATACAAGAAAGTATGGCTGTGCCACTAACAAAACTTTCATCAGATGATTACCCTGGGGTCAGGCATGGTTTCAATACCATATTATTATTACCAATAACCCAGAATGCCCCACTATTAGCATATGATATGACCAGACTGTTGGTTTTCCATCATATTGTAGGAATTCAAGATGAAAATAAAGCCACATCCTGTAATCCTTTCTTGCATTTATAAGTAAATATAAATGAGCCAAACAAAGTGTTAATTCAATGATGGATGAGATGTATATATATATATATATATATATATATATATATATGGAAAAAATAAAGAAAAAGATTTAGTGTATAAGCATAGTAGTTTCTTTTGTTTTTGTTAGTAACCTTGATCAAAAGAAGCAGAAATAATCATGTGTTTCATACAAAAGTTTTCACCTAAAAATAGATTATTATGCTTATACAGTAAATCTTTACTTTTTCCAAATATATCTTTGCTCTGTGACCCTAGTACTAAGGGTACACATTGCACTATCAATTATGACTATTGTAAATTATTACATCATAAGGGAGATTTCATTACTCATTCATTGAATTATACACACACACACACACACACATATATATATATAAAATGTGTGTGTGAAGAGAAATGGAAGTGAATCTGACAGTATGTAATATAGTGAGAAATTTGAAAAAATAGAGGTTTAAACTTACCACTCATTTTATTTAAACCTGTGTTTTTTCAAATTTCTCACTATACTGCATATACATATATGCACACACACACACATATGTGTGCATATACATATATATGCACACACACACATTTTAGTAATATATAGAAGATTAAAAATAAAATGAAAAAAGAAAGAACAAATATTCAAACTAAGTAGAAAATAATAACAAAACAAAATTGAAAAATTATCTATTCCAATGACAAAAGAAATAGAAAGTAGATGAGTTTACAGGGATTGTGTTAAATTTATCATATGACCACAATTGACAATCAGTGATGATTAAATTTACCATCATCAATGGTTAGTGAAGGCAATCTAAGACTAAAAATAGGAAGGAAAGATGAACTATGAATGCCAACAAACTATAAGAGATGAGGGAAAACAATTTCTCATCAATTGAATGTCCAAATTATATCAATTATGAATCAAATAGTAAAATAAAACAGAATGAATCTATGCATTATAAGCAAATTGATTTTAATGTGTCTTCTCAGTTTCAAATCAAAAGGTCATCACTGAACATCCGGCATTATGAAGTTGACAAGGAAACAATGATAACTAAAAACAAGATATAAATTGTATAACTTTTTTTTTATGTTCCAACCTGTATTAAACATTTATCTGAATTTTTTTTAGATGAGACTTCATAATTAGTATTATTCAAACTATTGTCCTCATCTTCTTCAGGTATTTCTTGTCGGACTTGGGGGCCTTCTCAAACTCGAGAACCTTCTTGTCATAATTGGGAGCGATCACGGAACTTTGAATAAAGGGTTGGGTTCAAAGTTCCATGATGGCTCCGGATTGCAAAAAGGAGGTTCCCAAGTCCAACAAGAAATACCTGAAGAAGGCCAGAAGGCACATCAGCTGAAACATTGAATAGATAATAAAGATGAAGACAATAGTCCAAATAATCCAAATAATACTGCATTAAACAATTAGACAAAAAGATTATTGAATTGATTACATATTTACCAACCATTCTATATGAGTAGGATGCAAGCCACGGTCAATTTCTTAAGTGGGGATTTTGAATTCAGAGTTTTTCCTTCTACTAAACTAATTGCCAAACCAAGGTTCAAGAGCCTAGTCTTCTTAAGGGTATTATTGCAAAATGCAAATAGCCTCATCCAGAATTTGAACTCAGATCGCAGAATCCAAATAACCATTACACCATTCACCTCCAATTAAAGAAATATATGGTCAATATTTCAAAACGGTTTAACTGTACGAGAGGGTAAAGAAAACTTAAGTAAAAGTTTTCAAATAATAATCATATGTGTGAAGGCCAGCAGGCACTAATTGAACACAAAGTAAAAACCTTTAATGAAGTGGAGAAAAATCATAATGAAACAGTAATTACATATGAATAAATAATAACTTGTCAGTAAAATCAAATTTCTATAAGACAAGTTAAAGCAACAATTCTTCCAAGCCGTAGTTGTATCAGTGCTACTGTAGGGCTACACCACTTGGACCCTCACAAAGCGCCTAGAAAATAAGCTAGATGGGAGCTGCATAAGAATGCTGTGTGCGATATTAAACAAATCGTAAAAATAACACTCTACAAGAAAGCAGTTGTACAGTCACTTGACCCCTATCACACAGACCATCCAAGTGAAACGAACAAGATATGCTGGACACCTCTGGAGAAGTGGGGATAAACTCATAAGTGATGTTCTCCTAGGGAAACCAGTACATGAGCATGCCAGTGTGGGTCACCCAGTGTTGTACAAACGGAAATAGAAATTTCCGGTTGAATTAAACAGAGCGGGGACGACAAAGGTGACAAAGGACTTTTTCCTGGTGGGAGTGAACAAAGAAAACGCGTAGGCGTTGGAGATATATAAAAGGGGGTCAGTAGTGAACAGACACCAGAGAGACGGCGCACGGAGTGACCGACGCTCGCGGTCACAAACCATTGCTATCAGCGGGCAGTGAGGTTCATCCACCCCTCTTTGCCTCAGATCCCAGCAGCAGTAAAAGTTATTGTCAACCCTCGGTCATTTGATTGTCAAGCTTGCCGCCCACCACATACAGCCGATGAGAGAAATAAAGTCAAACCTCCTCTATACTCATGTGTTGTGATTTCATTAAGTGACCACTACATATATCGTCTAGGGTAGTGACAATACCCGCTACGATACGTACGCTGATTTAGCAGCGTGAGTTTGAAGAAGCCGCTATATAACATATATAGAATTTGATGCCAGTATATAACGTATACGATTTAGTGCCGAACAGAGAAGGCGCTACGCAACACCAGCAAAGACCTACATTTAGCAGCTCTGCGCTGATACTGGATGCTGGACGGAGGACCTCCCAAGAGCAATGAATGATAGGAACAGTTGGCAAGAGATTGCCATGGATATCTGTTCTACTAGCATGATATGATGAATTTAACAGCTCAAAACAATTAATGAATTAAGATAATGCTTCTCTCTTGTCAGCTCTGTACGGATACTGGATGCTGCAAAGAGGACCTGCCAAGATAGGAACATTTTGCATGTGTATCCATGCTACTAGCATAACATGATGATGAATTTAACAGCTTAAAACAATTAATGAATTAAGATAATAATACATTTAATTTCTTCTTTCTTGTCAGCTAGTTTATCTATTTTAGTAATTTGGGAAGGGTTTGTCTACCCTCTGTGTGGATGCAGGAGAAGATTCTAATAAAAATAAAAAAAGAATTAAATTCTGTAAGATTATATCTTGTAGCAATATTATTTTGTTTGTGTTTACTTAAACCCTTCAGTATAGGCAGGATGGGACACCAGGTCAATTTTTAAACAGAGTAAAGCTGGTTTGAATTCAGAGTTTTCATTCTCCTAGATTGGTTGTAAGACATGACATGATGATGAAATAATAACAGAGGTTTTCATTATATATAAAAATACATGCAATTTCAGTAAGAGAAATTGTGAGATCTTTGGATAAGAGTGAAAGAATATCTAAGACATCTCAAATGACATTAAAGAATGAATAAACCAAGCAAATAATTTTATCCTTGACTTAACAATAATAATAATAAAACTACAAAAAGGTAAATGTCTATATACATTCATCTGTCCAACAATAATAGTAATGAGAAGAATGTTGACAGGTGATCAATAAAATTCATTAAGAAAAGAAACAACAGGTACGCCAAAAAGAAAATTGATGACTTCCATGATAATAAAGGATAAACAAACTTTAATGAATTTATTGATAGGTACTGAGTGAAGCTCATCAATGTCTAAAATCCATCAGTAACAAATATATATATATATATATATATATATATATACACACACAAGGTGTGCCATAAAAGTATCAAGATTGAAGCTGTATTTACCAAGATAGAAATGAACAATAAATGTAACGTTCATTTTTTCAGAATACAAGGCATGTCAAAAAGTACAGATCTTAAGGCTGTATTTACCAAGATAAAAATGAAGAATGAATGGAATGTTAATTTTTCAGAATACAATGTGTGTCAAAAAGTACAAAAAATCTCAATACTTTTTAGACACACCTTATAAATATATATATATATATATATATATATATATATATATATATATATATATATATATATATATATAATAAATAATCTCGCACACAGATAAATACAATAAAATCACAACAGCAAAAACATTGCAAAACATGATAGAAGCCCACCTGAAAAACAATAGAAATAAAAAAATCCAACTGAATATAAAACACACCTAAAAAGTCTGGTAAAGGAAGCAAAATACCAAGTGAGAAACCAGCTCAAATCAAACACACACCACACATTATATATATTGTATATATGTATGTATGTATGTATGTATGTGTGTGTGTGTGTGTCTGTGTGTGAAGAGGGGGTGATTTAATGGAGAAGGTGAAATATCAAGCGAGTCACAAATTTGACTGTCAACAAAATAATTAACCAAATAAGTCAGATTTATTAATGGATATAAAAGTGCTCAATACATTTGCAGAGCAAATTTAGTAATTACTAATTAATATATATATACATGTCAAGATTATAAAAAATAAATGTACTGGATTTTTTTTTTGTGGAGGAGGCAAGATATATATATATATATATATATATATATATATATATATGTAAATGCACAGCTGAATGAATCAATTTTTTAACACTCATTTCACTTTCTTTGTAAAAAACAGTTTCATGCTGATTATCAAAAAGCAAGCAAAGAAAAAAAAAAAAAAAGAAATCAAGACTCAAAATCGGATTTGTTCAATAAAGATATATTTACATAAAGTAAATGCAGAATGAGGTAGCAATAAAATCATGATTAATTATGTGCATACATTAGTTACAATGCAGATCATTTTGTAGTGAGTCTTAAATGTAATTAATAGCTCTAACACAAGTCAAATCAAACAAAATTTCCCTCTTATTTCAAACAACTGGTACCAAATTTAAATTATCAAATTAAAACAGTCAAGAAAAAATGTGCATATATATGCATAACAATCATTTTAAGTGTAAACCTATTTATCAACCACAAACATTAAAAGTTTGTTCTACTGATTTTAATGGCATGTAAACTAATCTAGGGTTATTTTATGCCTGGAGTTAGAAAACCATGTTCATTGTATGTTCTTATTTACAATTTTTGTGTAGTTTCTTAATTTATCTTATTTTATTTTTTTGCACAGGGTCCTATGAAATACAAATAATTTTTTTTTTTTTGGGGGGGGGGTCAGTTTAGCTTGAGCTACAAAGTTCCAGGTTCGATACTGGCCCTTGCCAACTCAGCATATGATTAGCACAGGGATCTGTGCAATAAAGTAGGATATTGATTAGATGTGGCACTCCACCTCAGATGCAAAAAACAATCTCCTTGATCTAGCGCTAGTGAAAAGGGGATAGACTCCCTTATTGTCTTGCTGATACCGACTTTAGGCCACCCTGACAACTTTACTTACTTATACATCTGTAGTCAACATATTCTAAGCCCTGCTGTCAGGGCTAATTAAGAATGGGGAGACAGCTATCAGAGACAGAAATGATGAAAAAAGACAAGAAGGAAAGCCAACTATGTGTAGAATGAAAGGGAATACAAATCTAAGGTTAGTCTCTACAGCCACATAAAACAATAACATTCAACATTCTTTCGTGGTGCTATAATTGACAATAATCAGCACACTAATAAACCATTATCTTTGAGATAATCTAGTTAAAATAGATTTATTATGTATACAGAATTTTCAGTGTTTCCTTATAGAAAAATAAAATAAAATAAAAAAATAAAAAAATATTTTTTTTTAAATCTTTAATATGCATCCATATTTAATAGTTATAAAAAAATTTTAATTTAAATTTAAAAAAAAAAAAGGTGCTGGAAACTTTTACACATAGTATGTACTTTAAATGAGTCCTTGGGAAATTCATTTTTTTTTTTAAAGTAAAATTTCTTAATAAATTGTAGGTTTTTTTTATCTATGATCTGGGGAAACAACTAAAGCCGTCTAACTCCTACCTTTGTAACCTATCCTGTGTAATTTATTTCTAAGGAACTATTGAAATGTATTTACAGTTAGCCTGAAATGGTGAGGGAAGAAAAAAAAAGAGACTGGGACACATGGATACAATTTTACTGCATCCTTTTAGATTTTTATGCATCAGTGATGCAGGACACATACCTATCAGCATGTGTGTGTGCATATGCATAAATTATTATTGTACAGAGGTAGTACAAGAGAAAAATAATACTGTTCGGCATAAATGTGTAACAACATGCACTTTAGATTTTATCAAATTATTCAATTAAGCTAAAAAAAATAGAAAAAAAAAAGACATTGAAACTACAACATTACATTGCAATATGGATTTATTTAGAACTTTGTCAAATCAATTTATTCCCAAAGTGAATTGCAATACATCCTTTTCTACCCCCTAAATCACCCCCCACACACACGCCATACACACAATTGTTTCAAACATCTGCCAAGGTTCATCACCAGCTGGGTTGCATCCTCCATTCTATACAATTAGGAAAATAAATAAATAAATAAAATGGCATTTTTGATTGAATCTAATCAAATTAGAATAATTTACAACACTATCTTGGAGTTAGCAAGTAATTCTGCATCTTATAAATGAATAAAAAGAAAAATTTCCTTTTAAATTTCTTCTTTTTTTTTAAATGAGGTTTTATGAAGGCTAATAAATTAGGCGCCTATAGCATAATGGTTGTTGTCATAGGAAGTGGGCTAATTCAAATCCTGAAAAGGTCTTCCACACAGAGACCCAATTTCAAATCCTGAAAAGGTCTTCCACACAGGGTTGACTGATGTAGATTTTTGCTGGTCAGCCTACAATTATGGATATATATATATTTTATTTATTATTTAATACTCTTATTCCTTGATCTTCCTACCAGTATCCTTTTGCAACACCCTCAGGTTAAAAATGAAACTGTCCAATGTAGAATCTGATTATCTGGTGTTGCTTAATCACCAAATTCTTATTTCTTATGATTGTCATCACCTTAGCTAAATAATGGATTATTCCATTTTTATTATAAAGAAAGAAAGAGAGTAAGGGAAAGATAGAGAGAGGGGGTGAGCACACGGAAGTGATAACCCTAATCTGTTTCAAATTGAAAATAAGGAAAGAAAGAAAAAAAAGAGTGATAGAGAGTTAAATCAAAATCATACTTTTTACATATTGAAGTATTTTGCAATAGCTCTTAAGTAAATACATCAAACATAATAATGAAATTATCATCCTGTAGTATATCCACAAGTCTCACTAGTAAGAATACAAATACGGCAAGATTTTTTTTTTTCTGGGGGGGGGCAAATACCAAACTGTGTTGATAGCATCTTTAATTTATTTTTACATAAACTTTGTCAACCATTAATTTTTTTTTTTTTTTATTTTCTTTCATCTTTTTTTGCTTTACTCAAATGTGATGTCCACCTATGAAAACAAGAAAACTTGTAGTGCTGTTCCTTGTTTTCATAGATTGATAGCAGATGTGAGTTATAAAAAAAATCTTAAAAAACAAGTCATTCCAACTCCCCCTCGTTTTTTTCTTGATTGTTACCATAAAAACTCATAGATGTTAACAGTTATTTCATATTCAGTGATAGCTTTTTGATTTAGTGCGTCCTGGGATGCACATATTTGCTTTGAATGAGTCCCTGGGAAATTTGATGGGTCCCAACTAAAGTTTCTTAATAAATTGTAGGTTTTTAGTTATGATCTGGGGAAACAACTAAAGCCGTCTAACTCGTACCTTGTAACCTATCCTGTGTAACTCATTTCTAAGAAATTATTGAACTGTATTTACAGTTGGCTTGAGATGGTGGAGGAAAAAAAACGAAAAACACTGGGTGCATGGATAAGATTTTTGTGCGTCAGGGACACAGGATGCATACCTATCAGCATCTCTGACATGGATCAGGTTCTGGAAGAAATTATATGGAATTTGGACACATTATCAAGTGAAACTCACAACTTTGAATTTGATCGGTTTACGGCATGTCAACCTCTTTAATGCCAAAACAGCCTTTTCTTTTCAAACAATTATATAATTTCAAGTAACTATTCATATCTAATAATAATCTTTGTAACAAATAATTATATGGTTCAAGTAACTAATAATAATAATCCTTTGTAACCAAATAATTATATGTTTAATGTAATCTAATAATAATAATCCTTTGTAACCAAATAATTATATGGTTTCAATAACTAATAATAATCCTTTGTAACCAAATAATTATATGGTTTCAAGTAACTAATAATAATAATCCTTTGTAACCAAATAATTATATGGTTTCAATAACTAATAATAATAATCCTTTGTAACCAAATAATTATATGGTTTCAAGTAACTAATAATAATAATCCTTTGTAACCAATAATTATATGGTTTCAAGTAACTAATAATAATAATGGTTTCAAGTAACTAATAATAATAATCCTTTGTAACCAAATAATTATATGGTTTCAAGTAACTAATAATAATAATCCTTTGTAACAAATAATTTATATGGTTTCAAGTAACTAATAATAATAATCCTTTGTAACCAAATAATTATATGGTTTCAAGTAACTAATAATAATAATCCTTTGTAACCAAATAATTATATGGTTTCAAAGTAACTAATAATAATAATCCTTTGTAACCAAATAATTATATGGTTTCAAAACTAATAATAATAATCCTTTGTAACCAAATAATTATATGGTTTCAAGTAACTAATAATAATAATCCTTTGTAACCAAATAATTATATGGTTTCAATAACTAATAATAATAATCCTTTGTAACCAAATAATTATATGGTTTCAATAACTAATAATAATAATCCTTTGTAACCAAATAATTATATGGTTTTCAAGTAACTAATAATAATAATCCTTTGTAACCAAATAATTATATGGTTTCAATGACTAATAATAATAATCCTTTGTAACCAAATAATTATATGGTTTCAAGTAACTAATAATAATAATCCTTTGTAACCAAATAATTATATAACAAATAATTATATGGTTTCAAGTAACTAATAATAATAATCCTTTGTAACAAATAATTATATGGTTTGTAACTAATAATAATAATCCTTTGTAACCAAATAATTATATGGTTTCAATAACTAATAATAATAATCCTTTGTAATAATAATAATTTTGTAAAACTAATAATAATAATCCTTTGTAACCAAATAATTATATGTTTCAAGTAACTAATAATAATCCTTTGTAAACAATTTTAGCTTCAAGTAACTATTCTTAATACAATTAATTCGCATAGTTATATGAAATCAAGTATTCCTATCTAATACTAAATTTTCGGGCCATATTACCTTTATGCACCCCTTTTTGATCTCGATTAAGAAAGAACATTTTTTTCATTTACACTGTCAATATCCAGCTGTTTGTTAGGGGTTAGGGTTAGGGGTTAGTTTTATAATTTAAAAAAAAAAATTTTCAATTGTCTGTTAAAACAACCGGATATTGACGATGAAAAACGTTCTTTTTAATCGAAATCAAAAAGGGGTGCCTAAAGGTCATATGGTCCAAATTTTCAAACTGATCTATTTGATCCATACATGGTACCCAAACAAGCACTATCACTCCGGGTCAGAGTGGACCTGCAAGTAATGGCAACTAAGAAACTCCCCAAAGTCACCAGACCTAGAGCATCAAAACCAGATATGGTTTAGTCTCATACCCAGAACACCCCCTTTTTTTTTTTTTAAGGTGAATGACCTTTCCCTCTACAAGGGATACAGTTGACATATTCTAGGCTGTACCAACAGGGCAGAAAGTTGATTTAGGTCATAATGATTTTAGATAGAAACAATGCTGCTGTACATAACGTAGACAACATATGTCATGCTGGTGGTGTGAATAATAAATGCCCATGGGGGTGTGAAGGACTTTGACATGGATGATGACAATTTCAATCTCATTTATTTAAACCAGTCATGTGTTAAGTATGTCCCCCCCAGTGTTTTCTAAATGGTCCACCTAACACTTCATTTTTTTATTAAAACAATAAAACAGCTTTTTCCTATTTCTAAGGGATATGCTTACATGTATGGTCTTCCATAGAGAAAATGGCTGAGCCATAAAAATTAACTTGAATTTTTTTTATTGAAAAGATCTTTTTACCAAAAGAAAACCAACTTTTTCCTATTTCTAAGGGAAATCCTTACATGTATGGTCTTCCATAGTAAACATGGCTGAGGTACCATAAAAGTAAAAATTGATTTTTTTTTTAGTAGTGATGATAAGACATTTTTTGCTGTAGATTTTGGTCATAAATATAAGGGTGAGTCAAAAATTAATGACATTTTGTTTAGGACAGGTATTATTACCAACACAGGAACATGTATCATACATCAAAATGAAGTCGGTCCTCTGTGGATCACATCCCTACTCCTCCACATAGTCACCATTTCTGTCAATAGCAATGTTCCACCTTCGAATGAGACCATGTATCCCTGCCCCGTAAAATTCTGTTGACCATTCTTTGAGCCACTTCTTCACTACAGATTTCACTTCCTCGTCACTGGAATAATGTTTGCCTCTCAAACTCTCTTTCATTCTTTCTTTTCAATAAAAACATTAATTCCAGTGATGAGGAAGTGAAATCTGTTTAACTTTGTGCGTATAATAAATTGGTAGAAATGATTTTTATGTTAGATCTTTCATTAACTTCCCATTGGCAGAAATAATTATGTTGGGTGGTTATTTTGTTTAATGGCATATCAACCCTTGTGGGTTATTTAATGTCAAATCTTGTTTTTTGTATATGATTTGTAAGTGAATAGTTTATAGGTAAATATTTTTTGTTTTGTTTTATAAACTGATAGAAATAATTTTTCAATAATTTTGAACATTTTGTAGGTGAATGATTTAGTTTTGTTCAACTGGTAGAAACGATTTTCAATAACTTCATGTTTAGTAATAGACTGATGGTTAGGTTCGATTTTTCATTAACTTCATGTGCAGATCTATTTGACCCATACATGGGACTCTAACAGGCACAACTCCCAATCTGGAGCAGAGTGCACCTAGGAGAAATGGCAAGGAAGGGGTACTCCAAACTGCCCAGAGCTCTAGAACTGAACCCCCATGACTAGATACAGTTTAGCATCATACCAAGACACTAAATTCTTCACATGTATCAAAAAAGTGGTAGAAATAATTTTCATTAATGTCACCTGCAGTAATAAACTGCTGGTTGACCCTCAGACAATGCCTTCTAGCACCCATATGATAAAAAGGGTTGGGTGTTTGCCATAAGAGCAATTTGAATATGGTCAGGACAATCATATAGGTGCAAGGGCTTGACATCAGCAGCCAATAGATCAGGCAATTCTGACCAACCAGTCCAAATAAGGGCCAAGGTGGAGTGTAGTGTGCTACAAAACCATTTAGTATCCGGTTCACGGACCACTCAGCCACCATGATCCTATCCTATCCTTAGCTTAGTCGGTAGAGCCTCAGGCTCAGAACCACAAGGTTCTGGGTTTAATAACGGCCCTCACCAAGTCAGTGTATGAGTAGCACGACTTGGATCTGTGCAGTAAAGTGGGGAGCTGATAGTAGGTGTGGCACTCCACCTCAGATGCAAAAACAATCCTTGGTTTAGCACTAGCAAAAAGGGGATAAACTCCTCGCTGTCCAGTCAATACCAACAATAGAACACCATCTTCTTTACTTACTTACACAGCCAACAAGCAGGGTCTTACTTCTTTGCAGAGGTGCAGTTGGTGCATACTACAACCCCAGCCGGCAGGGCAGATTTACAATATGTAGCTTAATTTTAGCATGGCCGCAAGTGTGCGAATATGTATGCACGTGTGTGCAGCTCAAGTGTAAGTGGCATATGAATATGCAAATACAATCATAATAATTTGGGATTATTTTTTAATAATGTATCTTACACAGCTTGTTTTAAAGATATTAATAAAAAATAAAAATTTAAAGAATAAAATAAACAAAATAAAATAAAAAAATAAAATATAAGAAATAAAAATGGGGGGAAAAAAAGAAGAAGAAGAAGAAACAAGAAAAAAAAATTCAAGTTTTTGCCACGTATAATTGTCACCTAAATTGTTTGCAACAGATGTTTAAAGCACCAATAGCAATGTACGTTAAAAAATATTAGGTTTTATTCAAGGGAAATGTAGGCTAAATGAAATAAAATAAAATAAAAAGGTTAAATGATGAACCAATTGTCAGCAAGATGTCGGAAAGAAAATAAAATAAAATATAAAATAAATAAAAATAAAATAAAATTTATAAAAATAAAATAAAATTAAAAAAAATAAAATTTATAAAAATAAAAAAAATAAGAGGGGGAGAGAGAAAATGAGTGAAGAAGTAAAACTTTTATAAAAATTTCCAAAAAGTTTAAACAGTTTGAGATTAAGTAAAAGATTTTAAAATATTCTATATACTTTAACCCTTTAAGTCTGTTCCACGGATGGTAATTTTATTTTCCCCATCACCATAGCAATAGTTTACAAAAACTTAAAAAAATTACAGAAATCATGCTCAAACAGCAGTGGGTAAATTTTAGCTTTGGGTTCAAAGATGATGATAACTAGAAGAAAGAGTTCAAGAAGAAATACATCTTGACAGTGTGTCTATATATAAGGTGGGTTTGTTTTGTTTGATATATAAATCTTCAAGTATCTTAAACAAGATAAACATTGAAACCAGTCAACATGTCCTTAAATGCCTATAATTTCCCGCCAATCCTCCTTCCACCATTCCCCTTACATTCTTATAAACTTGTGAGCCCCCCTCCCCCCACAAATTTCTACTGCCACAGTTCATTTAAACAAACTCATGAGCCCCTCTTACTACTAATTCCTACTGCTACTGCTTGTTTTAAAAGCAAGACAATGAAAACATTCCACCAGTTTCACACCTGATGACGGCACAAGGATGTGCAGAAAGCACTCATGAAAGAACCTTTGGTGAATTGCTCCACCAATTCCATCCAGATATTAAAAAGATGGCCAGACAGTTAGAAAGGGTCGATCAGAATTGTCAGTAGAGTTTAATAAAACACACACACACACACATATATATATATGAGGAATAATAGTTAAAACAAAAACAACTTCATTCGTTTGATATTTTGCCTCAATGTGTTAACAAGGCTTTGTCAGAAACAGAGATGAGAACCGCTATGTGTATATATTGAAAAGGTGAAGGAAGAGGGGAGAGAAGATGCATCGGAAGGTGTGAGGTAAAAGAGCAAGGAGGGAGATTATCAACAAGGATTTGTAGAGTTTGTGGGCTAGTGAGATTTTCTTGGATTTTATCCAATCTGTTATTTCCTCATATATATATATATATATATATATATATATATATATATATATATAGCATTTTTCTCCCTTATACAAACATTATTAAACAGGACAGAGGTCTGACTATTCTCTTTTCAATCCTTTCAAGTTGACAAGCCAATCTTTTAATGTTGGGGTGGAATTTGATTTTAAAATAATGGTCAATTTTATTACACCTTTAAATGTAAAATCAGCCATTATTTTCTAAATCTAATATCAATTATGTATGTGTGTTATGCAAGTGGAGTAATGAGAAATTCTGTCATTACTGGCCATCATCTAAAGAGAAAGAAATATACTAGGTAGACTACACTACTTATTCCCATCCTCACTTTCTTTTAATTAATTTTTTCAGGCATCCCATCAGTGAGCAAGATAGTCTCACTAGATTCATTACAATTGAATAACGAGTTTGATCTTCACTGGAAGATCCCATACTTGTGACCATGTCTCAGATCCTACAGATCATGGCGAACGGGTTGGGTAAATACTATCAATTTTCTATATTTGTTTTTTTTATGTAGCACTAATACCCTTGGGAAAGGTATGCATCCAAATATTCTCCCTCCAGCTATCGGTAAATAGTAGGGCAGACTGAGCTCTTTAATTTTTGTTAAGCAACCAGCCTAGATGAAGGAAAATTCTGAATTCAAACATGTTAAACTTAAAATTGACCTTGTATCACATTCTGCTCATGCAGAGGGGTTGGTAAATATATACAAGGTGTGTCAAAAAGTATTGAGATTTTTTGTACTTTTTGATACACTTTGTATTCTGAAAAAAAAAAAAAAAGTTCCATTCATTCTTCATTTCTATCTTGGTAAATAGAGCTTTAAACTTGGTACTTTTTTGACACACCTTGTATTCCAAAAAAAAAAATTAATGAATGTAACGTTTTTTTTTTGTTTTTTTATGCGTTTTTTTCAGAATACAAGTTGTGTCAAAAGTTTTTTGACACACCTTGTATATTTCATATTTTTGCCCTTCTCTGCATTTTTTCTCTTTTAAATGTGTCTTTCCTTCTTATGTTTTTTTTCTTGTTTACTTAATTTGAAAAGATATCAGTTCATACTCGACTTGCCAATATAACTAATGTCATCCTCTCAAAAACCATAGACAAGGAAAAGTGCCAATTCTTATGTCAATAATGCCAGCATTTATGACCATCCTAGTTTATAAATAATACAGTTGATTTATGTCCAAGTTTAGATTTTCTTAAATATTTATAAGCAGTACTTTCTATTGGGTAATGGTCATAAAAGATATAGAAAATACCAATCAAAAATATTTGAACAAGCACAAAAAATATCCTTTTTTTACTGCCTAAAACTACAGAAGCCATTAAAGGTTTTACACAGGTTGGGGATGCAAATTAAATGACTAGTTTGGCAACTCTTCCAAATACCAACCAGAGTGGTAGTACGTGTTAGGGTCCCACCTATGGGTTAAATAGAAAGAAAAAAAGAGTTTTAAAAAAAGAGTTTTAAAAATAAAAAAAAAAGTGTTTAAAAAAAAAAAAAGTGTTTTAAAAAAAAAAAGTGTTTAAAAAAAAAAAGTGTTTTTAAAAAAAAAGTGTTTAAAAAAAAAAAAAAGTGTTTAAAAAAAAAAAAGTGTTTTAAAAAAACAAAAAAAAAACAATTGAAAACAATCAAGAATAAATAAGACAGTAAGATATTTATTAATCCTAGATTAAACCTGTTCACATGGCAGAATGGTGGATAAGGTTGAGTTAATACAGTTCTAAGTGAAAATCATCTGTGAGTTCGACAAGAAGGTTCCCAAGCTTAACAAGAAACACCTGAAGAAGGTTGAAGGACACATCGGCCAAAGCATGTATATGACAATAAAAATGAGGAGAATTGATTGAAAAATCCAAATAATAGAAATTATCAAGCCTCATTTTAAAAATTCAGACAAATAGAAGGAAATTGTCTGTTAGTTCAAATACTTATGAGAAGTGTTGTATGTACAAGAAAATATAATGATTTAAGAAAAACAATAAGAATTCCTAATGAATTGGCTAACATCTCAATAACACTTTAATGCAACAAAAAGCTTCTTCTCCACCTGTTCAATGTTTTTGTATAATTAACATTGTCTGAATTTTCTGTGTAATTGTATATTCACTTTAAAAGTACACACACACACACATACATAATGTAAAGAGAGGAAAACAAACATGTGTTGCTCCAATACAATCAGCTCAAATGAGAAAGCTACCATATTATAAACAACATATAATGTTAGGCAAATAGTAAACCAATCCTATAACACTGTTAAGCCCTTTGTAGGCAAAACCTTATTAGATTTCAACACTAGATGAATACAAAGAAGCAATAAAAGAAGCAATAAAATAAAAACATAAAATCATTTATCAAATTCATGTACAGCATTTTACAGAATAAATATCACAGAATATTATCAATAATGACTAAGTATATTTGTAATATATACACACAGAATATATACTTGTATTTTTGTATTTAAACTTGTATATCTATTATAAATGGCAAATCTGTGTGTAACCAGTTGGAGCCTACACCAGTGATCCAATCATGAAACTTTAAACATATGTTAAGCTAATATTCAGGAACAGTATTACTTAATTGGATTTCAATGAAAATCAATAAGAGAACCCCTGGGGACATTTTTACAATGGAAGAGGAAAGTGAAGACATTTCAGTGAGCGTGGAAGAAGGGGAGTAGTAGTAATGTTGAAATTAAGTAACAGGGAGAGAACATCAACTACATCACAAACACTTAATTGTTTATAAAAAAAAAATTCTTACGATGTATAAAATAAGATATTCAAGCAGTTTATTGTAAAAAAAAAAATTTTTTTAATTTTTTTTAAATGTAATAATGTTGTTTACTTTGTTCTTAATTTGTCCTTAATTTAATTAACAAAGCAAAATTTGTCAATTCAAACAATTTAAGCATAAAATACTTTTAAAAATTTTTTTTTTTTTTTTTTTTTTTTTTTTAAACATGAATATTTAATGAATTAAAACATGAAAAAAAATGCAGTTATCTTCAGTAGTACAAATTTAAAAAAACAAAAACAAAACCTACATATAAATATAGAGAAGAGATTTATTTTTAACTTTAAACCCCAAGCAGCAATGCTGGGTAGCTTTGCTATCGAGATTGAAGCTGTATTTACCAAGATAAGAATGAACAATAAAGGTAATGTTAATTTTTTTCAGAATACAAGGTGTGTCAAAAAGTACTGAAAATCTCAATACTTTTTTGACACACCTGGTGTATATATATATATATATATATGTATGTGTGTGTGTGTGTGTGAGAGTGAGAGAGAGCGAGAAAAAAGGCAGAAAGGAAAAGAAAATAATAAAAAGATTAAAAGTACATTTTATTTTTAGATGAAGTATTGTCAATCCTTATGAATTTTGACTAGCATTTTTTTTCTTAAATCTATTTTTTTGGTAAAAAAAAAAAAAGGAAAAAAAAAAGATGAAAGAAAATAAGTCAAAATCAATAATAATGATTGACAATGTTTCATCTATAAAAAAATTTAAAAATATTAACATAACTTGTGTATACAATACACCAAGTAATTATTTCTTAAACCTGTTTTTGTTAAGACCAGTATGCAAATTAATCACACCATATATTATGTAAACCTTTATTTCTAAGTGATTATAATACACATTGCAGGATTTTAAAGGCTCTTATAACATGGTCTGTTTTTAGGCAAATCTAACTCAGATTTTCATAGATATTGTTAATAAATAAGATTTATTCTATTTATTAATAATTTTGACTATAATTAAATACTCATTGATAAATGCATTTCCTGGGTATTGTCACGTAAGCAGTGACATAGTTTCGGTTACAGACAAACAGACACTGAATCTCCATTATAATAAGAAGATGCGCTGTTATTTTGACATTTAAATAACTATCAGTCTTATGTATTTTGTTGAGATGTTAGAGCATATATAAACATAATTATTTTATCATTTAAATTTTAAAAGAAAAGGGAATAGTAAAAATGTGCTACAAATGTAAATAAAAACATTAGAAACTTCAATAACGCATCAAATATAAATTTTCACAAAACATTAATCATGTAAAAGTAAAAATACCCGTTTCTAAGACAGAGTTGAAAAAGCTCTGTTCTAAGAGTACAAAAAATATTAAAGTAATAGAATAAAAATATAAGAGAATGATCAACCATCCTCAACACTCACGGCACACCCACAGAAGCTTCACGACACACCGGTTGAAAATCTGTGTGTTAGAGTAATAATCAGCAGGTCATTAAAGAAGAAATCTGAAACCTTCATTACTTTGCTTGATTGTATGTTTGCAAAATATCAGTATAATGTACTGCAATCAGCTAAGAATTTAAAACATTCTATAGAAGCTAGTTGTAATATATGTGCACACACACACACACACACACACACACAATTTAGAGTAGCAAAGACAAAGTCAAAGGCGCTCAGTAACTGTTAGTTTCTCACCTATGCAATTTTTAAACATAGTTTGAGGATTGCATAGGTGCGAGAAACTAATAGAAACTAAGTAACTAAATAACCAACAAAAGGTTGATATGACATTAAACAAAGAAACCAAAGCAAACCCGCCCATTGAGAAATGGCAGAATTATACACAAGGGTCACTATCACTACTAGTTTGTCATTTTAATGTTATGATCCCTTAGAGGTCATTCCATTCCCATTGCGCAGAATATGAGTGCACACACACACACACAAAAAAAAAAGTACAGTAGTTCCACCCTGCCTCATGTGTGATTGCATAAAAATGACAAGCGCGTGGTGTAATGGTTAAAATCATGGGAAATAGATTCATCACCACAAGTTCAAATTCTGGATGTGGAAATTGCATGTTCACTTAGCACTAATACCCTTGGGAAAGGCATGAATCCTACTCTCCCTCCAGGCATGGGTAAATAGTAGGGAAGACTGGGCTCTTTAACCTTGGTTAGGCAACTGGTCAAGGAGAAGGAAAACTGAATGTTAAAACTACTTAAAAAATTGTCCTTGTGTCAAAACCTACTCATGCAGAGGTGTCGATAAATATATTTATATTTTTTCTCCTTTTTTTTCTCTTTTTTTTTTTTTCTCTTTGTTTTTCTACTAAAATGCGTAGGGAGAACCTTTGGACTTCTAAACCATCAACTGCTTTCTTTTTTGCAACCTTCAGAATGATCAATTAAAAAATGCATATAAAAATAAAAAGCAATCTTTAAAAAGTCATTAAAAGGTTAGTAAAGTTTTGTTTTTTATTTCTTTGAAGTAGTAAATATCAATTAAATTTGTACTAAGTTTTTCAAAGTACGTTACAAAAATTTAAATTTTGGATTTTATTGTAGACAAAAAAAAAATCTATTGATTGTGGCCTTATTAGTAGACAATTTGAAAATGGCACTTAAACATGAAAAGGTTTCCTGCTATTTTTATTAATAGTTAACTTCATCACAAATTATAATGTAGCTCTGTTGGTTGGATTTAGAATATACAGACTGTATCCCCAGCAGAGGAGTAAGATCCCCCTTCTCCAGGTGTCCTGGATATGGCACTAAACTGCATCTGTGGTGAGGTTCCAGTTCTTCTCTGGATAGTGTCAAGTACCCCTTCTTTGCAATCATTCTCAGATGCACTTTGACCCAAAGTCGTAGTACTTGCTAGGGTCCCATATGTGGATCATATAGATGTTTAAAAATTATTTGTATTTGATAGGACCAGGTGCAGAAAAAATCTCTTAAGAAACAACAACACCAAAAATGTAAATATGAATGTACAATGAATGTGATTCCCTAACCTCTACGCATAAAAATTATCAAACCAAGTAACCAATAAGCACCCCAAATAATCAACTTAATGAAAGGTTCATATTTTAACTCATCACTGGTAACTTCCACTTCAAATTTTTGTCAACAAATGATTTTAATCAGAAGTTTATGGAGATGTTGAAATTATGAAAATTTAAATAAATAGATGGTTGGTATACGTAATCAAATTAAAATTCAATAGCAAAATCTTTTTAAAATAAATACTTTTTAATCAGAAATTTATGAATATTTTTCAACACTTACGATGATTTAAAAAAAAAAAAACAAAAGACATTTTTATACTAAAATAGTTTTTACTTAATCAGAAGAGAAATGCAGTTATGTTTATTTAAATAAAAATACAGTTTTTATTTACAAAATATTTTTATGCTTATTTAAATAAAAGGATGCTGTTCAGAAATAGCATCACAAAATTTGTAAAATTTGTTTTTGTCAGATACAATATAATTGCAAAAATCGTCTGTTCATTTATTTTCAAATATTTAAAAGCGAAACTTACTGGTGATGAGTTAAAATATGAACCTTTCATTAAGTGGATGATTTGGGGTGCTTATTGGTTACTTGGTCCAAATTATCATTATTATTAAGTCTAATTTGTCATTGGAGATTTTCTCCTTATAAGAGTCCATAAGGATTCTATTTTGACTCTTTCTAAGCAAGCGCGTTAAAATTTCAGTGACACTCTTCTGCAAAACTTCCATATATTGGCATTTCAGTCTCGGACGACTATAATAAAGTTTTTGTGCCCCCGAAGTTACAGTGCCTTCTATGATTGTGAAGTCCAATGTTTGAAAAACATTCTCAACCACATAACTTCCATAACACAAAAATATATTTACTAAATTTGCAACCATAATTTGACTTTTTAGATTAGTCATGCAATCTGGTATCATTACAGAGTAATGATAAATTGATCAATTTTATTATGGTAACATAGGATATTACTCAATTGCATTGGAAGTAATCAGTCATGTTATTATAACAATAGCATTTCTCATTACTTTCCAATAAGACCAGGTTGTGCGAGATTATATATATATATATATATATATACACACACACACACACACACACACACACACACACACACACACACCACACACTACTCGCAATGAATTAAGGAGACTTGGATTAATGTGTGTATTGTTGCTTACATTGTCATTTTTTAACCTATTCTAACCTGATTGCCATACCAAGGTTAAAGAGCCCAGTCTGCCCTACTATTTACCTATAGCTAGAGGGCAAATAGTTGGATTCATACCTTTGCCTAGGGTATGAGCATTATCTTAAATACAAACAGCCTCACCCAGGATTTGAACACGGGTCGCAGAGTTGATTTCCTACAACCATTACACCACGCACTTTCTCGGAACAATCCTATGTACACGCACACACACATGCAGGATAACTAAGATATAAATTTGATTTAGGAAAAAAAAAAAAAAAAAATTCTTGGCGGTAATACATTTTTTTTAAATTAACAATAGAAGCTGAGACTGATTTTATCAATGTTAATTCACACCATTCTCAATCTATATATTAATACTTGTGTTCCTTAAAAGTACAACTGTTATCATCTTGTAATACCCTCTGGTTAAAAATGAGACCATCCATATCTTCCAAGATGAAATGCAAAAATGTCAAACTAGTATCTGCTGTTGCTTATCCACCGAATTCTTATTTTTCATGAGTGTGATCACCTCAGCTAAATAATGGAACATTGTTTTTATTATAAAGAAAGGGAAGAAAAAAGACATACTACACAAAAAATATAAGAAAGAAAGGAGTAGGGGAAAGATAGAGATAGGGGATGAGCACACAGAAGCAATGGTGTTTCAATCAAACTAAATGAAAAGATAAAAAAGGAAAAAAAATATGAGAGAGGGAGAAATCAAGATTATTATACTGTTTACATATCAAACATTGTAATAATTAAATTATCAAATTTTGGTATATCCACAGGTCCTGCTAATAAAATAAAAATGTATCTACTACCAATCCTTTTTCTTTATTTTTCCTTTTTTATTTAACCACAAGAACCTATATACAAAATTTTAAAAATGATTTAACTGTACAAAATCTCTACAACCATTTGAGATCTTGATTCCCAGTCTACCAAAAATTTCTAAAAAAAATTTTTTTAATGAAAAAAAATAAATAAAATAAAATTAAAGAAATAAAGAAATAAATTCTAACCTTGAATCTAGTATCAAGTGACAGAACAGAACAGTAGTTCTCAAACTTTATTGTATGATGGCACACTAAGAAATATATTTCACTTATGTCGTAACACTAACCAACCTTACTCCAGTAAAATATTAACATATAAATATAATATCCATGCTGAACATGTTCACGTCTCATCAATCACAAATGTATTCAAACTTAGTATTATGTAAACTTAGTAATACTATATCCATGATCATAGTGTATCTTTTCTTTTATTCCATTAACTTAGAAGCAGCTACCCAGCATCACCTGGGTAGAGTGGGAGGAGCAAAAAAGTTAGTCTCACAGATCCATTATTACTGAATCACATCCTCGCAGGATGCCCCATTAAAATCCCTATGTAAACAAGACCTTGTGTTTCATCCACTAGTGGGTCGGAAAAAAAAAAAAAAAAAAAAAAAAAAAAGTACGCACACACTGAAAAGGAAAATAATGTCTCCTATTTAAAACATTAAAAGGCAAAAAAAATTCCATGCTGTTACTATTTAGATTTTATTTTTTAATTATCTTCATGAATATAAATCAAATCTTTATTATTTTTGCTCAAAAAACATGATCTGGTGATAGTGAATGTGTGTATATATATATATATATATATATATTTACTTTGCTATTAATTGTTTTATTTTCAGAGTTTCCTCTGGACATACATACATACACACACACAACTGCCTTTTATATATGTATAGAAGATTATTTTGGCAATTACAGAGATAATTCCAAAAGTAAGGTCTTCAAAGCACTGGAGATATGCAAGGAAATTGGTAACACTGTTGTGTTTGTTGTGCACACACCGTGCTGCCACACTCAGTCTTGGGTTGGCAGTTGTTTCTGATGGAGCTCCCAATCTACTCTACAACCAAGTGTGAAGTTGATGCAGTTATTTGGTTTTAGAACACAAAAAGCACTAAATCAATTGAAATTCATCACCATCTAATAGAAGTGTATGGCGAGTCATGAATGGATGTCAAAAACGTCCGCAATTGGTACAGGCAGTTTGCAACGCCAATGAGGTTCAATGCTTCCCCAATGACATGGCAATGAGCTGGTATGATATGGGCAGACAAAAACTCCCACCAGTGCCTACAAAAACTCCCACCAGTGCCTACAAAAATGCATCAACCGAAATGGCAATTATGTTCAAAAATAGATAACATGTTCAAACTTTAAATTTATGTAAACATCATTGACAATAAACAATAAAAGTTTGTTATTTCTAAATATTTTGAAACCCTTACCTTTGGGATTACCCTTCTATATACTTTTCAAAATCTGTAGAGAAATTATTTCTATTTCTATTCCAAGAGATAGGAATAAACCTTTAAACATTAACAAAAAATCAATCAATTTTTCTTAATCAAATATTGATTATCCACAAATATTTTTTTTTCAGTTTTCTTCACATCCTAAAATAACCTAATAGACAAGCAGTGATGCACATATTTGCTTTGAATGAGTCTCTAGAAAAATTTATCGGTCCCAACTAAAGTTTCTTAATAAATTGTAGGGTTTTTCTTTGATCTGGGGAAACAACTAAAGCCTTTTAATACTACCTTGTAACCTATCCTGTATAATTAATTTCTAAGAAACTATTGAAATGTATTTACAGTTAGCTTGAAATGGTGAGGGAAGAAAAAAGAAAAACACTGGGATGCATGGATATGATTTTACTGCATCCATTTTAGATTTTTGTGCATTAGGGACACAGGATGTGTACCTATCAGCATCTCTGAACAAGGTTTTCCAAAAAGTGTGAATGTTGAAACTACTAGGTTGGCCTAAATGATTGTTTCATTTTTGTCAATAGATAATGTTAGAGTGTTTATTTTTAACTAAGTTCATTCAGAAAAATCACTTTTGATTGTATTGTAACAGCTGTCATGTCTGTTCATAGTTTTTTTTTTAATTGTTAAAACTGGCATAGTTATATTTATTGATCTTAACATTGAAGATAGAAGAAAATAAGCTAATTTTTTAGCACTCAAAAGCATCTGGAATTAGTTTTAAAAAGATGAATAAAACATAGAGAGAGAGAGAGAGAGAGAGAGAGAAAAGAGAGAAAAGAGAGAGAAAAAGAGAGAGAAAAGAGAGAGAAAGAGAAGAGAGAAAAGAGAGAGAAAGAGAAGAGAAAAAGAGAGAGAAAGAGAAGAAAGAGAAGAGAAAAAAGAGAGAAAGAGAAAAAGAGAAAGAGAGAGAGAAGAAAGAGAAGAGAGAGAAAAAGAGAGAGAAGAGAAAAAGAGAGAGAGAGAGAGAAAAAGAGAGAGAAGAGAAAAGAGAGAGAGAGAGAAAAAGAGAGAGAGAGAGAGAAAGAAAAAAAAAGTCCTAAACTCCAAGATAATGTCAGACCACATGTTTCCTTACTGACCAGGCAAAGATTATCACAGTTTAGTTTTATAAGTGACAAGTTTTCACTCATTCACCAGATTCAGCTGATGCTGCACTTTAAAATTACAAGTTATCCTAGTTTTTACAGAATTTCTTGATAAAAAAAAATCTCCAAGAATTCATCTAAAGCAGTTGTTTGTCAAAGAAGATTTCAAAATGTTCCAGGAGAATGGAATTCTGAAAGACGGCAAAAGATAGAGTAACAAAAAAGTAAATATGTTGTTCAATAAGGTTAATGTTGAAAAAAAAAATTTGTTTTAAATTTGTTTGGTTACCCAATACATTGGTCTTTCTTTAACATTGCACAAATACAATCCTAGAAATATTAGCAAAAATTAGATACTAAATACAGTGAGGATGATAGATTTTTTTATTTTAGTGCATCCTGGGATGCACATATTTGCTTTGAATGAGTCCCTGGGAAAATTCATGGGTCCCAACTAAAGTTTCTTAATAAATTATAAGGGTTTCCTTTAAGATCTGGGGAAACAACTAAAAGGTGTAATCTATCCTGTGTAATTTGTTTCTAAGAAATTATTAAAATGTATTTACAGTTAGCTTGAAATGGTGAGGGAAGAAAAAAGAAAAACACTGGGATGCATGGATATGATTTTTCTGCATTGTTTTAGATTTTTGTGCATCAGGGACGCAGGAAGCATACCTATTAGCATCTCTGTAAATACAAATAAAAATTCATTGGCGAGGAGGGAGGAATGACTTTAAAATGGTTTATAAACTGAAAAATGAATAAGGTTTGAATTTTTTTTAACAATTAGTGCAAGTAACCATTTTTATTTTCTAAGTATTTCCTATTAGATATTTGTAGTTATTTTCCTGGCCTCCATCAGGCCAGATTAACACAATTTTCTTTTCTTTTTTTTTTTTTTTACATGGGAACCCATGCATAAATTAAAGTTCATGCAGTAGCCAGTGCAAAAAAAAAAAAAAAATTGTGTATTGAAAGTATGTTCATATACAGGCACTACTATAAAAATATTTCCTGAACTGTAGGTTCATCTTCTAGTGTTTTTTTTGTTTTTGTTTTTGTTTTATTAATTCTTTTTTTTTTTTAATTAAGAGATATTTTCTTTCTATTCAAAATGTACGTTTTTTTCTTATTTCTACTAAATTAAAAGTTTATCCTTTTGTTTTATTTCATTGTTACAGAAGAAACCCCAAGTCAATTCTAGTCATGACATTAAACACCAACCAATATGCTCAAGGCAACAACATATAGAGGTCAGAAAATGTGGTCAGGAAAGAATCTAGAAAAATAGAGCTGAGCAAGTCATTCTTGAGGGGGTCAGTCTGGAGAAGAGAGCCAGGAGGGGTCAGATCAAGTGTCAAGTCCGGAAGGAGACATACCAAATGGGATGAAGCAGTTCACTTCCAACACACAAAAGTCTATCTGAATGTAAAGACTTATAACTTCCTACTGTAGCCACAAGTAGCTGAAAACTCTTCAATTTGCACAGCTTTCTAACAGCCTATACAAGAGATAACAATTCAGTAACACCCCCACCCAATCACTGGAAGGTTTCTCAACACCCACTTAGCCAAACAAAGAAAACCACAATGTTGAAAGCATCAGACTGATGCAGATGTGGGCTGGTTTCTTCACTCCATACTCAGAGATGCTGATAGGTACACATCCTGCGTCACTGACGCAGAAAAATCTAAAAGGATGCAGAAAAATCATATGTGTCCCAGTGTTTTTTTTCTTCCCCCACCATTTCCAGCTTACTGTAAATACATTTCAATATTTTCTTGGAAACGAATTACACTGTAAGGGGTACAAAGTAGGGGTTAGATGGCTTTAATTGTTCATATATAAAAACTCTACAATTTATTAAGAAACTTTAGTTGGGACTCATCAAATTTCCTAGGACTTATTCAAATCAAATCCGTGCATCCCAATTAAATTAAAAAGCTATCAGCATCACTGATACTGATTGTCAATTACCTAGAACAGTCCTTCTCAAACTTTTGGAAGTTGCGGACGTTTTTTTTTTTTTTTTTTTTTTTTTAATCAATGCATGGACCGGTGTATAAAATTAAAGAATTTGTTAAACTTTGAATAAAAAGTACTTATGCAGGCATCTTAAAATTAGTTTTATTTAATACAGAAATCTATCCTCAATATAAACTAACCCCAGTGTACAATCAATAGGAACAGTGAAACAGCTTATTTGTCAATTTGTCAAGTCTTGGCTCAATAGAAGAAAATGACACACGCAATGGTTCTCGAATATCCAAATTGTTCCTGTACTTCATTTTTATCATACTCATTATTGAAAAAGCAACCTTGCATAGGTATGTTGAGTGAAATGGGGGAAGCATATTGAGAGTCATTTCAGACAGTTGATATTTCTAGAAATATATTTTCAATTTTAGTTTATATGTATGGTTACTTTACTTCAAAACTATACAAATTTTCAAAAATCCTATGTGGCACCTGCAGATCAGCAGGTAGTACTCCATAGACAAGTACCAGTCCAACAGACTGGCTATGATAAGCACTGAACTAGACTCCAATGATGCTGGTACTTTTTAATTTAGTGCATCCTGGGATGCACATATTTGCGTTGAAGGAGTCCCCAGGAAAATTATGGGCCCCAACTAAAGCCGTCTAACTCCTAACTTGTTACCTATCCTTTGTAATTAATTTCTAAGAAACTATTGAAATGTATTTACAGTTAGCTTGAAATGGTGAGGGATGAAAAAAGAAAAACACTGGGAGACATGGATATGATTCGTCCTTTTTTATTTTTTGTGTGTCAGGGATGCAGGACGCATACCTATCAGCATCTTGAGACTCCATCCCTTCTTTCAGGTATGGTCAACCATGCCAGATTTTCCTACCTCACCTTTGGTTAGAGTTTTCAAATTTTTTTTTTTTTTTTTAGTATGACTTTCAATGGATACTGTGTAGAATATTACTTTTTTTCTCAAAGATTTAATGATTGATTTTAACAGCACATCAACCAATCTAGGATTATTTCATGTCTAGTGGTTAGGGAATCATGTTCATGTTTACATATTTTGTGTAGTTGTTTCTTAAGGGTTTTTTTTGGGGGGGGGGTTCACACAGTTCCATTGAATATGAATAATTTTTAAACAGACCTATTTGATCCATAGGATCCTAACAGGTATTACCACTCCTAGTCAGAGTGAACCTGGATGTAATGGCAATGAAGGGGTACTCTATACTCCCCACATTCCAAAACTGGAGACTCACCACCAGATACAGTTTAATGTCATACCTGGGACAACCTTCTTTCTTTTTTTTTAGGGGAAGTCTTACCTCTCTAAGGAGATACAGTCAGTGTATTCTAAGCCCCACTGAAAGAGCAGCCACTCCAGGTTAGAATGAGCCTATAAATGATATCAATGAAGGGGTACTCCACACTCTCCAGAACTGGAGCCTCACCAGCAGTGTCATATTCAGGATTCTCAAAGTTAGACTAGATATGTTGATATCAATATAGTAATTCTAAGAGCCAAATTTTTTCAACAGTTTAAGAGTTATCTAAAAAGAAAAAGAAAAAATAAACATCGAAAACAATTTTTAAGATAATAGCTATACAATTAAACGCTAATGGGATTTTACCTTTAATCCTTTAAAGAAAATCTAAATCTTAGCATTTTTAAGATTATTTTAATCACAGCTTTCACCAAGAACAATCTGAGTTTTTTTTCTTCCCAATATAAAGACAAAATGCCAGATTCTTTCTGAATTTTGAAGACAAAACAAATGTTTTCTCAACCACTATAAAATAAATTCCCCAAAAAGAATTTATTTAAAAAATATTGTCCAGCCACCGCCCACACTCTCACACACCTATATATTGATACTCTTGTTCCTTAATTTTCCAACTGTTATCATCTTGCAACAACTTCTGGTTAAAAATGAGACTGTCCAAATCATCCAATATAAAATGCAAAAATGTAAAGCTGCCACTGCACAAACTTGCATGGTAGGTTGCAGGCAGACCTCCAAAATGCAGAATTGGAAGCTCTAAGTTCTGGCAAATGACAGAGCTAAGAATCCTCACAAAAGAAAAGAGAGTAGCTTTAAATGAAGATGAATGCTGCTATAGGACATTCCAAACTACTACAGTGGCAGAATACAGTAAAACTTCATTATAACTTTATTGTTAAATTATTAGTTGGAGGTGAGTGGTGTAATGGTCATAGTAGTAGGAAATGGACTCTTTGACCTCAGTTCAAATCGTGGATGAAGCTAGAGTTAAAATAGTGCTAATACCCTTGGGAAAGGTATGAATCCAACTACTCTCCCCTCCTGCTATGGGTAAAACATTAGGGCAGACTGGACTCTTTAACCTTGGTTAGGCAACCAGTATAGGAGAAGGAAAACTCTGAATTTAAACCTGTTAAATCCACTTGGGGTGGTCACTACTAGAATAGGCTCAGTCCTAATTAGTAATCTAAAAAGAAAAAAAACAGAATTATGATTACTGGCCAGATCAGCCTGAAAATCTAAGTAATACTGTATCATACTCTCCAAGAGGTAAATAATAACAGTAATAAAATAATGAATAATTATTTTTCTCTGGAAAAAGATCAAAAGCTTAATAATATTCTTTGCCAGTTAATATAAAATACACTAATTTGATTAAACATATCCAAGAATAAATAGAGTAAAATCATTTATCCTTCATTGGGAAAATACATGCTAATCAAGAATATAATATCAATTGGAATATTATCATCAGAATATCCAATGAAAAACATTAATATGTTTAAAATTCTTATGATTTTAAAGGTCAGAGATCCCTAACCTTAAGTCATTCCATTTTTATTATAAAGAAATAAAGGGAAGAAAAAGGACATACTACACAGAAAAGATATAATAAGAAAGAGAGTAGGGAAAGATAGAGAGAGGAGGTGAGCGCACAGAAGCAATAATGCTAATCTGTTTCAATCAAACATAATGAAAAGATTAAAGAAGGAAAGAAAGAAAAGAAAAACAGAGTTAAAAATCAAGATTATACTTTTTACATTTTGAACTATTTTGCAACATATCAAACGTATAATTAAATTATCCTACTGTAGTATATCCATGGGTCCTGCTAGTTTGAAATAATACCTACACTTCACTTCAGTTCTTCTAACTAGCTTCTCTTTAATAAGCAGAGATGCTGATAGGTACGTCCTGCATTCCTAAGGCAGAAAAATCTAAAAGGACACAGTAATTTCATAACCATGCGTCTCTGTGTTTTTCTTTTTTCTTCCCTCACCATTTGAAGCTAACTGTAAATATATTTGAATAGTTTCTTAGAAATTAATTATACAGGATAGGTTACAAGGTAGGAGTAAGATGCCTTTAGTTAGGACCCATAAATTTTCCCAGGGACTCATTCAATGTAAATATGTGCATCCCAAGATGCACTAAATCAAAAAGCTATCAGCATCACTGAATAAGTAAACAATATTTTAAAACATTTGCAATTTTTTAATATATATATATATATATATATATATATATATATATATATATATATATATATATATGGCTATATACTTATACATTCAAGTACATCCTAATAATGCTTGATATTGATTTAGATAAGAGATGTTAGTTCTGATAAGTAAACTGTCTAACAACCAAAAAGGTCATTATATATATATATATATATATATATATATATATATATATATTTTTTTTTTTTTTTTTTTAAATGTCAGAGTCATCAGAATAAAGAGTATTGCACTAGTGGGACTTCTAAGTATATAACCAAACCACTAAAGACATTAATTCATTAACAAGCAGATGATAGCTTTGGCTTGGCTTGGCTTGTTTCATTTTGTTTTGAGGCACATCAACTTCAGTGGGTCATTTAATGCCAACAAAGTTTTGAAATAAAGTAATTCTTAATGGAGACTCAATTTTATTTATCAACATATTTTTCTATTTAACCCATAAATGGGACCCTAACAGGTACTACCGCTCCGGGTCAAAGTAAACCAGGGAGCAATGGTGATGAAGGGGTGCTCCACATTCCCCAAACCTCCAAAATTGGAACCTCACCATCAGATAGAGTTTAATGTCATTCCCAGGACATGAAGACCCTCAGCCACTGCCTTCTAGCACCCAAATGATAAAAAAATGTTGGGGCTTGCCATAATAGGGTTAGGGCAATCATATAGGTGCTAAGGCTTGTCTTGATCAGCGGATAATGGAAAGTTCAGTCATTGCAATTTCTGTGGCTCAAATGTAATCACAGAAATTTCTGTTAGCCACATTTATATAGTTGGCGGAGTGGTCTATTGTCTGTATCAGCTGGACCGTGAGTGAGGTTATCCTTTTTTGTTAGCACTAGACCAGGGAGATTGTGTCGAGGTAGAGCACCACATCTACCATCACCTCCCACTTTACTGCAAAAATCAAAGCTGTGCTACTCCAGCACTGAGTTGGTGAGGGTCAGTACCAAATCCAGAAACTTATAGTTCCGAGATAGATGTTCTACAAGAATCCAATTTTATTGCAATCCACATAACGTATGCATTGTTATGTGTGGGTGTTCGGAATGGTAAATTTCTGGAATTTTTTTTTTCTTTAAAGAACTAGATTGTTTTTCTGAGGGAATGCCACACCTACTGTCAGCTCCCCATTTTATAGCACAGATCAGATTAACCAATCTGTGCTACTCATTCGACAAGTTGGCGAGTACCGATATCGAACCTTGCAATTCCAGGCGAGTGCTCTACCAACTGAGTTAAACCTGCTCCCCCACACATACATAGTTATAACTTATTGTAAATGACAAAAATTCTGACTAATTGTGATTGATGGAAACTCAGTTCTATCTGTGGGTCAGGGCATCAAATAGGCAATTGATCAGATGGGGCATCACTGACCGTCCGTCTAGCCCAAGAAATGGCCAAAGTATAGTGTTGCATGTCATGAGACCACTTAGTACCCAGATCACAGACCGATAAGCAACTACAATCCAGTCCTCAGACATTACATGGGGCTACCCAGAGTCAACAGGTGGTTCTATTGAGGGTATCTTACCCCTCTGCAGAGGTGCAGTTCACATATTCTACAGCCCCAGCCAATAGGGCAGCAATAAAAGGCAGATCTGATGTTTGGTATGCCACAAACAAATGCAAATCAAGTTGGCTTTTAAAATTATGGTTAATTAATAAAATGTATCCACCAATAGTTGTCATTTTATATTTGCAGAGGTTAGAGACACAGTATCCATGCAAAAGTAGAAATATCCCAAATATTTCTTGTCCGCCCACCAACTTTAACTCTTAATACCAAGTTTCCATCAGTCATAATTAGTCAGAATTTTTGTCTTTCACATTCAGTATATATATATCTTGGATCAACAGTCACATCTGATGGAAAAATGGACAAAGAAATCCATTCCAGAATAGGTAAAGCTAGCACTGCATTCGGCAATCTGAAACATCGTTTATGGAGTACCAAAGATGTATCTCTTAAAATAAAAATTAACATCTACAGAGCAGTCGTGCTTTCTACTCTACTGTATGGTGCTGAAACTTGGACATTTTACTGCAAGCACATAAACCAACTTGACGCCTTTCACATGCGTTGTCTTCGTTTCATTTGCAGTATAAAATGGGATGATAAAGTAAGAAATAGCACAATTTTAAAAAGATGCGATATTGCTGGCATCGAAACCCTACTAGCCAAGATTCAACTTAGGTGGGCTGGTCACGTTGTCCGAATGAATGAGAACAGGCTTCCAAAGAAGATTTTATACAGGCAACTACCAAATGCTAAGCGTTCTATTAGACGTCCTCTCTTACGCTACGAGGACAAATTGAAGGATAATTTGAAATGCCTCAATATTGACCTGAGTGCTTGGGAAGATTTAGCATCGGATCGGAAGGAATGGCATAAGACATGTTTCGCTAAACTAAAGAGCTTTGAACAAAATAGACTGAAGCATAGAGATCAGCTCCGCCTAACTTTAAAACAAAAACATTTAACTCCTACCTTGGAGCATTTCATTTGTCAGTGTGGCTTCATGGCTCGCAGTAGGGCTGGGCTGCTGTCACACTCGAGGAAACATAAAATGACAGCATGTACAACATGGGAAGAATCAAATCACTCACTGCTGACCCTCATCTATCGTTCTCGATAGGAGAGTCCACCATATATATATAAAGAGAGAGAGAGAGAGAAGAGATGCTGATAGGTATGCATCCTATATCCCCAACACACAAAAATATAAAAGGACAAAGTAAAATCATATCCATGTGTCCCAGTGTCTTTCTTTTTTCTTCCCTCACCATTTCAAGCTAACTGTAAATACATTTCAATAGTTTCTTAGAAATGAATTACGCAGGATAGGTTACAAGGTAGGGGTTACTAAAAACCCTACAATTTATTAAGAAACTTTAGTTGGGACCCACAAATTTTTCTAGGACTCATTCAAAGAAAATCTGTGCATCATAGGAGACACTAAATCAAAAAGCTATCAGCATTACTGCAGTTGTCATTTTACATTTGCAGAGGTTAGAGACAGTATACAAGCAAAAGTAGAAATATCCCAAAATATCTCTTGTCCGCCCACCAACTTTAACTCTTAATACCGAGTTTCCATCAGTCAGAATTTTTGTTATTCACATTCAGTTATATACACACACACACATTATATATATGTGTGTGTGTGTGTGTGTGTGTGTGTGTGTGTGTGTGTGTGTGTGTGTGACTGACTAACAGGAATTTCTATCATCACAGTTGAGAGCCACATGATTGCAATGACTGAACTTTCCATCATCCACAGTGAACGAGTTAATGTTTAGGATATCCAAGGGTCAACTAAAAAGTTCATGGGCTGATCAAGAATGTCTCGTGGAATGTGACAAAATGAAATTTATTTTCCAACACAGCCCACCCCTCTTGTTGCAGTATTTGGATCCCATTGGTCAAAAAAGTCATCAACAGACATGATGCCAGCCTATGAACTTTTTGGGCCACTAATATTCAAAGAAAAAAAGTATACTGCACAGTAGTAGGTTTTATAAATCTAAAACTAAATATCAATAGTATAGGCTAATACACTTACAGACAAACAGTATATGTAGATTATATGAGACAATGTATGTTACATATACTTAAAAATGATAAAATAGATTAATAATATAGAGTTATTTACTAAGCTTAGATGTGGCACAAGGCCAGAAATATAGGACACTGTGTGAAACTAGAACTCACTGGTTTGCCAGTCTAGCTTGGTTACCATTAGACTATACTATATATATTTCATATGACATCAATAAATGTCTTCAAGAGTTGTGGACCCTCTGGTGGTAGTTAGTCCAATTCTGGACATTCAGATGTGATCATACATATTACAAGGGAAAATCCCATCTGCATTTGGTGGTTCATAATGACAAAGACGCCACCACTCTGCAGCCCCATTAATCTTGATATTGAGTCACTCAGCTCCTGTGAGGCACACATCTTGACAAGCCTGTCTGTTGTTTGCCAGCTGATTGTATGTCACTTTCAACATTTTTTTTTATACTTTAACACTGGAGGTACATAGTATATTTGTTATTGTTGTAGGAAATGGACTTGCCAATCAGAGTTCAAATCCTGGACAAGGCTGTTTGTATTTCACATAGCGCTAATACCCTTTGGAAAGATAGGCATTTACCTAACACATTCGCTACAGATAGGATATGACAGAAGGTCATAAGTATGGGGCATCTAGTGAGGACTGAACTTACTTTTTAGTAGTAATGAATTTGCAAGATGAGCTTACTAACCATTGTACCACGATGGGAGGCATCTCTTGGGAAAGGTAAGTATTTCCAAAAGACATAAGGTCACAAGTATGGGATATCCAGCAAGAATCAAACTCACTATTCAGTAGTAATGGACCTGCAAAACAAGGTTGCTAACTATTACACCACAATGGGACACCCCCTCCTTTGGGAAAGGTATGAATTCAACTATTCTCTCTCCAGAGTATGGTTAAATAGTAGGGCAGACTGGTCTCTTTAATCTTGGTTAAGAAAACAGTGTAGGAACAGAAAAACTGAGTTCAAACCTGTTAAATGCCGCTTCAGAAATTGATCTTATGACACATTCTACTCATACAGAGGGGGGCTTGATAAATTTTCTCACCTATGCGATTATTCAAACCAAGTCTATGCTACCCTAACTTAGGTGTGTGTGTGTGTGTATATGCACACACACCTCTAAGTTAGGGTAGTTTCACTCACTCACACACACACACACACACACACATACACACACTTTATTCATGAGAAACTTTTCTTTTTAAAGTTTTGTTTACATTTTCCATTATATGCATTAATTTTTCCACGGTAAGCCACAAGATTTGAATAAATTTTCCATTCAATTATTGACGGCAAACTCTAAAATAATCAAAACCACAAAAGTTAAACCCTTGAAACCCGAGCTTGATTTGTAGATATTTATCCTTTGTCTAATAAAAAGTAGCTCATTAAAAAAAAAAAAAAAATTTTTTTTTAAAAAAAAAAAAAGAATAACTACCTCTAAATTAAACCCATAAAAAGAACTTGTTTAATGCATGAGAAACAAATGTGCACAATCCGCAAATATTTTTAAATTAATCAGTACATAGCATTAAACAGATTAGAACTCAAAAGAACAAAAATTCTTAAACAAATCATCATCGTGTCGCACTATTAGCACAGATATCCATGACAATCTCTTTCCAACCGTCCCTACCACTCATTGTTCTCTGGAGGTCCTCTACGCAGCATCCAGTATCCACACAGAGCTGGTCAATGTACGTCTTTGCAGGCCGGCCCACACTGGCATGCCCATGGCTTCCACAGGAGGATGAGTTTGTCCTTGCTTCTCCAGCAGTGTTTTGCGTGTCTTGTCATCTTACTAAGATGGTTTGGAGGATATGGGGCAGGTGACCATACAGCTGTTTTCTCGTGGGGTGTTGTTTCCACGTTTTGTTTAGGATCACACTCAGCATTCTTGTGCAGCTCCCATCTAGTTTATTCTAATTTGAGTTAACAAGAAGTAACTAATTACGCAACCTTTCCGTAACGGGCAGGAAAGTGACACAAAGGTCAATTTTTTAAAGCAGAGTAAAGCTGGTTAATAAAAATTAGTAGACCAGTTCACATACCTAGGTAGCAATATCTCCTCAACAGAAAATAAATATATGCATAGGAAAGATTATAGGAACTACACAGGGATGCTGCATGCTGGAAGCAGCACCCTGCTGCTTGGCCACTTACTTCCTATCACAAAAACCATCCAAGTAAGACGAAATAGACATGCTGGACACTGTTGAAGTAAGGACAAACTCATAAGTGACATTTTCCAATGGACACATACCAGTGTTAGAAAATTAGCAAAAACTTCAATGACATAGAGATTTGGTGTCTGTCTGTAATCGAAACTATTATATATAGAAGATAGAGCAAGAAAAAACTAGTTATGTGAGAGCAGGCCCTACAGTAATCTATACTAATAATGAGGTTGTTTGTATTTCACACAGTGCTAATACCTTGGGAAAGGCATGCATCCAACTATTCTCTATCCAGCTATGAGTAAATAGTAGGGCAGACTGGGCCCTTTAATCAGAGTAAGGCAATCAGCCTAGGAAAAGCAAAACTTGGAATTCAAACCTGTTAAACTGCTTTAGAAATTGACCTTGTGTCACATCCTACTTGTGCGGAGGGGTTGGTAAATATGTACAAGGTGTGTCATAAAAGTATTGAGATTGAAGCTGTATTTACCAAGATAGAAATTAACAATGAATGGAACGTAATTTTTTTCAAAATACAAGGTGTGTCATAAAAGTACAAAAAATCTTGATACTTTTTTGACACACCTTGTATATCAAGGATTGGGAAAAGTTTTTTTACCTGTCATCTACAAATTGCCAAATATCTTTTTATGTGCAGCTACCATTTGTTTGTTAGTCTCCTTGTGTCTGTCCAATTGTAAACATGCAGGTGTTGTGCAATTCTTCTTAACAAATAATCTACATCTTATTTTTTTTTACACCTCCTATTTGCCAATAATCAATTGAATGCAAAACAGCCAGAAGCAAAAGAAAGAATTTCTATGAACGGGAAACTGGGGGACGATGAAGAAAAAAAAAGAAAAGACACTATGACTAATATTGATAGATATTATGAGGCTAGGTTCTTGGTTGGTTGGATTTTACGGCATGCCAACTCTTGTTGGGTCATTTTATGCCAAAGACATTATGACTGATATTAATAGATATTATGAGTCTAGGTTTAGCATTACCAGGTCGTTTGGTAAAAATCAGTGGACATTAACAAATTGCCATTTTCATGGTTCAAATCCCAATTTCTCGTGTATTTCTGGTCTAATCTTAAAAATATTTATATGGTTAGAAAGAAAAGAAAATATTCAATTTTTTATTTTTTTAAACTCATTTTTTCTACTTAACTTATAGATAGGACTATAACACCAATAAATTATTTGAATTATTTCTGCCTGGTGATTAAACTTTTGTATTTATCATCTAAGAGCTGGTTTAGTTCAGTTGGTAGAGTACTTGCCTAGGAATCGCAAAGTTCCTGGCTCAATACCGGCCCTTATCAAATCAGCATATGAGTAGCACAGGGATCTCTGTGGTAAAATGAGGAGCTGATGGTAGGTGTGGTGCTCCATCTCAGATGCCAAAACAATCTTCTTGGTCTAGCGCTAGTGAAAAGGAGATAGACTCCCTGACTGTCTGGCTGATACTAACATTAGGCCACCCGGTCGACTTTACTTACTTTAACTTACTTATTTACCACATCTACCCAATTATAAGTGACTTAGCATGTGGGTATTAAAATGGGCTATAAATAAAAAAATGTATCAAAGCTATCAATAAAATATACTAAAATATAAACTTTTCATAAGAAGAATAATCTTTTAGGCAGGAAGGATCCTCATTAAAATTCCATCCCCCCCCACAAAAAAAAAAATGGAAAAAAAAAACAAACAAAAAAACAATTTCACTAAATAAACTTAACTAATAGCAAATGACTCATCCCATTCTTTTTTTTTTTTATGTCACTCCTCAACATTATATTTACTTTGAAAGTAAAAACTGCAAAGTACTTCTCTATAGTTAGTATATTTGGATTATTCAGACTATTGTCCTCATCTTTATCATTATCTGTATAACATTTCAACCGATGTGCCTCTGGCCTTCTTCATGACTCCCAATTATGAAAAGGGTTCCCAAGTTCGAAAAGAAGGGTTCCCTGAGTCCTAAAAGAAATACCCGAAGGCCAGAGGGTATATCAGCTGAAACGTTGTACAGATAAAGATGAGTACATTAGTCCGAATAATCCAAATAAAACTAATTATCAAGCCTCATCTCAAAAATTTAGAGAAATAGTACTTCTCCATAGACCATTGTCCCATCATGGTGTAATGGTTAGCAAGCTAGTCCCACAGATCCATTACTACTGAATAACAAATTTGATCCTCACTGGATATCAAATATCTTGAGTCAACCTTATTTCCCAACCAACTCCTGGCAAATGGGCTGTGTAAATACATACATCATCAGTAACTTTAGCTCACATTTTAAGGTTCATCCAATAAGTTGGTTGGTAGGATTTTACGGCATGTCAACACTTATTGGGTTATTCTATGCTGAAGACATCTTGTTTTATTCATTCTTGTTAGGTATATTTTTTTTTTTTAAACACATTTTTAATACTCATTTTTTAAATCTATTTAACACATAGATGGGACCCTAACAGGTACTATGATTCTGGGTTAGAGTGGACCTGGAAGTAGTGGCGATAAAAGGGTACTCTACACTCCCCAGAGTACCAGAATTAGAACTTTACCATAAGATCATCCAATAGGATATAATATTATGACATGCATGTATTTTTTAAAATTTCAATATCTTTTAAAATCTTTCATGCCTGAATTATCTTAAATATATGCAAAAATTATAAAGATTTGATTTATACTCAAAAGGTATTTAAAAATCAAAATATACATAGAAATAGTATTGGCATTTTTAAATCTCAAAAGTAAACAAATCTATATACTAGGGAATTTTTGCCCCCCCCCCCCCCACTACCCAGTTGACGCTGGATAGCCATTCCTAGTACATAAATACTTACACCCAGAGGGTGCATATTCTTGCTAATATTTTTTTATAAATAAGCAAATAAGGTTAGTTTTGAGTTACAGCTTCCCCCCCCACCCCCATGTGAGTCCATAAGAGGCATCTCCCCCACATTGCATTTAATGGGCTAGAATCAGAGTCATCCTGAAATACAACAGGACTATTTCTGGAACTACCCACACTTACATTTAAATGTTCCCACACTAAATAGAAATCTTGTGTCACATTCCACCATTATAGAGAGGTGGATAAATTGCTTCCTACTCCAGAGGACATGTTGTCACTCACAGCATCATTGGTTTTCATTCTAAATAACCTATGTCACTCAACATAAAAATTCCATTTACACAAAATACTACTCACCACAATATCAAAACCAAAAGGACTTTCAAAAATTCTATTATTTGAACATCTCATATTACTGAATAATTTTGATTTTTTGGACTTCATCTTTATTGTGGTATGTATGTCTTTACCAACTCCTCCATACGAGCAGGATGTGACACAAGGTTAATTTATTTAGCAGAGGTTTGAATTCAATTTATTCCTTCTCCTAGACCGGTTGCCATACCAAGGTTAAAGAGTCCAGTCTAAACTACTATTTACCCATTAATGGAGGGAGAATAGTAGGAGTCATACCTTTCCCAAGGGTATTAGTGCTATGTGAAGTGCAAACAGCCTCATCCAGGACAGGAATACATGCTCTCATTCGAAGGTGGAAGATTACTATTAAGAGAAACAGTGACTATGTGGAGAAGTAGGGATGTGATCCACAGAGGACCAGCTTCATTTTGCTGTATGATACATGTTCCTGTGTTGGTAATTATACCTGTCCTAAACAAAATGGCATTACTTTTTGACACATCCTTGTATATCCAAGTACGTTTTATATTGTACTGATCAAATAAAGAAAATATGAGGAGAATAGGATTATTTGATGTATTGATTTACATGATGATTAGTTAATTATGATCTACTTTACTAAGCTTATTCTGACACAAATTCACAGCAGTGAAACACTCAGTGAGAATTAAGCTCATCATACAAGTGAATTAGTCTGTGAAATGAGCTTACTTTTTGTTGTTAACGGTTGATATGAAAAGATAGAACAAAAAGGTGAGATGCCCAAGGAGTCAACAAATAAATATTATCTACAATAGGTACACTGTTAAAAAGAAGTTCAGTCAATGAAGGCTTATATATAATATCCAGGAAATTATATATATATATATTAAATTTTTACTTGAAGGCACTTACAAAGCATGTATCGCAAAATTCGATACTTTTTCTATAGAAAATGAACTTGACAAGTGTAATCCCAACAAAGGATGGCTCGATGTGTAGAATACCGTACAGACTGTTTCGACTTTATTAAGTCTCATCAGCGGTATATACTAACGATCGAAACCGGGACCTCAGCAGACACAGTTAGTGAAACACCTTATCGCCTCGGCCACAGTACACAGCTGACCATCCTAGCGAAATTAAAGTGATGCTCACGCCTCTACCGTAATAGGTAATAATGAGAGAATAATAACAACAAACAGACCGTTTGCCCTTCGGCGAAGTGAATACACACACACACCACACACACACACACACACACACAAGGTGTGTCAAAAAAGTATTGAGATTTTTGGTACTTTTTGACATACCTTGTATGCTGAAAAAAAAAAATAACGTTCCATTCATTAATTTTTTTTTCAGAAAACAAGGTGTGTCAAAAAAAGTACCAAGTTTAAAGCTGTATTTACCAAGATAGAAATGAAGAATGAATGGAACTTTTTTTTTTTTTCAGAATACAAGGTGCATCAAAAAGTACAAAAAAATCTTGATATTTTTTTGACACCTTGTATATATTACTAGATGACTCTTGAAAGTGTAGGTTTCCATTGTAACAGTCATCCATGACGACATTGTTACTTCTATTTAGGAAGGGGTGAAAGATTCTCATTAGCATTTCATAGCTATTTATGTTATATAAAGAATTCAGATAATCAAAAAATGACATTCAGCATGAAGACCCCTCCACCCCCACCCCAAAGAAAATAATCATTCAATCACAAACTGGACTGTAAATTGCTTTATTATCTAGGGGCATTTTAAGTGTATTGCACTAATAAAAATTCTGCTGATCTGCAACTTTTGTTGAGTTATGGTTATATACAAATATAATGAGAATTTTAGTAATATATATATAGATATATACTAGCAGAGCTACCCAACATTGCACAGGATTTTAAAAGTTTAAAATAAGTTTCTTATTTGTATTTAAATGTACATCAATAATAACACAAATATATAAAATTTTTATCTTTTATTCTTTATATATTCTTGTTAGTAAGTTGTTTATTTTTATTATCATTCTTGTTTGTAATTTTATTTATTTTTTATTGTTTTTTCTTCTATTTGCAGATCTTGGGGCAAAATAGCCTAATGGAGTCCATCCCTCTCCAAGTGTACAACTTGTTTGAATTCAAAGTTTATTGTTTTTCTTTATCTTAAACTGTTGGATTTAATTCCATTTTATATACTCACACATACACACGTGTGTGTATTTAGGCAGCATTCTTTCATTTATACATGTAGAATTAAACAAAAGACACGTCCCTTGTTTAACAATTTTATTAACAATCTTTTCGAACTTACTGGCCAACTTTTTTTTACATTTGGATGGAATCCATGGATTAGTCCACCAAAGTACTTAGGATAAAAACTTTGGTGGACTAATGCACGGATTCCATCCAAATGTAAAAATGTTGGCCAGAAAGCTTGAAAAGATTGTTAATAAAATTGTTAAACACAAGACGTGGCTTTTATTTAATTCTACACACACACACATATATATATACATACATACATACATACATACATACACACACACACACACTTTTATTTAAAGCACAAAAATTAAAATATTCAGTTGGTCATATATTTGTACATGACAGAATAAATAACTATGAAAATATTACCTCCAAGTCATAACAAAAATAAAATGCTGGCAACAAACTTCAGGAAAACTACAAATTCATATTTTTAACACCTAAACTTTGATGATCATGAAAGAGTCATTGTTGTTAATAAATATGGAAAAATATTTTCATTTATTGTAAACATTGGGTATGCAGCATATGCATGTATAAAAAAACAAAGACAAATAGATATAAATGGGTTAGCCACACAATGCTTACTCTTAGAAAAAATAATAGAAATAAACAAAAAAAACGTTTTGATATAGGTATAGAAATTTGTTTTGGGCTGTAGGATAATGTAACATTAACAATGTTAAATGAATGACCTTTGGAGATATCTCAGCTGAACTGAAACAACAATACATGGAATTTTTTTCTCACCAAATAACCAGAATTCTTGCATTTGTCCAAAAATGAAAAAAAAAAAAAAAAAAAAAAAACCTAAGAATTATTTACTAGGTAGACAGACTTATATATTTTACATCCTACAGACGCCTGCTCTGGGACCAAAGTTTTGTAAATAACAAGTTAATAATGTAGACAAAGAAAAAAAAAAGAAAAGATAAATACCAGACTTTACCATTCCCAAGAAAACAAATTTTCAATTGTTTTTTTCATTCCCATGAAAAATATGGTGGGTGATGGAATCAAAGGTTATCAGCAATATAAGTCAACGGGGCGTGAGGGGGGTATCAGCCAGACAACAAGGGAGTCTATCCCCTTTCACTAGCACTAGACCAAGGAGATTGTTTTGCGTCTGAGGTGGAACACCACACCTATCATTAGCTCCCTGTGCTACTCATATGCTGAATATAAATATACTTATACAGGAATATAAATAATAGAGTCAGTGTGCAGTTCTCCAATGGTATGACTAGTTACTTTACTATAAATAACTGTATTTGTATCTTTATATGAGTTTCATTGAACGAATCCAACTATCTTGTAGAGGAAATATATTCTCTTACAATGTTGGGTTTTTTTGTTTAATGGCATATCAACATTCATAGGTTATTTAATGCCAAAACCATCCTTGTAGAAGACCAGTGGTGGTACTACTACTATTTAACCCATAGCTGGTAGGATGAGGGAGTTCATACCTTTCCCAAGAGTATCAGTCCAAAAGTGAACATAATAGCAAGACTGGAGTTCAAACTCACTTTACTCCGATGTTGTAGTCCAGCACATTAGCCCCTACTCCTTGAAGACTCCCCTGCAGTTTATGAAGAATTTTGTTCTGGAGATTCCTCATTGAATGTGCTCTATGGTTTGCTAGATCAGTGGAGATTGATCAAGACATTATTTGAGAATAATTAGTTATATGATGCAGAAGATTGATCCAAAATATTCAATTCATGTATTAAAATCATTTGTACAGAGATGCTGATAGATACGCATTCTGCGTCACTGACACAGAAAAATCATATCCATGCGTCCCAGTGGGTTTTTTTCCCCCTAGTATTTCCAGCTAACTGTAAATACATTTCAATATTTTCTTGGAAACGAATTACACTGTATGGGGTACAAGGTAGAGGTTAGACGGCTTTAGTTGTTCATAAATAAAAAGTCAACAATTTATTAAGAAACTTTAGTTGGAACTCATCAAATTTCCCGGGGGACTCATTCAAATCAAATACGCGTGTCCCAGAATACACTAAATTAAAAAGCTATCAGCATCACTATTTGTACTAGCTTATATTAATTATTTTTTTGGAGGTGCATGGTGTAATTGTTACCATTGTAGGAAATGGACAAATTCTGGATGAGACTGTAATTCAATATAGTACTTTTCTCTGGGGGTTAATACCCCCAGAGAAAAGTATGAATCCAACTATTCTCCCTCCAGCTATGAATAGGAGAGATGGGGCTCTTTAACCTTTGTTAGGCAGCCAGTCTAGGAGAAGGAAAACTTAATTCAAACCTGTTAAACTCCACTTAAGAAATTGACCTTGTGTCACATCTTGCTCATGCGGGGGGTTGGTATATATCTATATATTAATACATGCATTCCATAATTGTACGACCATTATCTTGCAACACCCTCTGGTTAAAAATGAGACTGTCCAAATCATCCAAGATGAAATGCAAAACTGTAAATCCTTATTATCTGTTGTTGCTTATCCACCAAATTCTTATTTCTGATGAGTATCATCACCTCAGCTAAATAATGGACCATGTTTTTGTTATAAAGAAAGAAAGGGGAAGAAAAGAACATGCTACACAGAAAAAAATATAAGAAAGAAAGAAAGAAAGAGTAGAGGAACAATAGAGAGGAGGGGCAAGAGTGTGGAAGCAATAATGCTAATCCGTTTCAATCAAACATAAGGAAAAGCTAAAAAGAAAGAAAAAGAGTGAGAAAGAGTTAAATCAAGATTATTATACTTTTTACATATTGAACTATTTTACAATACCTCTTAAGTTAAATATGCAAGGTGTGTCATAAAAGTATCGAGACTGAAGCTGTATTTACCAAGAGATAGAAATGAACAATGAATGGAACATTATTTTTTTCAGAAGGCGTGTCAAAAAAGTATTTTTTTAAAATCTCGCTATTTTTTGACACCTTGTATATCAAATATAATAATTAAATTATCATACTGTGGTCCTGCTAGTATATATATTAATCAATTTGATGTGTTGCTTACAAGCAAGAGTATGGGCAGGGGGAGGGGGTGACAAGACTACTGTACTCTCATATATGATTCATAACTTAAGTGTAATGAAGATGCTTTGTATTTAAAACAAATTGTGATAGGCATTGAAAAGTGGATACTTTACAATGTGAAACACAAGTGTTTGTTGAGCAACTAAAATGAACCAACTTTTTATCATATGGTTGCTAGAAGGCGGTGGCTGCGGGTCTACATGTCCTGGGAATGACGTTAAACTCTATCTGATGGTGAGGTTCCAGTTTTGGAGGTTTGGGGAATGTGGAGCACCCCTTCATCACCATTGCTCCCTGGTCCACTCTGACCCGGAGTGGTAGTACCTGTTAGGGTCCCATCTATGGGATAAATAGAAAAATGTATTTACAAAAAAAATTGTATTATCCATTAAGAATTGATTTATTTCAAAACTTTATCGGCATTAAATGACCCATTGAGGTTGATATGCCGTAAAACAAAACAAACCAAACCAAACCTAAAATGAACCAAATGTTGGTTAAATTTGTTTTTGTGCATCTTACGCTAATCATCTATGAATATAACATGGAAAGATAAATTTGGTTTTAAATCTTTTTTTCAGTTTTCATTCTGGCTACTAAGTATTGAACACAATAATAATGTGGCCTGCGTTCATTATTTTTTTCAATTATCCAACCCACTGTGAAAAAATTTTGGTGATCCCTGCTTGTTTTCATTATTGGCAATAATGTACAGACAATGATTTGACTATGTAGTTTCCATGGAAAAAAAATAGGAGACTATTTTTGGATTTATTCTCATAAAACTCCTTGGAAGAAAAATAATTAACAGTGGCATACTAAGCACAAGTGCCGCCTGGGGGGGATGTTTATTTGGCCAACTAATTTTTTTCAATTATCCAGCCTACCGTGAAAAGAAGTTTGGTGACCCCTGCCCTATCGCAACAAAAATTGCATATTGTAATGAGATTCTTGTAAGAGCATTTTAACATTATTTCACTAACTTGCAAGTTTTTCACAGAAGCTGAAGCTGATGTTTTTCACTGGAGTTTGAGTGATATCAAGTCTTATCAAGTCTCCAAGACTCTTAGATACTAGTAGTACTGTGGTCTGGATGGTTTCAATTCTTACTCTTATCTCCAGTTCATGAAGTCTCATTTTCAGATAACCTTTCAAAATGAAATGTTATGGTGTATTGTTGTTGGCACCTTACCGTCCACTAAGGACAATGCTGTAGTGTCCAAAAAATAAATAATCTGCATCTGCGCAAGTGACTTGTGCAGGCCAATTCCTGAAGGACAGTGTTTGGTACACTGACTGCACACAAATTGTGATGCTTTCAGGGGCTGCTGTTTTTCTCCCTCTTTCTGGCTCTCTTTGTTGTCAAGGCTACTCTCCTCTCCACCTCTTTATGGTGGAAAGTCTTGATAAATTATCTATCAGCTTTACTCTTTCTTAGAAAAAAAAAATATAATTATTAATAATGATATACGACTCCTTGTAAGTTTTTCACACTAGCATTAAATGGTGGTCTTTCACTGCAATCCGAGTGACAGCAAGTCTCCAGAATTCTTCCAAGAATTTTACCCGATTTTAACAATGCTGTTGTCCAGATGATCTCAATTCTTCCTGATTTCCAGTTTTTTTTTTTTCAAAACCTTTGGGGGGACCATTCCTAGGGAACCAAATTAGGGTCTACTTTCATACTCACCACAATGATAGTTTCTCAAGAGAGATAATCATCAAATGCTAAGTATAACATACATCCACAATTTAGTTACAATTACATATTCTATAAATAAAATTCAATTCAACATTGTGCTTAATGGACACCAAGGGCAGCCTTTAAGTAAATAGATTTTTTTTTTAATTATTTTTTGTAAACTTCTGATTCTCATTAATATAAATAAATTTAAAAAAACAAATAATTTTAAAAACTCTTCACTTGGTGACCTCTTAAATTAACCAAGTTAATTCAGTGAATGGCAAGGATAACTGAATTAATAATGAATTTGGTTGATGTGTGATGCAATGGCTCAAACCACAACAAAAAACTAATAAAAAATAAAAATGGCAATGCACAGAGAAAAAAAAAAAAAAAAAAAAAAAAAAAACTTTATTTCATAAAATGCTACAAAGTTTTAAAACAAAATAAAACTAATTTACTACACAAAAATTTCAGGATTCAGTTAGATTTTTTTCATTAAAAAAAATTATACAAAATAAGTTTCATAGTGGATGAATGGGACCTGCATGTATTTACCCAATTCCTCTACCACGGGGGTCACAAAACTACAGCCCGCAGACCAGATTCAGCCCACAAAGGCATTTTATCAAACCCACCGCCAGTATTTGAATGCTACATTCTTTGATAATGTTTTGAAAATAAATATGTTGGTTAAATTTATTTTTGTGCATCTTACACCACTCATCCATGAATATTACATGGAAAGATAATTTTGTTTTACATCTTTTTCTCAGAGTTTTTGTTCTGGCTAGCAAGTATTGAGCACAATAGTAATGTGGCCTGCGCCCGTTATTTTTTCAATTATCCGGGCCACTGTGAAAAAAAGTTTGGTAATCCCTGCTCTACCGCAAGGTTTTTTAAAGCAGAGTATTGCTGGTGTGAATTCAAAGTTTTCATTCTAGACTAGTTACCATACCAGGCTAAAGAACCTAGTCTGCCCTACTATTTACCCATAGCTGGATTCATGCTTTTCCCAAGGGTGTTAGTATGAAGTGAAACAAACAGCTGGGAGCTGTATGTCCGTTAGAAATATTGAGCTAGAAACATTTCTATTCCTTAATTATCAATTCAACCAGAACACCCAGCTGAGCATACACATCATTTAATTAACAAATAGGACAAATAAAATTTCTCAGTGACAACTGGTGTCACAGATCTAATAAATAAAAGTAACTAAGGATATCTGTAAACTAAATCTCATAAAAATCTAATCAACTACAATCATTTGTACTTATAACAGTTGAATAAGTAAAAGTAAAGTCGACAGGGTGGCCTAATGTCAGTATCAGCCAGACAGTGAGGGAGTCTATCCCCTTTTCACTAGCGCTAGACCAAGGAGATTGTTTTTGCATCAGAGGTGGAGCACCACACCTACCATCAGCTCCTTTACTGCACAGATCCCTGTGCTACTCTACAACTTAATATAAAGATGTTTAACCAATTTTTTTTGTGTGTGTGTGTCCAAGAATTACTTGGAATATCATGAACTTGAATTCAATGAGAATATTTCTCAGAATATAAAGTTAGTTTAGAGAAGAAAAAAAAATTGATCATATCAACAATTTAGATGAAATCCTTTATTAAAAATGTTAAAAATAAATCATACAAAAATAAGTTATTTTTTGTAGTAAATATATATATATATATATATATATATATATATATATATATATTTACACAACACCTCTGTACGAGCAGGATGCGACACAAGAACAATGTGGAGATGCAGTCTGGAGGAGATGCCTCCTCTGGACCCACATTCTAAGTAATGTTTATCAATATTCATTGATTTCTTAGCCGTACCTGAGCATACTAGTTTTCATGCACCAATGAAAAATCCAGGGCTGTAGAGTCAGAAGCAATTAAGGGGTCGTTGTGATCGGAAAAGCTATATACTGACACCAGTTGAATTTACACTTTATATGGCCCTAGTAAAGTCTGGAAAGTTATAAAGTGTACACTACTTAGAGAGTCAGGGTCAGAGTGACCAAAAATAGAGGATTTGGGAGGTTTTGTGTTCTGACCCCACAACCCAGAAAAATCTGTAGCAAAAAGAGGTTTGCTATATAAGTTTTCAATCAAATTATCATTGTTGTGTTATTCAGAATTTGAAATATCATGTTTCTAATGCTCTGATTTGGGGGGAAAAAAAAGGCAGAGTTTTCAAACTGTTGTGAAAATGAAATTTCTAGAAGGGTTAAAAGATTTTGAGAGGTACTTAAATAGTAGCGCGGGTGATTTTTCAGCAGGCACCGCTTAGCAGATTTTAGGACAGGAGGCCAAGATGCATTCATGCAATATGCACCGCAAGAATTACTGCAGATATCATTCTTATGCATTAAAACAGAAAATATTAGGTTCGTTGGTTGGGTTTTATGGCATGTCAACCCATTGGGTTATTTTATGCCAAAGTCGTTTTTGTTTGATTCATTCTTGATGGGTACTCAATCTTTTTTTTTAACGATTTTAAACTCATTTTTATTCTATTTAACCCATAGATGAGAGCCTAACAGGTACTACCACTCCGGGTCAGAGTGGTCCTGGGAGCAAAGGTGATGAAGGGGTACTCCACATTCCCCAGAATTTGAACTTCACCATCAGATAGTTTAACGTAAGCATACCCAATGTTTCGTCTGCTTTTCATTTTAAAAACGAATTAAGATTAATTAAAATTCATTGATAAATTAAAGTACTGAAAATTTCATTAAAATCGGATAATTCCCTGATTTTTTGTAATTTTTTTTTTTTTTTTTTCAAATGGGGGAGGGGGTTAAATTTGTTTTGTAAAACACAGATTTTTCGACAAATTGGGTACACCTTGTTTAACGTCATACCCAGGACAAGAAAATATTGTGGGGCGAGAGGATAAATCCATAAAAAAAAATAATTATTGATATTTCAGTGAAATTATAAGAATTATTGAGGCAAACAACTAAAACAATATTCAAAACAAACGTAGTGATGGCGATGATTGGGAGTGAACGAATCATTTAGTGACATTTAGAAGAGGGGAGGGGGGGCTCAGCATGTTTATCGGGAAATACAGTAAAAGAACGAAGAAAGAAAAATAGAAGAGAATCGTTGTACATTTTAAACACACTTATTCCCACACAAGCGTAAACAACTTTTTTGTAGGCTGACAGACACATGGAGGGCACTGGCTTCCTTTGGCTTGGAATCACAGAAGAAGAAGAGGGAAAAAAATATGAAAAAGCTACTACTTCAACTATTTGTGTCCTCTCTCACTATATGCCTAGTCATCAGTAAACGCCAACAGGAAAACTTAAATTATGTGGGTGTTATGCAGCATTAGTGGTTATTGTCGTATATTGTATGGTTTGTTGATTTATTTAGGGGAAAAATGAGTGTATGATGGTTTAATTGATAATTGCAACGGGTCGTCTTAAAGACAGAGAGAGAGAAAATAAAACGTGAGAGATCTTTAAAACCGAGTCAGAAAAGAAAACATAAAATAAGATGTCTGTTCTGTTCACTATTTTGTTGATGACGTTGTCAAACTCAAGCAAACAGAAAAAGTAAATAAACAGAAAAAATGTATTATTTGGATTATTCGGAGCCGATATAAACAGAAAAATGCCTGTAAAAAGAAGGGGTCCAGTGTAATATATGTGGTTTACTGTCACTGCGGGCAGAAAACAAAATATCTAACTTAATTGATAACAATAAATTAAAAACATGGCATAGGTTTGAGAATGGTAAATTAAAATTGTTAATTGGCGATTTATTTAAAATTAATGAACATTGTCAGAACAAATCAATTGTAGATGCACGTGTTTGTTTTTTTAGTTTTTTGTTTGTTTTGTTTTTTTTTCCTTCTTATTGTTTTAGCAAAAAGACGATTATAAAGAACAAGAACATTTTAACAGCTAGAAAATATATAAAAGTAAAGCAAAGACAAAAAAAATGAAAGAAAAGTAGAGGCTAAAAAATTGTTGGGATGTACAGTATTGGGTAGTATGTCTATTTTTACCATAAATAATCGTTTTTTTTTTTGTTTGTTTGTTGTTTTTTGGTTTTTTTCGTGTGTGTGTGTGTGATATCTCAGGCAAAAAGATAAGACTACAAACCAAAAGCACATCCTTTAAACTAATTTGCACTGAAATATTCACCAAGTCAAGTATGTTTCTTAAAACATTCTTTTTTTAAACAAGTAAATAAAATATTAGACTTCAGATAAGAACCTTTATATTTTCAAATGTATTTTTTGATATCCTTCACGTTGTACATACACAAAGTGAATGTTTGAATGATCAGCAGTGCTTTTTTTTTTTTTTTTTTTGACAGTTACACATTTTATTTATTTATTACAAAAATAGAAAAATATATTTATAAACCCTGCTAATACCGGCATAAGCAAAACAATAAATAAAACATAAAATAAAAAAAAGGACAATATTAAATAAAGTTATAACAATCCAACCATGCATGAAAAAACAAATGTTTTTTCTTTAACCTTTTTGGGTGTTACCGGTTACGGCGTGATATTCATTCGATTTGGTTGGTTGAGTAAAATGATAATGAATCTCACTTTTTTTTTTAAGCAAGAGGAACAAAACAAAAATAATTTTATGAATAAGAGGAGTAGAAAATAAATAGATATTTAGGATTGACTTGGGTTAGTAGTTGGATCCAATCCCATATGCAATATTGGCAGATGTTCGTATAATATCGCTGTTGGCAGATGATGACAATATTAACATAAAATGATCTGATTAAATATTTTAAGCGAATATAGCAATTGAAATAATATTTTTTTTAAAATAAGCTTTATTCAACCCGAATTTTAAATGTTTGAAAATATAGTAAGTTTTCAGACTATAAAAGATTGTAAACGACTGAAGTCTTGCTGTAAATATGATTTATCATTATTTCCTTTTATTTCATGTAATATTGTTTACACTCGTTCATGGCATTGTGTCTATTATTCGGGTTGGCATGAAATGAAAACGTATTGGATTCTTTAATATAGGCACTGACAAAGTTGCCGTAAAATTCGTATTTTACAAAATAAATTTAACCAACAACCCCCACCACCACCACCAACCCCGATTGAGAAAAAAATTACCAAAAATCAGGGAAATGTCCGATTTTAAGGACATTTTCAGTGTTGATTGATCAATGAATGAATTTTATAATGCAATAGTTATTTTATTTCAAAACTTTATGATTTTTTTCAGGTCACTTAACTTTGACCCCCACCCCTTATTTTGGGGGCGCAAAATATCGGCGGTGTTATATAAAGTTGAAACTAATTACAGTCTAAGTACGATCACAAATTATACAATATGATAAGTTAAAGTTAACATATTGTATAATTAGTGATCGTACCAATTCCTAGAAAGAGATGAGAATATAATTTAATTTTTTTTTCTTATTTTTAAAAACACAGAAATGGCTGAAGTGATTTTCTTTCATTAAATCGTTCTTTACATAAATGTAAGTGAATAAACCTTAATTCATTATTAAAAATAAAACAATATTCATTTTAACATTTTTAGCTAAAGAGAAATTCTCTTTCAAACAATACAGACTAAAACACAGACTTAAGTAGAGCAAAAGCTTTTTTTATTGCTAACGTCACTATCTTTGCAAACAAAGTTAGAAAGAAATATCAAACCAAGAAACAAAAACGAAAAAAAAAATAATGATAGTGTATTTATTTACATTTTTAAATAAAATAAATGATATATATTTATACTAATTGATCTTTATCATTTTAATAAAATTATGTATGGCTTTTATTTTTCAAGTCGTCAAGATTATGTACACAAATCGTTTAAAGAGGGTCACGTATTAACTCACCGATATATACATATTTTTTTTTAATTGAAATAGATCACTATGTACGCCTGAGTCTATTCTAGTAGTGACCACCACAAGCGGAGATTTAAGTGGTTTGAATTCAGAGTTTTCCTTCTCCTAGACTGGTTGCCTAACCAAGGTTAAAGAGCCCAGTCTGCCCTAGTTACCCATAGCTGGAGGGAGACTACTTGGATTCATACCTTTCCCAAGGGTATTAGCGCTGAACTGTGGCTTCGTCCAGGATTTGAACTCGAACGAAGCCACAGTTCACATAGCGCTAATACCCTTGGGAAAGGTATGAATCCAACTATTCACCCTCCAGAATATTATATGATCGGTTTCGTCAGCAGACATTTAAGTACACTTTTTTTCTTAAGATAAAAAAATTCTAATTGTAGTAACAGCTGATTGATACGGAAAAGTGCAAGTAGTTATGTGACACTGACAAATCTCGCACATGTAAACAATAAACATGGAGTCAGCACCAAAAAAATGCAAATGTAGGGTTACAAAGCAGTTTGTGTTGTTCTAGAGTTCATGTTTTGGTTTACGTAGACAATATAAAGGAAAACAGAAGAATAATTTCAAATTAACTGTGTCTTGATATTAGAAGCAGCCATAGTTTACTTTACAGTATAGTCTTTCTTTTTTCTTTTTTTCTTTTACCGATTTGAAGACAAAGACTCAAGTGTACTATAGAAAGAAGAATAATCATTTATTTCCAAATTTAACACCCCTACCCCAAAAAATAATGAACAAATCTGACAACAACCAATAAAAGACTAATATATTATATATATATTAGTCTTTTATTTGAATTTACACACATAATTCATTATGTAGTTTGGTAATTATTTTATCTCAAATATCAAAGAATTATTATAGTCTTTCTCTCTATACACACTACTACAAAGTACAACAAACACAGCGAAAAATCTAAAATGTTTTATACTTCCTCAGACAAGTTTACATAGAAAGACTAAATGAAAACTAGGGAGATGGGTTAAACCTAACGTAAGACTCCCTGGTTTAAATTTATTTGTAAACAAAACGTCTTTGAATGATGATGATTTGGTCGAAACAGAAATAAAGGAAAAGAAGAGAGAGATAGTTAAGAAGAAGAAATGTTACACTTTTCTCTTCACTTACCCGGCAATACCAAATACTCAACGTGCTTTTTGATAGTACAGCAAAAAGCATGCGATCACAGCTACTAGAAATAAAAAAGGGACACGTTGAGTTGTCCGGTGGAAGCTTCAAGTATTTCGGCCATCCCACAGGGAAATACATGGTGATAAAATAACTCCAAGTGGCAGGCAATCGCACCTAAACTTCATGACAAGTAGCCATTTAAGTCTGAGATGCGAGAAGACGTCACAAAACTCATTTGATTGGTCGGTTTACTAACAGTTCAGCCAATCAAAAAGAGCGTAACAAAAACGAGTCGTTGTTTCTGTTTCACTGTTTCCGGGTAAAGATTTTCATCCTCCCCCTCTTTTATCAAAACCGGAAGACGCAATACACTTCCGACTTGGAATCAAAATAAAAATAAAAATAAAATATAAACAAAAATAAATAAATAAATACAAAAATAAATAAAGTACAAATACCTTACGCTACCAAAAGTTACTGTGGCTGCTGCTGCTGATGTCTTTCAACGCCTTTAACAAAAAGTCAGCATCTAATTCTTGATAATTTCTTGTTTACTAATTTTAAATTCTCGGTCAACACATGGGGTAGATTTAGCCCGCCTTTTGACCCACCGTTCTCAGAATTGGATATTTCCAAAATATTTTTCTCAGCTCAAAAAGTTATTTATATTCTTTAAAAGCAATTAAGTGTTTTAACATTTAAAAAAAAAAATTTAAAATGCTGCATAATGAAAAATAATCAATTCTTTTTTTCTTTTTTCTTTTTTTTAACTTTTTAACTTTTTTTTTTTTTTTTACATTTTAGAAAACTAGCATGAGCAAGTTTTTATTTATCTGCATTGTCTATAACTCAAAATAAATTAGAAAAAAAAAAAGAAATGTCAAAACCAGCAAGAATATGTGATCTTTTTAATCACATAAAATTACAAGATTTTTTTTTATCATGCGCTACAAACAAATTATCAATATAATGAATTAGAAATTAAGAGATTGAGTCTATAAAATAAATAAAAAATTAAAACCCTCTAGGCATGCGCAGAAAAAAGGCCCTTCCCTAGAACCAGAAAGATCCCTCAGCCTTTTCCAACACAGACCTTTACTGGAAACATACGCTATTGAATGGCTCAAGAGAAAATTTCCTCTCCAAGAAATAGCTATGAACCTAGAAATAAAGTCTGAAACTTAAAAGTATTTTTTGTCTCTTCTTCTCCCTTCCTTAATTCCTTTTCAACTTGATGAGCAACAGAAGAAAGCGCCACATATAATGGGGTTTAAGGAAAGAAATCGGCAATATCTCACCAAATAAAAAAAAGCCTAATTCTCATTAAAAAAAACTCAACCCCATAGATGTCTAGGTGAGTCACTGCCAATCCTTGCAACTTATCTATCAGCAAACTCAATACTTTTTGCTATTTTTGGCAAAACACAGAATTGTGCAAGTGCTGTATCCTACATACTCACCAGACCTAGCTCTGTGCAATGTTTCATAAACTGAAAAATTCAATGAAAGCCACCTTCTCAAACAACCTATGGGTCATCCTACTTCAATCAAACTGGATGACCCTATTGTTTTTCTTGCATTCATTTTAAACAAGCTACACTACATGCCAATAATAGATTTTGCCAATCTATTATTTAACAATATTGCCAGACTGCCACTTGGCTTCTATATGCAACAAGAGAAAAAATTATAGTTATTAACGGGAAGGTTCAACCTCTACTGCCATATCCCCAACCAACACAGGCTTATGATATTAGGGAACAAGATAATAAAGTAAGAAGCATCACTTTCTAAGCCACCTTCTTATGCTCTTTTTCAGGGATCACCAAACCATGGCCAGCGGGCTGGATCCAGCCCGCGAAGGTATTTTATCAGGCTCACTGATGGTACTTGAATTTGTTTGTGAAAACATACAGAACGCAAGACGTTCTGATACCATTTAAATTTAAATATCATATTTGAAATCAACCTATCGAACAAAATTGACAGACAAATATTTGAAAGCAATTCTCTTGATTCGATGTAGCAATTCGAAACCAAACATTTGTGGCGATTGTCGGCCCTTGGTTGACTGGAAGAGTTATCTTCCCTTGTGTTTAGGGTCTTGACTGCTATGCGTCCCTGACTATTTAATCAGGGAAGCACCAGGTTTGAATCCTCTTTTGTCTCCGGGACTCCACCAACGCTCATGGGTTAGACACTTATGTCTACACCCTTCTTGTGTGGGGGCTTCAACCCCCAACACAACATTAGTAAGTGACATTGCTTTATGGACTCTCCATAACTTCTCTATTGTACATTTATGTATCTCTTGTATACTTCCTTATTGTATCTGTATTCATGAATGTGTTCTTTATTATACCTTCTTTGTATTTCTGTTATATGTATCTTCTCCACGTGCTCATATATTAAAGTCCATTGTTATCTTTAACGCTCTTGTCGGAATATTGTTTGTTCATATGTGTACCCACGTTGGGAGGCCTCTAACCCAACCAACCAACTATAATTAACTTTAATTCCTTTTAAAGCTTACACATTGATGATATCTTGAAAGACAAACTTCAGTTTCACAAATCTCACTAAACGTTTCTACTAATGTTGTGTTCTTTGATAATGTTTTGAAAATAAATATGTTGGTTAAATTTGTTTTTGTGCATCTTATGCCACTCATCCATGAATATAACAGGGGAAAGATAAATTTTGTTTACACCTATTTCTAAGAGATTTTGTTCTGGCTAGCAAGTATTGAACACAATAATTAAGTGGTCCACACTCATTATTTTTTCAATTATCCGGCCCACAATGAAAAAAGTTTTGTGATCCCTGCTCTTTTTCATTGTTGGCAATAATGTACAGACAATGCTTTGATTGTGTAGTTTAAATGGAAAAAAATAGCAGACTATTTTTAGAGCCTTATTCTTGGAAGAAATAAGAAAAAATAAACAGAGAGTAGAACAGTGTCGTACTTAGCACAAGTACTGCCTGGGGCAGATGTTTATTTGGCCACCTTAAAAGTTTGGACCATATTACCTTTAGGCACCCCTTTTTGATCTCGATTAAGAAAGGACATGTTTTTCATTTACGCCGTCAATATCCGTTTGTTTGTTAGGGGTTATGGTTAGGGGTTAGGGTTAAGGTTAGGGGTTAGGGGTTAGTTTTATAATTTTTTTTAAATCTAAAAATCGTCTGTTAAAACAACCGGATATTGACAGTGTAAATAAAAAACATGTCCTTTCTTAATCGAGATCAAAAAGGGGTGCCTAAAGGTCATATGGTCCAAAAGTTCTAATAACAATTCAAAAAGCCAAAAATGGAATAATACATGTATATAAGTATGCAAAATATGAAATCTAACTGTAGCAATGATCTATTTTCCCACAATTTAATTTTAAAATGTCAACCCTTGTTGGGTTATTTTATGCTGAAGACATTTTCGTTGGTTGGTTGGGTTTTACGGCATGTCAACCCTTGTTGGGTTATTTTATGCTGAAGACATTTTCGTTGGTTGGTTGGGTTTTACGGCATGTCAACCCTTGTTGGGTTATTTAAAAATAATAGGAAAGATATGTTTAAGAACCGATGAATGAAATACAAAAATAAATGATTTACAAATGGATTTTACTCTTGGATGACTTCATCAAAATCAATTTTATCCTCAAGGTCATGCTCTATGGATAATATTGATAAAATCATATCATACTGGATAGGACAGTGTGAATTTTTTGGTGAGAGACAGGAAGTTGTAAACTTTTCAGTTTTTACTTTCACCAAATATTCACGTAGCACTGGGTTGAATTTTCCAATCAGTTGAACAAGCTCTAGAAAATATCCTTTATTTTCATTTGCCTCCTCAGCTTGAATGTGCCGCTCGGGGAGGACCACCCTCCTGACCCTCTCTTGGTAAGCTGCTGGGGTTGAAACTGTACAGGAAAAATGAGAACAAATTTCTTACTGATAAATATGCAATGCCAAACCATCTCCAGATGGGGTTACAGTGACAGGCGTCTTCAGCATACACAACAGGTTCAGTTGCAAGAGGAAGAATATGGGTCAGAATATTTGAGATAAATAAGAGTGAAGATTTAATATAATAAAAATAACAAAGAAACAAAAAGAACTTATGGGGTGGCAAGAAGTTTAATGTTTTAGGTTTAAAAGGTAGCTTGTTATTCCTGGTGCTTATTCCTTGGGTTTGCTTTTAACCCCATCTTATTTGGTGGTCATGCTGAAAAAGGAATTCAAGGGGAAAAAAAGGAAGAGACAAAGACAAAAGGTAGTTTTATGATTTAGGCTTTATTCGCCGGTCATAGCCAACACATGGCAAGGGAATATCTCCCTGGCCAGTAGTAGTGTTTTTTTCCCTGGCCAGTGGTAGTTTCATGCCAAATCAAAACCAACACATTGGTTGGTGCAGAAAACCGAGCAGCCTGGCGCTTCTTGTAAAACAAGGCATGAAAAGGAGTGAAAAAGAGAGTAAAAAAGCCGACACAGAAAAGAGAGCTAGAAGGAAGGAAAGACAATAGCAGCTCCAATAAGAATCACTGTTTGTTTGCAGCCACTGTACCAGAGATTGCCAGTCAAAAATTTGCCTGTTCAGCCACTCATGCAGATGCAGTTTTAAAAAAATGGATACTACGCCATCATCTTTAGCAGACTAAAGGATGCCAAAAAGGTTGTTTTAATTAAATGTTATCTTGAATGAATTGACTTGTCTTTTCTTTGCTGGAGATTCTGTGTTAGGTTACTCTCATTTGGATAACCTAATGCATTATGGGAATGCAGGTAATAGCTTCAAACTAACTCACCTCTAATTCTTATAGGCTTGTAGCAATTGTCTGCCCCTGCTAGGATGGACTTGTGTCTAAAAGGGTTACCTTCCCTTACCGCTAGGGTTTCACGACTAGGTGACACTGCTAGCTGAGTATTTATACTAAGCCAAGGAAGCCCTCTCTCTCTCTCTCTCTCTCTCTCTCTCTCTCTCTCTCTCTCTCTCTCTCTCTCTTGGTCTAGCGTGCACAAAAGATAGACTAGACACATGGTGTCTCTGTCCATTAAGTGGGGGGCTTTGCTCCCCAACTATCAGTAAGTGACTCTCATAGTCTTTATGAACTCTTTCTTACTTCCAAAGGACTTTCATCCTATCTGTTTTGTATATTGTCATGTATGTCATGTTCCACATGTTCAGACAATAAAGTCTGTATTGTTGATATGTTGTACTTCTTTGTTCAGATTTATTGATGTATATATTCACCTACATTGGAAGGTTACTCTGGGCCTTCTAACATACTATAAGAACTCCTTCTTTTAATTCATATATGGGTAAAAGCTTCCAACTAACACACCTCTAATTCTTATAGGCTCATCACTGCTTAACTTCAGCAAACTGCCAGGAATGCTTTAAGAGTGACTTAACCATAAGCCTAGTCTTTGATATTTTTGGTCTAATTCTAAATATATTAATTCTGTATCCTTTCTTAACATTTTGAAGAATTTAAAGGAACCTGCCACCTGGTATCATTAATTTGTTCAGATGTTATATTGTCTAATATAATCATTGGCTAATACATTTTTATAGTAAAAATCATTTCCAATTCCTTTTCATAGTAAAAATTATTGTCTAATGCATTTCTATAGTAAAAGTTATTTCCACTTCATTTTTACAGTAAAAATCATTGTCTAATGCATTTTTATAATAAAAATCATTTCCAATGCATTTTTTGAGTAACAATCATTTGCAATGCATTTTTATAGTAAAAATAATTTCCAATGCATTTTTATAGTAAAAATCATTTCCAATGCATTTTTATAGTAATAATAATTTCCAATGCATTTTTACAGTAAAAATCATTTCCAATGCATTTTTATAGTAAAAATCATTTCCAATTGATTTTTATAGTAAAAATCCTTTCCAATACATTTAGATGACTTTAAAATGTTAACTAGAATCCATCCTTTCCTTCTTGAATTGACATCAACATTGTCAGAGATTGTAAATGGGTTCACAAGTCGTCTACTTACATACTAACCGAGTTTTGTTTTGAAGACATACAATATTTTGTTTATGTTTATTTAGATTTGTTCCCAGATTGAGAATGACTTTATGTTGCTCTTGTTAGTTAAATTGACATTATAAAAATCTTGGAGAAGAAAAACAGTCATACTGCTGCTGCTGATGCTGCTCCTGCTGTTAAAGAAAACTGTTTTTTTCCCTCAATGATATGCAGATGTTCTTGTGGGATGAGGAAGAAGGAGCTCCAGTTGATAATATCAAATATACACCCAAAACAAAAACAAGGAAGAAGAAGAAAAAAAAGTCAGGAAGTGAATTTTTTCATTGTTCTTACATGCAGAAAACAAAGGAAAACATTAATTTTTGTTATTCACCCACTTAAATCTCTTTTTCTTTTTGCTGAAGTTGTTTGGAACAGACATTATGTTTTCTCTCTTTTTCTTTCTTTTTTTTTATAAAATCCTTTTATGTAGATTTTTTGATTTTTGTCTTAGGCTTGCCATAAATGTCTTGTGTTTCTTTTTTTTTTAGCATAGCCTTTTGATAACAATTTATTTTATAGAGAAGGAACTTCAGATAAATTGAGTGTCTTGGGTAGGTATTTACCCACTAGAAGTAGGATGTGACACAAGGTCACAAGTATGGAGCATTCAGTGAGGATTGAACTTGCATTTCAGTAGTAATGGATCTGCGAGACTAGTTTGCATAGCCTTTTGATAACAATTTTGTTGTTGGCAACCTTCCGTCTACGAGAGACAATGGATTAGTGTCCATATTTTTTTTCTTTTAAATTTTTTTTTTTAAACTACAGGGCCTGGGTGGGTTTATATGAAGGATGAGCTGTTGCCCAAGCAGCAAATTCCCCCTCTCCACACTGCTGCTGTGATCCAAAGGAAAGGTAAGGAACCAATGCAGTTTGGCAGCAGTGGTTTCACGAATTGCTGGGAAGCACTGGATTTCAGCATCACACCACCTTAAGGACTCCTGATGGGACTCCTAGGTATTTACCCAACCCATTCAGAACAGGTAGGATGTGACACAAGGTTATAAGTATGGTGCATCTTGCAAGGCTCAAACTCATTATTTAGTTGTAATGGATATGCGAGTTAGGCTTGTGAACCATTACACCATAATGCTACACCCAAATTAAGTTTCTTGGGTGACACTAAACTGGTGAGGCTCTAGATATTGGAAGTGAGTAGTACCATTTCATTACCAGTTCACTCTGAACCGGAATTGTAGTACCTGTTAGTCCCATCTATGAGTCAAATAGATATGCTTAAAAATCATTTAGATTTAATAAGACTGTGATGACAAATGATAACACCGATAGACTTTAAAAAGCTTAATTCTACTTAGAATAATTGATACACTTATTAAGAGTTTATACAGTCTAGTATTCCCTAGAGAGTTCTCCAAAGGGGAGATAATCATAAAGTAGAGGAGGTAACTCTCAATTACTTATTACATTACTGTAATGACAAAGGATAACAATAAAAGACTTAAGAAAGCTTTATTCTGCTTAGAATAATTGTTACACGTATCATGACTTTAAATAGATTAGTAGTTACTAAAGAGTTATCTGAAAGGGGAGGTAATCATAAATAAGGGAGGTAACTCTCAATTACTTATTACTCTTGGCATAGAATAGCCCTAGACAGGTTTACATGCCGTTAAAATCAATCAGATAAATTGAAGTGTCAAAAAATTAGAGAGCAATGCACATGATATTTTTGCCCTCACCCCTCCCATGTAGAAATATTTGACATACTAGATAAAGAAGTAGATGAACTCAAGATGGAATTTCAAATAACTTGTATTAATATATACACAAACAAGAAAATACTTGCTAACAAAGGTTTTGTCTGCAGGAATGATAATTATATAAATATAATAATACAGTCCACTTAACTGAAGTCCTTGAGGTTGGTGAGTTATCGAAGTACCAACTATGGCTCTCTACCTCTCACTGCTGAATATAAGGGACACCATTTTTTTTCTCATCCAACTTCTGTAGATGCTGGTGACCAAAGAGGAAGAAATCCTATCTTCAATTTTTCCGCTAAAGTTTGCAGGCCTGTGATTGGTTGATTCAAAGAGAGGCTTGTAGATCAAGGACAACAACCTACCTACCATAGGTATGTTTTTATACAACTTAGGCTAAAATAAGCTACTTGCTGTTAATTGTTTATGGTTACACAAAATATAGATAAATATAAAATTACTTATGTTCTGTAAAAATAGTGATAATGCCAATATCATGGACATTGACAGTATAAGAATTAAATGTAATTTTGGCTTCAGTAGCAAAACACACTTCTGATAATGGGTTAGAAGGCTCCAGAGAAAGAAAAATCCAACAAAGAGGTATATTACAAAATACAGACTTTATTGTCTGAGCACATTGAACAAAAATCATTATTAGTAAAAAAAACTAGTGAAAATAGATCACTAATTAGGACAGAGCCTATTCTAGTAGTGACCACCGCAAGCAGAGTTTAACAGGTTTGAATTCAGAGTTATCCTTCTCCTTGACTGGTTTCCTAACAAAGTTTAAAGAGCCCAGTCTGCCCTACTATTTACCCATAGCTGGAAGGAGAGTAGTTGGATTCATACCTTTCCTAAGGGTATTAGTGCTATGTGAACTGTAGCTTCATCCAGGATTTGAATTCAGGTTGACAAATCCATTTCCTATGACTTAAACCATTACATCATGGCCTCTAACTAATACAACACAATACAAATATAAAATAGTTAGGATGAACGTCCTAAAGAAAAAAGAGTTCTTGTAGAGATAATCTTGAGGCTACTAAATGTAGAATAGAAGAGTCACTGTATATTAGATATGTGGTTAGGGTCTAGAAAGGACTATGTACACACATAGATATGAGCCTATAGTTGGGGAGCAAGGCTTTCTAAGCTTTAATGGACAGAGACATAACTTGTCTAGTACATCTTTGTGGATGCCAGTTGAAAGAGGAGAGAGATAGCTTCCCAGGCTGAGGTTAAATAGCCAGGTAGTAATGCCATCTAGTGGCAAGGCCTGGTGGCAAGAGGAAGCTAACCCTTTTCCACTCAACTCCATTCCGACAAGGAAAGACAATCACTACAACACCAATCAGATAACTCTGTCAGCAGAGCTTAGAATATACTGATTCTATCCCCTACAGAGGGCATAAACTCCCTCCAAAAAAAAGAGGGAAGTCCTGGGTACGACACTAAACTGTATCTGATGGAGAGTCTGAGGTTTTGAAGATCTTGAAAGTGTGAGCTACCCGTTCATCGTTGCTACTCCCAAGTTCACTCTAACCCAGAGTGTAGTACCTGTTAAGGTCCCATCTGTGGGTCAAAGAGATCCGTTTGAAAGTTATTTGTTATTTGATAGCATCGTGAGCAAAAGGAAAAGAATAACCTCTTAAGAAACATCTACATAAAAATGTACAATGAATGTCATTCCATGACCTCTAGGCATAAAATAGCCCTGGACAGGTTTTTTTTTGTTTTGTTGGCATCCTTCCGTCTACCAAAGATGATGGTGTAGGATTAAATAAAAATAAAATTCCAGAGAATGTGATGTAAATAACTAAGGGAATTGTGACTTTAGTAGTAATATAGTTCTGGTTACAGACAGACAAACACACAATCTCCATTATAATAAGATTACTACATAGTTTGACTATTACCATCATTAATAGTATGTAGATATGGTCAACAGTATTAATAACGTAAAACAATTTTATTAATAATTGAGGTGTAAATAAAAAATAAAATCCTGGAGAATGTGATGTAAATAACTAAGGGAATTGTGACTTTAGTAGTAATATAGTTTCGGTTACAGACAGAAAAATACACCATTATAATAAGATTTCGTGTGAATGTTAAAACTAAAATAAACTTTAAAAATGATGAACCAAGTGTGTTAAATTTTTCAGAGTGAATATGTGAAATAGTCAGTGATGCTGATAGCTTTTTGATTGAGTGCATCCTGGGATGGAAATATTTGCTTTGAATATGTCCCCAGGAAATTTTTTGGGGCCCAACTAAAGCCTTCTAACTCCTACCTTGTAACCTATCCTGTGTAATTCATTTCTAAGAAACTGTTGAAATGTATTTACAGTTGGCTTGAAATGGTGAGGGAAGAAATAAGAAAAACACTGGGATACATGGATACAATTTTTCTGCATCCTTTTAGATTTTTGTGTGTCAATGATGCAAGACACGTACCTATCAGTATCTGTGAATAGTCATGTACATTTATAGAATCTAAGTTTTTTTTATTTTGGTTTTTTTTTCTGGGTGGGGGAGAAATGTCTCCACCTTTTCTTCCATCTGTTAAAGATGATGGCATAGTGTCCACAATTTTTTAAAAAAATGTATCTGCATGAGTGGTTGAACTGGCCAATTTTTGAATGGCAATCTCTGGTGCAGTGACTGCAAACAAACAGTGATGCTTGCTGGAGTTGCTGTTGTCTCTCCTTCCTTCTGGCTCTCTTTTCTGTGGCGGCTTCTTTCCTCTCTTTTTCACTCCTTTTCATCCCTTGTTTAACAAGGAGGCACCAGGCCGCTTGGTTTTCTGCACCAGCCACCTATGTGTTGGTGTTGATGTGGCATGTTTTCATGTCCTTCTTGCAGACATCTTTAAAGCATAGACATGATCTCCCTATTGCTTGGATGCCTTCTACTAATTCGCCATACAGTAGATCTTTGGTGATGCGGCCTGGACAGGTTGACATGCTGTTAAAATCAATCAATAAATCAGTCAATCAATGAATCAATCAATTAAAGATGCCTAGAACTATTGCCACCAATTTTTCTGTGGAATGTGGAGTACCCTTCATCACCATTACTCCCAGTTACCCTCTGACTTGGAATAGTAGTACCTGTTAGGGTCCCAATCTATGGGTTAAAAAAATGTGTTTAAAAAAATTGAGTTTTAAAAAAACTGAATACTCATGAAGAAATGATTAAAACAATGTCTTCAGCAAAAAATAACCCCACAAGGGTTGACCTAACTGTAAAATCCATCCACCATCCATCCAACCAACCAGAATTAATGTAAGAAATACTAAATGTAAAAGTTCTACAACAGAGTATTAAGTGTACTGATACAGTTCTTCAAAAAGTGTGTTCATTAAGAGATATTTCTCTTGATAAAAAACAGCTATTTTTGTGTTTTAGTTACTAAATACTAGCAAATATATGCACCCTTCCGGTGCAAGTATTCAAGTTTTAATGTTTTGAAATATTATATTAAATTAGAAAAACTAGTGAAACTAAATTAAAATGCAGATAAAAATATTTGAAACATAGGGGGGGTGTATATTGAAAAATAGAACAACTGAAACTTACTCTTCCCTTACTCCCGTCTTTCATTGCTTAATTTTTCTAATTTAACTATTTGGTTAAAATAGGAAGTAAAGTATAAAATTACAGTTATTTCTTCTTGTTATTGAATTTCTTTTAAGATTTATCTCTGATTTTTGCTCATATTCATTAAAATAAAACCAAACAATTAGAAATCAATAATACTAAGCACATATTTATTAAAATCAAATTTCTAATATCAATATGCAAATTATCCTTCCCGTTCATACTGTAAACTGCTATTTTGTTCTATATATAAATACAATTGCATGTTATTGGTATGTGGCTATTGTCAGCAGTATTAATAAGGTCAAACAATTTTATTAATAATTGAGATTTAAATAAAAATAAAATCATGGAAAATGTGACTAATTGTGACTTGGGTAGTAATATAGTTTCAGTTACAGAGAGAACTAACACACAATCTCCATTATAATAAGATTATAAAAACATTTTTTTCTTTTAAGAAAAAAAAATGTTCCAGTAAATAATTGAAATGCAAATACATTTAATAAGGGAAATAACCCTGTTAATAGAGCTGTCGGATTGTCTCCCTTTTATATTATCTCTTGTAAAATTTACAAAAAAAAAAAGAATGGAGAGAGTAGTGGTTTATACGAGGTAGTTTGGTTCGTTGTTTGGTTTAATGGCATATCAACACTTGCAGGTTATTTAATGCTAATATTTCATATATATATATATATATATATATATATATATATATATATATATATATATATATATTATTTGTTTAGAAATAATTTTTATCAAGTTCATGTGTATTAATAAATCGATAAAAATAATTTTCATTAACTTCATGAGTATTAATAAATACTGGTGGTTGATCCTCAGCTACTGCCTTCTAGCACCTACATAATAAAAAGGATTGGGTGTTTGCCATATGAGCAATTTGAAGAATATGGTCAGACAATCATATAGTTGTTAGGGCTTGACATGACCATCCGTTTGATTGGATGGGGCCTCACCGATTGCCGTCTAGCGCAAGTAAGAGCTGAAGTAGGGTGTTGCATGTCATGGGACCACGTAGTATCCAGATCACAGACCACTCAGCCACCACAGCCCTGTCTCCATTATGGGTCGCCACCCATGGCCAACACGTTGCCCCATCGGGGGTGTCTTACCCATCTGTAGAGGTGCAATCAGCATATTCTGCAGCCCCAGCTGACGGGGCAGAGGAGAACAAGGAGACTAGAATAAGTCTATCGGCTTTTGTCCAATAATCTTTTGTTAATTGGAATTTAGAAATGAGTTTCAATCAGTAAATTTACGGTTTTCAGATAGTCATGTGATGTTGCTACTAGAATTTTTCTATTTAAGCCATAGATGGGACTCTAACAGGTACTACCGCCAGTTCAGAGTGGACCTGGGAGCAATGGTGATGAAGGGGTACTCCACATTTCCCAAACCTCCAAAACTGGAACCTCACCATCAGATAAAGTTTAAAGTCATTCCTAGGACATAAAGACACCCAGACACCACCTTCTAGCAGGAATATGATAAAAGGGGCTGGGGCAATAGGGTTGGGCAATCATATAAGTGCTAGGGCTTGCCATGACCAGCCGATTGATAACGCAAGTAACGGCAAAAATGGAGTGTTACATATCATGGACAGCTCAGCCACCTGGTTTCCATCCTTAAGCATCACGAGTCACCACCCACGGCCAACAGGTAACCCCATTGGGGGAGTCTTACCCTTTTGCAGTGGTGCAGTCAGTGTATTCTAACACCCAAGTCGACAGGGCGGTGGAATTTTGGGGGTTACTATAAAAACCGCAAATGAAATCTTACACAACAGACAAATGCCAAAAATATACAGCAGACAACGGACGACACAGTAGTTGGCAGCTAGCCTAACGAATACCCAGTCCACAGACGTATCAATGTAGCTGACAGGTCTTCTAGAGTTTGCTGCCACATACACAAAAACATGGCCAAATACACATTCAATTGTTGGCAGGTCATGCAGCAAATCTCACAAAGTAAGATTGTTGTCGAGTTAGTAACTTCAACGTATCACCATCAAAACACACTATGAGTTTACATCCAAGATTTTAGTTCAACAGATACGTTTTCCTTTGCAAGACTCTCTCTCTCTCTCTCTCTCTCTCTCTCTCTCTCTCTCTCTCTCTCTCTCTCTCTCTCTTTATCAGCCATCGCTCTTAGTAAGTCCAATATGGACAGATCCTTTGTCAGCACAAAGCTGATGATTTTATGTTTTTACTGTGTCCATATATAGAACTTCATACGAGAATGTCACATGCGTTCGTCCTTACTTTTCCAACAATGCTCAACATGTTCGTCTTACTTGGATAGTTTGTGTGATTGGAGGTAAGTGGCAGCACAACTGCAATTCTGCTGGGTACTACTTCCAGGATTTGTTCAAAACAGCACGCAGTATTCTTGTTTAATTCTCATCTAAAACAAAAATTACCATCACATAATAATAATAATAAATAAATAAATAAATAAATAAATAAAATATAAAATAAATAAATAAAATAATAGATAAATAAATAGAATAAATAAATAAATAAAAATTATGGTTAATTCCTATAAGTTGAACATGATCAAAGGGGAACAACTCTTGACTGATAAATTATTTATTGATCTACTAGGAAAAAAGAAAACGGGGTTAGGGTTAGGTTTAGGGTTAGGGTTTAGGGTTAGTTTAATGGGAAAATAAATAGATAATTTATCAGTCATTTGATCATGTTAGACTTATAGGAAATAACCAAAATTATTATCCATTTCCTCTGAGATAATTAATTTTTTTTTTTTTTCTCTCTTTTTTTTTTTAATGCGGCAATGAATTTGTCTTCAACGTTTATTTGCGTTAGCGGCACTGTGTTGCTCACACTTCCTTTCTATTTTCCCCTTTGTTCATTTTTTTACCTCTCTCACCTGATCAGTAGACAAAACGACCGAATTTTGTTCATTCTCTCAGCAAATAAAGCTGAACGAATCCAACTACTTATATTCCTAACTCCTCAACAAACTTTTGACACCCAAGAGATACGATCATAGAAAAGACATTCATACAAAAAGAACTGTAATGAACACTTGTTAATATAAAAATACCTGTTTTATCATCTAATCTCTTTTCGTCATTTTGCATTCACACTTCTTCTTCTTCTTCTTCTTCTTCTTCTTCTTCTTCTTCTTCTTCTTTACTGCTTTTAAGTCAATTAAACTGTAACATAAGGCGAATGTACTCTCGAACAAGACGTTTGAGAATGAAATACAAAAAGCACATCGCTTATAGTGCAATGGTTATGTCATAGGAAATGAACACGGTGACCCGAGTTCAAATATTGGACGAGACTGCTTGCATTTCACATCGCGCTAATACCCTTGAGAAAGGTGTAAATCCAAATATTCTCCCTCCAGCTATGTGTAAATAGTTGGTCAGACTGTACTCTTTAATCTTGGTATGGCAACCAGTCTAGGAGAAGGAAAACTCTAAATTTAAACCAGTTAAACTCCGCTTAAAAATTGACCTTGTGTTGCATCCTGCTCATGTGGACTGATTGGGTAAATACATATACATCGTACCCAGATCCAAGAGTTCAAAGTTGACCCGATAATTTCCAGGGATATCAGAAAATGTTTGTATTTATGAAAGAACTAGCAGCGGCTACCCGGCATCGCCTGGGTAGAGGGGGATTTTTTAAAGTTAGTCCCACAGATCCATTATTACTGAATCGTGAGTTGAATCCTCGTGGGATGCCCCATTTAAATCCTATGTAAAAAGAATAGTCCTTGCATTGATCCAGCTACTCTGAAAAGAAATGTTAATGTCTACTATCTAAAATATTAAATGAACAAAAAAAAAAAAAAAAAAAACATGCTGTTATCAGACTCAGATCCCAAATACAAACGTTCGTTTAATCTTTTTTACCGAATGACTTGTGATTGTTTGATTGACTTAATGGTATAAGAATATGATTGTTGGTTCTTATAATACATTAGAAGGCTCATAGTAACCTTCCAACGTAGGTATATATATGTACATAAATGACTCCGAACAAAGAGTTGCATATAATAACAAATACAGACTTTATTGTCTGAGCACATGGACAAATGACATACATAAAAATACAATAAAGAGATACACAAAATAGCTACAAAAACAGATAGGACTAAAGTCCTTTTGCAGTAAGAAAGAGTTCATGAAGAAGTCCCTAACTTATAGTTGAGGGGCAAAGCCCCCCACACACACACTTAAGGGACAGAGACACAGGCGTATAGCCCATATTTAGTGGATGCTAGGACCAAGAGAAAGAGACTGAGAATTCCCGGGCTGCCGTTTAAATACCCAGCCACCTATTGGCGAAAACCTCGCAGTAAGGGAAAATAACTCTTTTGGACCCAGGTCCATCCCAGCAGGGGCAGACAATCACTACAATGGTATACAATGATACATAGTTGTATAAGAGAAATGTCCTCATAGGAAAATAGTCTTTTAGTCAATAAAAGTCTTGAGGATATTGGCACAAAAGGAAAATTAAACACTTTGCCATACGACACGAAATGCTGGGAGCTCAAAGTCTCCCCCTGTACGTAGACAGGAGACGCAAATTGTACGTGTTCTTCTCTCGATAATAGAAAGTGAAAAAGAACCTTTGACTCTGGCGCTTCTACTTTTACACTACTGCTCGCTAAGCCACCTTGTGCCTAGCGGTAGACACGGAACGTAATTACAAAATACCTACAAACTATTCCCTTACAAATCAAATATACAAAAAAATGAGTTGGCATTAAATAACCCACAGTGATTTATACATATATTTATCAACCCCTTCGCATGAGCAGGATGTGACACAAGGCGATTTCTTAAGCGGAGTTTAACAAGTTTGAATTCAGAGTTTTCCTTTCCCTAGACCAGTTGCCTAACCAAGATTAAAGAGCCCATAGCTGGAGGGAGAATAGTTAATACCTTTCCCAAATGTATGAAATGTATTAGCGCTATATGAAAAGCAAACAGCTTCGTCTAGGAATTGAACTCGTCTCGCCGTGTCCATTTCCAATGACGGTAACTACTACACCACTACGCACCCCCACAGGGGTTTATATGCCATTAAACAAAATAACCTATCTTCACTATTTTCTTTATCATTCGTGAACAATTTATAATTACAATACCTTTCACAATAAAAACACATCTTTCGTTTTCCAAATGCTCTGTTCATTACAGTATCTCATTTACCCCGTGGGGGCCAAAAACTATTTACCAACAGCATATTTAAAAGAGTGACATATATACGATGAAAGCATTGACGAGGAAGAGAGGGGAACAGAAAAAGAGCATCCCCTTTCCTATTCTAATTGGAAAAACAGACCCTGTTTTCTTCTGGTTGTGGTTGGGTAGGGAAGGGTTTGGTTCCACCAAAAATTCTACTTTTAACAAGAAACAAAAGATGCGCTCACTCGGCGAGTTTCGAAGATTTACAAACAAAAAACATGATTAGGACTAAAAAGAAAAATGGCGTTCTTTTGTATAAAAGAAAGGCATTTTTTTTTTCACAATGAAAACAACGTTCTAAGATTGGAAGAATGGTTGTAGGTAATGGAAATAAATGAGCAGATTGTTAGTAGCTTCATTTACATAAGTAAAAGTAAAGTGGTCGGGGCGGCCTAATGTCGGTATCAGCCAGACAGCGAGGGAGTCTATTCCCTTTTCACTAGCGCTAGATCAAGGAGATTATCTTAGCATCTGAGGTGGAGTGCCACACCTACCATCAGCTCCTTACTTCACCGCACAGATCCCTGTGCTACTCATACGCTGGGTTGGCGAGGGCCAGTATCGAACTAGGAACCTTGTGGTTTCTAGTCGAACGCTCTACCGACTGAGCTAACCCGGCCCTTACTTAACCTTTATTCTAACAAACATTCAAACAAACTTATACTATACTAGAAGTGACTACCCGGCGTTGCCTGGGTAAAGGACAGATACAAAAGTTACTCTCGCAGATCCATTGATTGTTTTGGTCTTCCATAATTGATTTGTTTTTGTTTTAATCACGATCGCTACCAATAATTCATAGGATTGATTTTAACACGTTGGCGAAAGAAGTTTTTCATTGAACAGATGGACTCGCCACTTCTAATATATTTCTCTACCCGGATTATAATGGCTTGTCAAACACTTAGAAAACTTTTAAAAACTTTCTAAAAACAATTTCTTTCACAAGAAATATTTTCCTGAAGATGACCTAAGGTCGAAACTAGTTGAGAAAAATAAATAACATAAAAGAAATATTCCTGTTTGTCTTATCATTTTTTGTTCATCTTATATATATATATATATATATATATATATTATATATATGTATATATATATATATATGTATATATATATTATATATATATATATATATATATATATATATATACAAGGTGTGTCAAAAAAGTATCGAGATTGATGCTGTATTTACCAAGATAGAAGTGAACTATGTATGAAACGTTCATTTTTTTCAGAATACAAGGTGTATTTACCAAGATACAAACGAACAATGAATGGAACGTTAATTTTTTTCAGAATAGAAGGTGTGTCAAAAAGTACAAAAAATCTCGATACTTTTTTTGGTACACATTAATATATATATATATATATATATATATATATAAAACACCCAAAAAACAAACAAACCCAAAAATGATGACATAACAAGGAAGAATATATATACATATATATATATATATATATATATATATATATATATATATATATATAGGCTGTTTACTTTGGAGCAGGGCGTGCCTATGAAGACTAAATTAAATGATTCATTGGCATTAGTCACGGAAGAAAGACTCTTTAAATGTCATGTCTATCTCAAATTAATTTTGGCCGTGATGAAAATACGCTTATGATCGACTCAAAATACAAAGTTGTGACGCAACTGGTGATGGATTGGGAAAAAATGACTTTCTCGTCGATTTTGACGCATGAGCGTTCATCCAGTGAACACAGTGTTTTGTTCATAGTGATGAAGGCTTGTGTTGGGCCATCCGCACTTTTTGGCACAGTCGATAGGAAAGAATTGGTGCACAAGGAATGCCACAAACCCAATCAACGACACTTTGTTTTTCAAGTTCAGAGTTTTCCTTCACCTAGACTGGTTACCAACCTAAGGTTAAAGAGCCCAGTCAGGCCTACTATTTTACCCATAGCTGGAGGGAGAATATATTGATTTATACTTTTCCCAAGAGTATTAGCGCTATGGAAATGCAAAAGAATGCTTGTCTAGGAATTGAACTCGGGTCGACTAATCCATTTCCTACTACTCTAACCATTATGCTACACGCCTCCATTTTTTGATGGATTAATGTTCTAAATATCATACACCTCCAACACACCCAAAAATAACAACACACACACACACGCACGCACATACACACACACACACACACACACACACACGCACACGAACAACCCCCCCAAAAAAAAAAACCCAAAAAAAAACCCAACAACAACACACAAAAACACCCAAAAAACAAACAAACCCAAAAATGACGACATTACAAGGAAGAATAAATATTTAGACAGCACAGAATGAATTAATCGGTATCAATTTTCCCATTTCTCATCAAGAAAACCTTAATGAGCGCTAAATGAAAAACATACTAAATTTGTTATAGCATCCCGTTTATCTGATAGCATTTCATTCGTTATGACCCATGTCATGTTTATGACATAATGACGCGCTTAATAGAGGATAAATAGCAGAACGACGTCTATCTAATTGTAACATTACATACGCCATGTTTAGGAAATGCGAAACACGAACTCTTAGCTTTCCATCTATACGTATATAAAGGGTAGTTGGTATGTATGTATGTACAAGGTGTGTCATAAGAGTATTGAGATTGAAGCTGTATTTACCAAGATAGAAATGAAGAAGAAATGGAACGTTAATTCTTTTCAGAATACAAGGTGTGTCATGAAAGTGCCGTGTTTGAAGCTGTATTTACCAAGATAGAAAAGAACAATGAATAGAACGTTAATTCTTTTCAGAATACAAGGTGTGTCATAAAAGTGCTGAGTTCGAAGCTGTATTTACCAAGATAGAAATGAAGAATGAATGGAACGTTAATTCTTTTCAGAATACAAGGTGTGCCATAAAAGTGCCGAGTTTGAAGCTATATTTACCAAGATAGAAAAGAACAATGAATGGAACGTTAATTCTTTTCAGAATACAAGGTGTGTCATAAAAGTGCCGAGTTCGAAGCTGTATTTACCAAGATAGAAATGAACAATGAATAGAACGTTAATTTATTTCAGAATACAAGGTGTGTCAAAAAGGTCCAAGTTAAAAGCTGTATTTACCAAGATAGAAATGAAGAATGAAAGGAACGTTACTTTTTTCAGAATACAAGGTGTGTCAAAAAGTACAAAGATCTCGATACTTTTTTGACACATCTTGTATGTCCGGATGAAACTATGAAAATATAATTAAAAAAGTAAATATACATATTAAATATCACCGGTTCTTGCTTTTTGCGCAAAGTTTACGAAGATTTGACATATTCGTGAAAATATCTAAAAAAATAAAATATACATAATGGATCTGCAAGACTAACTTGCAAACCATTACGTTTTTTTTTTGTTTTTTTTTTGTCTTCCTCTATCCAGATGATGCTGGGTAGCCGCTTCTAGTCATTCAATAAAGAAAAAAGAAGCAAGCATGTAATTGATGTTAAAATCTGTTTCTCATGATGATACTATAATTTTTGATGGGTATTAAAAAATAGAAAAAGGAATAATTCTGATATTTCGAACTGTTGTCCTCATCTTTATTATGGTACAGGAAGTGGCTACCCGGCGTCGCCTGGGTAGAAGGTGGGGCAAAAAGTTAGAATCGCAGATCTATTATTACTGAATTATGAGTTGGATCCTCACAGGATGCCCCATTAAATCCCTATGTAAAAACAAACCTTGCGTTGATTCAGTCTGGTGGGGCGTCAGACCCCCCCCTCCCAGAAATCCATGCTGTTGCTATTTTATTAAAAAAAATGATCTTCACAAATATAAGTCAAATCTTCATTATTTTTTCTCATAAAGCAAGAACTGGTGATAGTGAATGTGTATATATATTTACTTTGTCGTTAATTATTTTATTTTCATAGTCTCAGCTGAGAATACACACATACACACAACTGCCCTTTATATACATATAGATGTATAAACACAATGATCAGGCCACTCTAACCTCGGGCTCTGTTTAGGTATTTTTTAAATAACATTAAAATAAGTCATCATCAGAGGATAACATTGAATTCATACGTGGTTTCGGAGCTGAAATCGTTACCACTAGTTCAAGGGGTTACAAAGAGCATAAATGCCTGCAGACTTATTGACAGAAATGTGATTAGATATAGAAAAAAAGTAAACTATTTCAGCTCCGATACCACGTTTGGTATTCAAGGTTATCGTTAGCTCAGTCGGTAGAGCACACGTGTAGAAATCGCAAGTTTCTTGGTTCGATACCGGTCCTCACCAACTCATCACATGAGTAGCCCAGATTGGATAATCTGATCTGTGCCGTAAAGTGTGGAGTTGATGATAGGTGTGGCACTCCGCATCAAAAAATAATCTCCCTAGTCTAGTGCTAACAAAAAGGGGATAAACTCTCACTATCAAGCTGACAAAAAGCCACTCCTCCAACTTATATATATATATATATATATATATATATATATATATATATATATAGTGTGGGATTGACACTGTTACGTATGCATGAAACCAATGGTCGTGACTGTTCCTAGGTCATTAAATATATAAAACCTTTATATAATTATTTATTATTATTATATATATATATATATATATATAAGTTC
>CM042148.1:105394690-105427190 GCA_023376005.1 Doryteuthis pealeii
CGTATTTTAACGGAGGTACTGGACAGACGTGCTTACACGTTGGTTTACTTCACTGAACAGAATGATACAAGGAGGAACAAAGACAAAAGGGAAAACGAATTACGCAATAATTATTGGTGGCGCCGACAGTGGTTGCGTAGCAATTTATCACGTAATTCTGGTAACGCGACTTAACCAATAGCCTCATCTGCTGTCAACGGACTATTTTAGTTGGTCAAACTCAACATAAAGGCTGTTCATTTCGTTGATTAATTGATTTTAACGGCATGTCAATCCATCTATGGTTACTTTAAGCTTAGAGGTTAGAGAATCGCATTCATTGTACGTTCATATTTACATTTTTGTGTAGTTCTTTCTTATTTATTTATTTATTTATTTATTGCACACGGTCCTATCGAATACGAATGATTTTTAAATAGATCTATTTCACTGCTATATTTAAAAGTTTGTGGAGTTTGGAACAAGAGATAGATAGATATATAGGATTTTAAAAAATATATTCCAGAAAATAATAAGTATAATACAGATGAATGCAAAGGGGGGAAAGACGATCTATAGATAGAGAGAGAGAGAGAGAGAGAGAGAGAGAGAGAGAGAGAGAGAGAGAGAGAGAGAGAGAGAGAGAGAGAGAGATTGTTAAATTGACCTCATAGTTTTCTCGGCAACTGTAAACTTTACTCTCTGGTGGAGAAATTCCATTCTCTCTCCCCTGTCTCCACCTCCTCTCTCTCTCTCTCTCTCTCTCTATATATATATATATATATATATATATATATATATATATATATATGAGAGAGAGGTGGGGAGAGAGAAGGGAATTTCTCCCCCAGCTATCCTCCCCTCTCTATCTATCTCTCCCCCGCTCTCTCTCTCTCTCTCTCTCTCTCTCTCTCTATATATATATATATATATATATATATATATATATATATATATAAAGATTCCAAAAGCCATTAAAAAGTCATTAATATTAATTATGGTTGCTTCTCTAACATTCCAAATCTGATACCAACGTGTTACTTTCTTAGATCTCAATTATTTTAAGCTTTTGATTCGTGTCACCCAAAAATCCTTTGACTTGATTTAACCCGACCGTCTTCATTAACTTCAAAGAACGCTCCTTCACGGATGGCCGCCACTCTGCCTGGAATTCATTTACTCCATCTGTGTGTGGGATTCATTAATTCATTTCTTTGTTGAACCGCACTTGAGATTTTCAGTTTACCGGGTCATTCTTGTTTTATTTTCTTTATCCCCTTTCTGTCATAATGTAACAATTGCTAAAAATAAAATAAAAAATAACACAACAAAACTGTAGGCTTAAAAATCGTTGAAAAGGCATCACATCTCTTATTATAATGGAGATTGTGTGTTTTTCTGTCTGTAACCGAAACTATATCGCTACTCAAGTCACAATTCCATTTGTTATTTATGTCTCACTCTCCATGATTTTATTTTTTTATCTAAACCTGAACTATTAATAAAATTGTTTTACATTGTTAATACTGTTGACCATATCTACATACTAATAACATACAATTATATTTATATATACAACAGAATGGCAGTTTACAGTGTGAATTGGAAGGCTAATTTGCATGTTGATATTAAAAATTTAATTTTTGATAAATATGTGCTTGGTATTATTGATTTCTAATTGTTTGGGTTTATCTTAATGAATATGAGCAAAAATATCGGGGATAAATCTTAAAAGAAATCCAAAAGTAATATCTGTAATTTTATTCTTTACTTCCTATTTTAACTAAATAGTTAAATTAGGAAAATTAAGCAATGAAAGACAAAAGTGATGGAAGAGTAAGTTTCAGTTGTTCTATTTTTCCATTATAGCCCCACCTCTGTTTTAAATATTTTTATCTGCATTCTTATTTAGTTTTTTTAAATTTAAAATTTTTAAAAAAAGGTGGAAATTGATCACTAAGTATGCCTGGGTCTATTCTAGTAGTGGCCAGGTTTTGAATTCAGCATTTCCTTCTCCTAAACTGGTTTCCTAACTACGGTTAAAGAGCCCAGTCTGTCCTACTATTTACCCATAGCTGCCCTACTATTTACCCATATACAACAGAATAGCAGTTTACAGTGTAAATGGGAAGGCTAATTTGCATGTTGATATTAAAAATTTGATTTTAACAAGTATGTGCTTAGTATTATTGATTTCTAATTGTTGATTTTATCTTAATGAATATGAGCAAAAATCTCGGGGATAAATCTGAAAAGAAATTCACCAACAAGAAGAAATAATTGTAATTTTATTCTTTACTTCATATTTTAACTAAATAATTAAAATTTAGCAAAGAAAGACGGGAGTGATGGAAGAGTAAGTTTCAGTTGTTCTATTTAAAATCTTGGGGATAAATCTTAAAAGAAATCGATTAATAAGAAGAAATAACTGTAATTCTATTATTTACTTCCTATTTTAACTAAATAGTTAAATTAGGAAAATTAGCAAAGAAAGACGGGAGTGATGGAAGAGTAAGTTTCAGTGGTTCTTTTTTCGATTATACCCCTCTGTTTCAAATCTTTATCTGCAATCTTATTTAGTTTCATTAGCCTTTATAATTTAATATGATATTTTATTACATTAAAACTTAAATACTTGCACCAGGAGGGTGCATATATTTGCTAGTTATTAATAATAATTTAACATATTAATAATTGTTAATAAAAGTTAAGCAACGATAATCATTTTCAATACTTAATTAACTCTTAATGTCCCATACCACCCCATTACACCCGGGCGGAAGTTTCATTCGTTTTCCTAATCCACCCCAAACGATAGCCATTGCTTAAATGTAATATTAAACATATTCAGAAGTCTTTGATTTAAGGGAAATAACAGGTAAATTTATTTGCAAAGGTCATTTTTAGCCATTTTTTTAAATATATCCTCATAGGAATGCTTTGGACTTTAAAAATTCTCAACAGGAGTTAAGTGGCCATTTAAGCAACGACAGGTAATACAATCAACCCGAGCTCTTTATCAAAATGACTTGATTTGGTATTAAATGACCTGAAAAGGGTTGATATACCGTAAAACAAAATAGCCAAACATCTTAATCTGTATATATTTGATCATTTACTGTAATTCAGTTGTAATACATGTTGTGTCTAATCTTGAGGAAACTGAAACGCATATTCAAAATTGTTACGATTTTATATTCGGCCACGAGAAAATATTATACTAATTAATTAATTAACGATTAATTAATTTCTTTTTCACGTGGAATTAGAAAAAATTTGATAACTCTGTGAATCCTACGGAAGCAAAAACGAGGTGTGTTCAAAAAGCATCGAGCCTGGAGCTAGTGGCTAACGTGATGGACTGCGACATAGTAGTAAGCGAGTTCAAACCCCAGTGATGCTATTACATGTATTTTCAGATTAATATTCGCGGGAAAAGGTATCATACGAATTAGGGAGGTGTTAACTCAGTAACTAATTCCCGTCTTTAGAATTCATTAATTACCTAAAGAGAGTATCCTAACACAGAATATTGGGTAGGAAAATAAAGACAAGCCAGTTAATACTATATAACAATTAATTCAACAAACCTCAAGAGGGAGAACTAAATTCCGCCCCAAGATATAAAAGAATCACAATGTGTTCGGGGAACATGAAGAAAAGTCTGAATAACAAAGAGGTGGAAAACCCTTACTGTTTCTCAGGTCTAGAAACCAAGACAGACACCACGTGTGCTGTTGTGGAGACGCAAATGACCACGTCTATTGCTTCTCAAGTCGAGTTCATAAAAGAGGGAGATTGCAAGGTTCGCCTTGTTACGTGACCAAACAAGTTCCTCAAATCCTGTTACAAGAAGAGCACTTCATTTTGTCTCCCAACAGTATAGACCCCTTCATCCTCCCCAGCTAGGGGTTAAGTAGTATCACAGTTGTTTTTCTACAAGGATGGCTTTGGCTTTAAATAACCCACGGAGGTTGTTATGCCGACTAAAGAAATTAAACATATTTAATCTTTTATTCTTGTACAAAGATTGATTGATCTAAGGACGTACCAATCCGTCTAGGGCAGAGGTTCCCAACCTTCTTTCTGCCATGACCCAACTAATCACCTCTAAAATCCTGATGTCCCCCTGTGGTAATATATAATTCTTATGATTTATAGAGTAAATCCGTTTGAGTTGAAGAAGCTTAAAATGCCAATACCTTGGTTTAAACAAGCTTCAAAAGAACAAGTCATCTATGAAAAGTAAAAATGAAATAAACAAAAGACAGAAAATAAGAAAGAGAGAAAATTTCTATATGAATATTTCAATTAAAATAAGGAAGTAAATCCGACAGTATATCAGAGAAGAATTTTGAAAAAACACAGATTTTATTTATTAATATTGTATCTATTGGCTATTATTGCAATATTTCAATCTGTATAAGATCATCATCAGAGCTGATCTGTTATGTAACGAAGAAAACAGTTTTTTAATATGACCAGTTGTGAGGGAAATAACTCATAACGGACTTAAAGAGAAAAGATATTTAAAATTCTTAAAGAATTCTTAAAGAGAAACACGTCTATAATATTACAATACATCTATTGAAATATTTGTGTTCAATAAAATAAGGATACTTAATCAAAATATACAGTAAACAAAAGGTATTTTCTCAAAATAACCTCTGAAACATAAACTAAAGAGTAATGTTTACATGATGGAAAAATAAAAATAAAAAGAGAAATAAATAAAAATCGAAAATTTGGACCCAGAACTCGTTAGTCTTAATTTCTCTCATAAAGGTCAAATTCCCCTCCTTGTGGGACGTACACTACACGTTAGGAACCATTGGTCTAGGGTCATTTTATGCCCAGAGGCTAGGGAACCACGCGCATTGTATATTCATATTAAAATTTTTCGTGTATATATATATATATTAAGAGGTTTTTTTGTATAATTATATGATATAAAATATTCCTTGAAAAAACTAAATCGTAATATTTACTCTGTTGTTAGTTGTTTTATTTTCGTAGTTTCATCCGGACATACATACACACCAACTGCCCTTTATATATATATATATATAGATAGATAAAAAAAAAATCGTAATAATAATATGTTCTTATTTCCGCTGAATGTTTACTGTGAAGAACAACCCAATAACATTCTTAAAAGCAAGATTCATTCTTCCCACATAAAACAGGTGCATATTTTCGCAATGAAATGTAATGCCTACCATCTGACTTCATTATTCATTCACCTTCTGTTTGCATTACAAACATTTTACAAGTGTTTCTTATACATTTTCATTAAGTGACTTATTTCCTGTTCACTTATGGTCAACTTGTTGAAGAACGATGATTGTTGGTTGGGATATCTTCAAGATACGCACTTCCGAATTATCAGCTTTTCTTTCTTTTTTTCTTTTTTTTACGGAATGCAGCAGGAGCAAGTCTCGTACGCTCTTTTGAACTGCTTTTTTCGGGAAAATAATTTTTTTTTCTGAATTCTGTAATAATTTTCTTTTATAATAAAATATTATGGGTATTTTTCGATAAATATGTCCCAATGAAAATTTTAAAATTTTATTATTGAAAAAAAAAAAGAAGATATTGTTAAAGAAAACCCAAAATAATTCCATATCCTCAGGATTTGAACTCGGTCGTCGTGTTGGAAGTATGTCACTTAGTTTCAGTGGGGCATATCCATTGACTATAAAGTGTTAGGATTATAGGGTTAGGGTTAAAGTGGATCTTTGGAGTGTCTCAACAAGAGGAATGCCGACGAAGCTGAGCATTTTATCCCTACCAAAATGTACGTGTGAGAAGCCTCACTTGAATTTTGACTGTGTGTCAAATCCTGTCTTCATGGGGGTGGCATTTTAAAACCTACCCACTTTCACCGATTTTTTCTCGAAACTCTTGTTTGCATAACATATATAATAAACATATGCATATAATTTGTAACTTCCTGCTATGTAGACATATTCACATATATATTATGTGTAATATGGTACTATAGCCCACTGATCGTAGGGTAATTCCATGTCAAATCATACAGAAAAAAATAAAATTGTCACCCACCCGCTTCAATTTTTCTGAAATATTTTCCAGGTTTGAACTATGCCAACATTAGACAATGCCTAAAATTCCAGCTTCGAATTCCAAAAATTGGCGGAATTATGTGGATTTTTAGCTCTCCAAATTTGGTGGGGTTGGCGAAAAATGGCGACTTTTTTTTTACTTATTTTGTCTGTAAAATGGGTTCTAGAGCTTCTCTACTACTAAAAATTGGTTTATGAATTTGGCCCATGAAATCCAAAAATGCTATAAAAAAAGTTTTAAAGTCAACCAATTTTAAGTTATTTATGATTTCTGATTTTTTCATAGCAAGATCAATATCCCGATGTGACACTGTATCTATGACTTCACATATATTGAGCATTATTTGTACCAAAAAGATAGTTTGATATTTGCTCAGAACCGAAGCTACAGCACCAGTTAAAATTTTGCAAATCAGAAATCATTAATAATTTAAACTTGATTAACTTTAAGATATTTTTGATAGCATTTTTAGATTCCTTGGGCTAAAAATGCTCTTATAAACCCATTTTTAGGAGTAGGTAAGCTCGAGAACTCATTTTACAAAATAAAAATATTTTACAAAAAGTCATCAATTTTCGTGACACCCCACCCAAATTTGCAGAGTTATGTCGATTTTTAGAATCAACACAACTCAAATTTTGGGTATTGGCTAACTTTAAAATAATTCATACCTGGATAAAATTTCAGAAAAATTGACGTGCAAAATTTTAACAAATTTTTGCAAAATGTTGTAGCTTCGGTCGTGAGCAAATATCAAACTATCTTTTTGGTACAAATAATGTTAAATATATGTGAAATAATGATAGAAAAAATTGTTGTCGTAGATGCAGTGCCACATCGGGATATTGATCTTGCTAGGAAAAAATCAGAAATCATCAATAACCTAAAATTGGTTGACTTTAAAGCTTTTTGATAGCATTTTTAGATCTACAAAAAGTCGCCATTTTTCGAGACCCCCTAAAATTTGGAGAGCTAAAAAAATCAACGTAACTCCGCCAATTATCCCTGTGATATATGTTGTTGCTGCTCGTGAAAATTTAAACATAGAAATACATTTCAAATTCTCCCGTCTTTCCCCCTCTCCCCCGTCTCTCTCTCTCTCTCTCTCTTCTCTCTCCTCTCTCTCTATATATATATATATATATAATTATATATATATAATATTATTTCCAGGAGAACTATCATTACTACGAGGAGGTAATCAAGAAGTACATTGAGGGAGAGAAAGTGATGGGCAAAGTAAAGTAAGAGATGGGTCAGTTTTTGACTTAATTGCAATTACGATTAATTAGAACCAATTAAAAATGATTTTTCAAACATAATTCAATCCTAAAAGTAAGGATAATTTAGTATAATTTTAGTCATTAAACTAAGCGTAAGAAAAACTTTTAGGAAACAAAATTTGATTAACCCAGCTTTAGTATAAATAATAGATAAGTGTCAAAAGGATAATTTATTCACACATATCACATAAACAAACTGGGGGTGGGGGTGTACGCTAAAGAATCGACGTGACAAATAATTTTTAAAGCTATACCAGTTTGAATAAAGCCATTCTGTTTATCAGGGCGTAGCCAAGTTCTAAAGTTGGTAGGATGGGAACATAATGTTGGAATGTTTTGATAAATAAGGCATGGGGCAAATGGTCACTCTAAATATAGACTCGTTAACTACCACGTGACCACCGAGAAGGATTCCTATTGTCCAATCACTGGCACTGCTGCTGCTGCTTCTGCTGTATTAATAGAGGCCTGATTCTAAACTTATGTCATTGACACTTGGATTCTCTTGGACGTCGGACTTACAAAGATACTATAAACCGGATTCTTATTGGCTTGCTTACTTATTCACTACATCTGGAACTAAGGATGGTTGCCAGATACTTAACAGGTTATGGGCCCAGTCGCGCACGAATCTTTTTCAATGGCAATGAGGCCAGCTACGAAATTTGGGAGACTAAGTTCAATGGGTACCTTAGAACCCTTCAACTGCGTGATATAATCAATGCACCATCTGACCACCGGAGGACCCAGTTTTCGTAGGACACATGTGTAGGACAACTACAAAATATTTTAAAACTCGTGCGTTTTGATTTTGTATTTAAAATCACAATGCAAAGAATATAGAGTTTTAAAGTGTTGAATATGAAGGCACATAGCTTACTTATATGGTGTGGTTTAGTCTCAACTCATAGCGTTAGTAAAAATGAGAACACGAGACGTATTTTAACGGAGGTACTGGACAGACGTGCTTACACGTTGGTTTACTTCACTGAACAGAAATGACAAGGAGGAACAAAGACAAAAGGGAAAACGAATTACGCAATAATTATTGGTGGCGCCGACAGTGGTTGCGTAGCAATTTATCACGTAATTCTGGTAACGCGACTTAACCATAGCCTCATCTGCTGTCAACGGACTATTTTAGTTGGTCAAACTCAACATAAAGGCTGTTCATTTCGTTGATTAATTGATTTTAACGGCATGTCAATCCATCTATGGTTACTTTAGCTTAAGGTTTAGAGAATCGCATTCATTGTACGTTCATATTTACATTTTTGTGTAGTTCTTTCTTATTTATTTATTTATTTATTTATTGCCACAGGTCCTATCGAATACGAATGATTTTTAAATAGATCTATTTCACTGCTATATTAAAAGTTTGTGAGTTTGGAACAAGAGATAGATAGATATATAGGATTTTAAAAATATATTCCAGAAAATAATAAGTATAATACAGATGAATGCAAAGGGGGAAAGACGATCTATAGATAGAGAGAGAGAGAGAGAGGAGAGAGAGAGAGAGAGAGAGAGGAGAGAGAGAGAGAGAGAGAGAGAGAGATTGTTAATGACCTCATATTTTCTCGGCAACTGTAAACTTTACTCTCTGGTGGAGAAATTCATCTCTCTCCCCTGTCTCCACTCCCTCTCTCTCTCTCTCTCTCTCTCTCTATATTATATATATATAATATATATATTATATATATATATATATATGAGAGAGAGGTGGGGAGAGAGAAGGGAATTTCTCCCCCACTATCCCTCCCCCTCTCTATCTATCTCTCCCCCCCGCTCTCTCTCTCTCTCTCTCTCTCTCTCTCTAATTATATATATAATATAATATATATTATATATATATATATATAAAGATCCAAAAGCCATTAAAAAGTCATTAATATTAATTATGGTTGCTTCTCTAACATTCCAAATCTGATACAACGTGTTACTTTCTTAGATCTCAATTATTTAAGCTTTTGATTCGTGTCACCCAAAATCCTTTGACTTGATTTAACCCGACCGTCTTCATTAACTTCAAAGAACGCTCCTTCACGGATGGCCGCCACTCTGCCTGGAATTCATTTACTCCATCTGTGTGTGGGATTCATTAATTCATTTCTTTGTTGAACCGCACTTGAGATTTTCAGTTTACCGGGTCATTCTTGTTTATTTTCTTTATCCCCTTTCTGTCATAATGTAACAATTGCTAAAAATAAAATAAAAAATAACACAACAAAACTGTAGGCTTAAAAATCGTTGAAAAGGCATCACATCTCTATTATAATGGAGATTGTGTGTTTTTCTGTCTGTAACCGAAACTATATCGCTACTCAGGTCACAATTCCATTTTGTTATTTAATGTCTCACTCTCCATGATTTTATTTTTTATCTAAACTGAACTATTAATAAAATTGTTTACATTGTTAATACTGTTGACCATATCTACATACTAATAACATACAATTTATATTATATATACAACAGAATGCAGTTTACAGTGTGAATGGAAGGCTAATTTGCATGTTGATATTAAAAATTTAATTTTGATAAATATGTTGGTATTATTGATTTCTAATTGTTTGGGTTTATCTTAATGAATATGAGCAAAAATATCGGGGATAAATCTTAAAAGAAATCCAAAAGTAATATCTGTAATTTATTCTTTACTTCCTATTTTAACTAAATAGTTAAATTAGGAAAATTAAGCAATGAAAGAACAAAAGTGATGGAAGAGTAAGTTTCAGTTGTTCTATTTTTCCATTATAGCCCCACCTCTGTTTTAAATATTTTTATCTGCATTCTTATTTAGTTTTTTTAAATTTAAAAATTTTAAAAAAGGTGGAAATTGATCACTAATTATGCCTGGGTCTATTCTTAGAGTGGCCAGGTTTTGAATTCAGCATTTCCTTCTCCTAAACTGGTTTCCTAACTACGGTTAAAGAGCCCAGTCTGTCCTACTATTTACCCATAGCTGCCCTACTATTTACCCATATACAACAGAATAGCAGTTTACAGTGTAAATGGGAAGGCTAATTTGCATGTTGATATTAAAAATTTGATTTTAACAAGTATGTGCTTAGTATTAATTGATTTCTAATTGTTGATTTTATCTAATGAATATGAGCAAAAATCTCGGGATAATCTGAAAAGAAATTCACCAACAAGAAGAAATAATTGTAATTTTTATTCTTTACTTCATATTTTAAACTAAATAATTAAAATTTAGCAAAGAAAGACGGGAGTGATGGAAGAGTAAGTTTCAGTTGTTCTATTTAAATCTTGGGGATAAATCTTAAAAGAAATCGATTAATAAGAAGAAATACTGTAATTCTATTATTTACTTCCTATTTTAACTAAATAGTTAATTAGGAAATTAGCAAAGAAAGACGGGAGTGATGGAAGAGTAAGTTTCAGTGGTTCTATTTTTCGATTATACCCCCTCTGTTTCAAATCTTTTATCTGCATCTTATTTAGTTTCATTAGCCTTTATAATTTAATATGATATTTTATTACATTAAAACTTAAATACTTGCACCAGGAGGGTGCATATATTTGTAGTTATTAATAATAATTTAACATATTAATAATTGTTAATAAAAGTTAAGCAACGATAAATTTTCAATACTTAATTAACTCTTAATGTCCCATACCACCCCATTACACCCGGGCGGAAGTTTCATTCGTTTTCCTAATCCACCCCAAACGATAGCCATTGCTTAAATGTAATATAAACATATTCAGAAGTCTTTGATTTAAGGGAACAGGTAAATTTATTTGCAAAGGTCATTTTTTTAGCATTTTTTAAATATATCCTCATAGGAAATGCTTTGGACTTTAAAAATTCTCAACAGGAGTTAAGTGGCCATTTAAGCAACGACAGGTAATACAATCAACCCGAGCTCTTTATCAAAATGACTTGATTTGGTATTAAATGACCTGAAAAGGGTGATTATACCGTAAAACAAAATAGCCAAACATCTAATAACTGTATATATTTTGATCATTTACTGTAATTCAGTTGTAATACATGTTGTGTCTAATCTTGAGGAAACTGAAACGCATATTCAAATATTGTTACGATTTTATATTTCCGGCACGAGAAAATATTATACTAATTAATTAATTAACGATTAATAATTTCTTTTTCACGTGGAATTAGAAGAAAATTTGATAACTTCTGTGAATCCTACCGGAAGCAAAAACGAGGTGTGTTCAAAAAGCATCGAGCCTGAGCTAGTGCTACGTGATGGACTGCGACATAGTAAGTAAGCGAGTTCAAACCCCAGTGATGCTATTACATGTATTTTCAGATTAATATTCGCGGGAAAAGGTATCATACGAATTAGGGAGGTGTTAACTCAGTAACTAATTCCCGTCTTAGAATTCATTAATTACCTAAAGAGGTATCCTAACACAGAATATTGGGTAGGAAAATAAAGACAAGCCAGTTAATACTATATAACAATTAATTCAACAAACCTCAGAGGGAGAACTAAATTCCGCCCCAAGATATAAAAGAATCACAATGTGTTCGGGGAAATGAAGAAAAGTCTGATAACAAAGAGGTGGAAAACCCTTACTGTTCTCAGGTCTAGAAACCAAGACAGACACCACGTGTGCTGTTGTGGAGACGCAAATGACCACGTCTATTGCTTCTCAAGTCGAGTTCATAAAAGAGGGAGATTGCAAGGTTCGCCTTGTTACGTGACCAAACAAGTTCCTCAAATCCTGTTACAAGAAGAGCACTTCATTTTGTCTCCCAACAGTATAGACCCCTTCATCCTCCCAGCTAGGGGTTAAGTAGTATCACAGTTTTTTCTATCAAGGATGGCTTTGGCTTTAAATAACCCACGAGGTTGTTATGCCGACTAAAGAAATTAAACATATTTAATCTTTTATTCTTGTACAAAGATTGATTGATCTAAGGACGTACCAATCCGTCTAGGGCAGAGGTTCCCAACCTTCTTTCTGCATGACCCAACTAATCACCTCTAAAATCCTGATGTCCCCCTGTGGTAATATATAATTCTTATGATTTATAGAGTAAATCCGTTTGAGTTGTAAGAAGCTTAAAATCCAATACCTTGTTTAAACAAGCTTCAAAAGAACAAGTCATCTATGAAAAGTAAAAATGAATAAACAAAAGACAGAAAATAAGAAGGAGAGAAATTTCTATATGATATTTCAATTAAAATAAGGAAGTAATCCGACAGTATATCAGAGAAGAATTTTGAAAAAACACAGATTTATTTATTATTATTGTATCTATTGGCTATATTGCAATATTTCAATCTGTATAAGATCATCATCAGAGCTGATCTGTTATGTAACGAAGAAAACAGTTTTTTAATATGACCAGTTGTGAGGAAATAACTCATAACGGACTTAAAGAGAAAAGATATTAAAATTCTTAAAGAATTCTTAAAGAGAAACAGTCTATAATATACAATAATCTATTGAAATTTTGTATATATATATATATATATATATATATATATTATATATTATAAGTCATCCACAGACACGTGTTTCGGCGTTTCACGCCTCTTCAGTGTGGCTAGACACAGCTATCCTTGGCTAGGGTCGAACTCACATTGAGCGTTTGGCAGCCTGATATCTTATCCCCTCGGCCACTGACAACTGTAGCGGGACTGGTGTTTTTAAACTATTAAGTATATAGGTTTGTTTATGTATTTTTACGGTCACAGAGAGATCAAATTTCCGGGGAAACGATCATTGCTTATATGCTTAGTAGTGAGAGTTGATTTAAATTACCAGTTAGAGAGCTCATACCAATATAATATATAATATTATATATATATATGGAGAGAGAGAGGAGAGAGAGAGAGAGAGAGAGAGAGAGAGAGAGAGAGGATAGGGGAGAGAGAGATTTTATGCAAAGGAAGGAATATATATATATATGTGTGTGTGTGTGTGTGTGTGTGGAGAGAGAGAGAGAGAGAGAGAGAGAGAGAGAAGGTGGGGGGGGGAGAAAGATTTTATGCAAAGGAAGGAATATATATATATATATATATATATATATATATATATACCTTTGAAAGAAAGGAAACACTCAATAAACCCTTTCTTTCAAAGGTAAATATTACTCTGTATTTAATCTAAGATATAGATTATTATGCATTGAGCTCTCTAAGGATTTATTAAAATCCTTTTATTTGCACCTACTAAAACATGTAATATATTATACAGTGAGATTTTAAAGATCCCATGTAGAATCATCCCTTACTACCAGTTTTGGATACCTTACACACACACACACACACACACACATATATATATATATATATACTAAAAAACGTTGAGCACCCATTGTGATCAGAAAAGACGTGAGTTTACAAAGCGAATTAATTTTTTTTAAAGAAATAGGACCAGAGATTTTTTTATTATTATTAAAATCATTTTGTTAGATTTCTAGGAAAGGGAAAGTTTGACAACATTTAAATTTAAATGGACCTGATTCTTGAAATTCTATAAATCAGGGATACCCATTTTTTCGTCTGCTTTTCATTTTAAAAACGAATTAAAATTAATTAAATCGATTATTTAAGGTCAAATTTTGTCTAAGATATATAGATTGAAGAGAGAGAGAAGGAGAGAGAGAGAGAGAGAGAGAGAGAGAGAGAGAGAGAGAGAGAGAGAGAGAGAGAGAGGAGCAGGATAGATAGATAGTGGATTAAAAAGAATAATATTTTAGAAGACAATAAATAGAATACATATAAATACTAAATGAAAAGACAATATATAGATAGATGACGGTGGCTGTGGATCTTAAACTGCTTCTAATCGTGAAGTTCCAATTTTGGAGGTCTGGGGAGTGTGGAGTATCCCTTCATCACCATTACCCCCAGGTCCACTTATACCCAGTGTGGTAGTACCTATTAGGGTCTCATCTATAGGTTAGATAGAAAGAAAATGAGTTTTAAAAAGTTTTAATACCCATCAAAAATGAATAAAACAAAACGTCTTTGGCATAAAATAACCCAACACGAAAAACCCAACCAACCAAACCAACCAACCAACCAACCAACCAACAAACAAACCAGCCAACCAATCATCCCCATGCAGAGGGATAATACCCCCAACAGCACTCACCAAAAAGTTTGATACTAAACTGTATCTGATGGTGAGGCTACAGTTCTAGAGACCTGGAGAGTTTAGGGTACCCCTTCATTGCTATTATTCCCAGGTTCACTCTGATCCGGATGGTAGTACCTGTTAGGGTCCCACCTATTAATCAAATAGATCTCTAGTGCAAAAAATCATATTTTGGTTTGTTTACAAATATTTGGAAGAACAAATATTTGGTAGCGGAAGTTACCGGTGTTGAGTCAAAATGTGAACCTCTTATTAACTTGACGATTTAGGGTGCCTATTGGAGACTTGATCTGATCTTTTTAATTTGATACAAAAATGAGACCTTCCAAATCGTCCAAGATGAAATGCAAAAATCTAAATCCTGATTATCTGGTTTTGCTTATCCGCTGGATTCTTGTTTTTTATGAGTGTCGTCACCTCAGCTAAAATGGACCTTAGAAATTGGTAAATTATTAGATTACGAAATTATATCCCTTTTTTGTTGAAACTGTCTGTATATTCTTGCAAATATCGGCCTGCGGTGACTGTGAACCAAATCTCCAGGGTTCAGTGGAATGGCTGACTTGTTCGTCAGTTAGAGTGTCACCGTCGCTATAAGCCATTTTTTTCTTTTTTTGATAAAGAGTCAACTTAGTACTGTCACGATTTATATATGTACTAAACAAAATGTGACCCGTTGGGTCACCCATTCAGCTATAAATAGATAATTGAGATTAGGGAAAAGTGAGTTAGCAAAGCGAATAGAATTTTTTAAAAAATGAAGATAAATATGGCCAGACAAAACATTAATAATTTTGTAAGCTTTCTAGGAAAGGGAATGTTTTACCTAATTTAAGCTACATTTTTGCTGCTCGTGAAATTTAACATAGAAATACATTTCAAATTCTCCCTTCTTTCCCCCCTCTCTCCCGCGTCTCTTTCTCTCTCTCTCTCTCTCTCTCTCTCTCTCTCTATATATATAATATATATATATATATATATATATATATATTCTCGCAGAGAAACTATCATTATGTAACGAGGAGGTAATCAAGAGATACATAGAGGAGAAGAAAGTGATAGGCAGAATGTAAAGCAAGAGATTGGTCAGTTATAGACTTAATTGCAAATTACGACTAATTAGAACCAATTAAAAATGATTTTTTCAAACATAATTCAATCCTAAAAGTAAGGAATAATTTAGTATAATTTTAGTGTCATTAAACTAAACAGTAAGAAAACTTTTAGGAAACAAAATTTGATTAACTCAGCTTTAGTATAATAATAGATAAATATCAAAAGGATAATTTATTCACAACATATCACATAATACAAGCTGGGGGTGGGGGTGTACGCTAAAGAATCGACGTGACAAATAATTTTAAAAAAGCTATACCAATTTGAATAAAGCCATTTTTGTTATCAGGGCGTAGCCAAGTTCTAAAGTTGGTAGGATGGGAACATAATGTTGGAATGTTTTGATATATAAGGCATGGGGCAAATGGTCACTCCTAAATATAGACTCGTTAACTACCACGTGACCACCGAGAAGGATTCCTATTGTCCAACCACTGGCACTGCTGCTGCTGCTTCTGCTGTATTAATAGAGGCCTGATTCTAAACTTATGTCATTGACACTTGGATTCTCTTGGACGTCGGACTTACAAAGAATACTATAACACCGGATTCTTATTGGCTTGCTTACTTATTCACTACATCTGGAACTAAGGATGGCTGCCAGATACTTAACAGGTTATGGGCCCAGTCGCGCACGAATCTTTTTCAATGGCAATGAGGCCAGCTACGAAATTTGGGAGACTAAGTTCAATGGGTACCTTAGAACCCTTCAACTGCATGATATAATCAATGCACCATCTGACCACCCGGGGGACCCAGTTTTCGTAGGACACATGTGTTAGGACACATACAAAATATTTTAAAACTCGTGCGTTTTGATTTTGTATTTAAAATCACAATGCAAAGAATATAGAGTTTTAAAGTGTTGAATATGAAGGCACATAGCTACTTGATATGGTGTGGTTTAGTCTCGACTCATAGCGTTAGTAAAAATGAGAACACGAGACGTATTTTAACGGAGGTATTGGACAGACGTGCTTACACATTGGTTTACTTCACTGAACAGAATGATACAAGGAGGAACGGAGACAAAAGGGAAAACGAATTACGCAATAATTATTGGTGGCGCCGACAGTGGTTGCGTAGTAATTTACCACGTAATTCTGGTAACGCGACTTAACCGATAGCCTCAACGGCTGAACGGACTATTTTAGTTGGTCAAATTCAACATAAAGGCTTTTCGTTTGGTTGATTAATTGATTTTAACGGCATGTCAATCCGTCTATGGTTACTTTAGGCTTAGAGGTTAGAGAATCGCATTCATAGTACGTTCATATTTACATTTTTGTGTAGTTCTTTCTTATTTATTTATTCATTTATTTATTTATTTATTTATTTATTGCACACAGTCCTATCGAATACGAATGATTTTTAAATAGATCTATTTCACTGCTATATTTAAAAGTTTGTTGAGTTTGGATCAAGAGATAGATAGATAGATAGATAGATAGGATTTTTTAAAATATATTCCAGAAAATAATAAGTAGAATACAGATGAATGCAAAGGGGTGAAAAGACGATCTATAGATAGATGAAAGAGAGAGAGAGAGAGAGAGAGAGAGAGAGAGAGAGAGAGAGAGAGAGAGAGAGAGAGAGATTGTTAAATTGACCTTAGAATTTTCTCGGCAACTGTAAACTTTACTCTCTGCTGGAGAAATTCCATTCTCTCTCCCTGTCTCCACCTCCCCTCTCTCTCTCTCTCTCTCTCTCTCTCTCTCTCTCTCTCTATATATATAATATATATATATATATATATATATGAGAGAGAGGTGGGTAGAGAGAAGGGAATTTCTCCCCCACCTATCCCTCGCCCTCTCTATCTATCTCTCCCTCTCTCCCTCTCTCTCTCTCTCTCTCTCTCTCTCCTCTCTATATATAATATATATATATATATATATATATATATATATATAAAGATCCCAAAAGCCATTAAAAAGTCATTAATATTAATTATGGTTGCTTCTCTAACATTCCAAATCTGATATCAACGTGTTACTTTCTTAGATCTCAATTATTTTAAGCTTTTGATTCGTGTCACCCAAAAATCCTTTGACTTGATTTAACCCGACCGTCTTCATTAACTTCAAAGAACGCTCCTTCACGGATGGCCGCCACTCTGCCTGGAATTCATTTACTCCATCTGTGTGTGGGATTCATTAATTCATTTCTTTGTTGAACCGCACTTGAGATTTTCAGTTTACCGGGTCATTCTTGTTTTATTTTCTTTATCCCCTTTCTGTCATAATGTAACAATTGCTAAAAATAAAATAAAATGAAATAAAAAATAACACAACAAAACTGTAGGCTTAAAAATCGTTGAAAAGGCATCACATCTCTTATTATAATGGAGATTGTGTGTTTGTCTGTCTGTAACCGAAACTATATCGCTACTCAAGTCACAATTCCATTTGTTATTTATGTCTCACTCTCCATGATTTTATTTTTTTTTTATCTAAACCTGAACTATTAATAAAATTGTTTTACATTGTTAATACTGTTGACCATATCTATATACTAATAACATACAATTATATTTATATATACAACAGAATGGCAGTTTACAGTGTGAATGGGAAGGCTAATTTGCATGTTGATATTAAAAATTTAATTTTTGATAAATATGTGCTTGGTATTATTGATTTCTAATTGTTTGGGTTTATCTTAATGAATATGAGCAAAAATATCGGGGATAAATCTTAAAAGAAATCCAAAAGTAATATCTGTAATTTTATTCTTTACTTCCTATTTTAACTAAATAGTTAAATTAGGAAAATTAAGCAATGAAAGACAAAAGTGATGGAAGAGTAAGTTTCAGTTGTTCTATTTTTCCATTATAGCCCCACCTCTGTTTTAAATATTTTTATCTGCATTCTTATTTAGTTTTTTTTAAATTAAATTAAAAAAAAAAAGGTGGAAATTGATCACTAAGTATGCCTGGGTCTATTCTAGTAGTGGCCAGGTTTTGAATTCAACATTTCCTTCTCCTAAACTGGTTTCCTAACTACGGTTAAAGAGCCCAGTCTGTCCTACTATTTATCCATAGCTGCCATACTATTTACCCATATACAACAGAATAGCAGTTTACAGTGTAAATGGGAAGGCTAATTTGCATGTTGATATTAAAAATTTGATTTTAACAAGTATGTGCTTAGTATTATTGATTTCTAATTGTTTGGATTTATCTTAATGAATATGAGCAAAAATCACGGGGATAAATCTTAAAAGAAATTCACCAACAAGAAGAAATAATTGTAATGTTATTCTTTACTTCATATTTTAACTAAATAATTAAAATTTAGCAAAGAAAGACGGGAGTGGTGGAAGAGTAAGTTTCAGTTGTTCTATTTAAAATCTTGGGGATAAATCTTAAAAGAAATCGATTAATAAGAAGAAATAACTGTAATTCTATTATTTACTTCCTATTTTAACTAAATAGTTAAATTAGGAAAATTAGCAAAGAAAGACGGGAGTGATGGAAGAGTAAGTTTCAGTGGTTCTATTTTTCGATTATACCCCCTCTGTTTCAAATCTTTTTATCTGCAATCTTATTTAGTTTCATTAGCCTTTATAATTTAATATGATATTTTATTACATTAAAACTTAAATACTTGCACCAGGAGGGTGCATATATTTGCTAGTTATTAATAATAATTTAACATATTAATAATTGTTAATAAAAGTTAAGCAACGATAATCATTTTCAATACTTAATTAACTCTTAATGTCCCATACCACCCCATTACACCCGGGCGGAAGTCTCATTCGTTTTCCTAATCCACCCCAAACGATAGCCATTGCTTAAATGTAATATTAAACATATTCAGAAGTCTTTGATCTAAGGGAAATAACAGGTAAATTTATTTGCAAAGGTCATTTTTAGCCATTTTTTAAATATATCCTCATAGGAATGCTTTGGACTTTAAAAATTCTCAACAGGAGTTAAGTGGCCATTTAAGCAACGACAGGTAATACAATCAACCCGAGCTCTTTATCAAAATGACTGGATTTGGTATTAAATGACCTGAAAAGGGTTGATATGCCGTAAAACAAAATAGCCAAACATCTTAATCTGTATATATTTGATCATTTACTGTAATTCAGTTGTAATACATGTGTGTTTAATCTTGAGGAAACTGAAACGCATATTTAAATTGTTACGATTTTATATTTCCGGTCACGAGAAAATATTATACTAATTAATTAATTAACGATTAATTAATTTCTTTTTCACGTGGAATTAGAAGAAAATTTGATAACTCTGTGAATCCTACCGGAAGCAAAAACGAGGTGTGTTCAAAAAGCATCGAGCCTGGAGCTAGTGGCTAACGTGATGGACTGCGACATAGTAGTAAGCGAGTTCAAACCCCAGTGATGCTATTACATGTATTTTCAGATTAATATTCGCGGGAAAAGGTATCATACGAATTAGGGAGGTGTTAACTCAGTAACTAATTCCCGTTCTTAGAATTCATTAGATTACCTAAAAGAGAGTATCCTAACACAGAATATTGGGTAGGAAAATAAAGACAAGCCAGTTAATACTATATAACAATTAATTCAACAAACCTCAAGAGGGGGAACTAAATTCCGCCCCAAGATATAAAAGAATCACAATGTGTTCGGGGAACATGAAGAAAAGTCTGAATAACAAAGAGGTGGAAAACCCTTACTGTTTCTCAGGTCTGGAAACCAAGACAGACACCACGTGTGCCGCTGTGGAGACGCAAATGACCACATCTATTGCTTCTCAAGTCGAGTTCATAAAAGAGGGAGATTACAAGGTTCGCCTTGTTACGTGACCAAACAAGTTCCTCAAATCCTGTTACAAGAAGAGCACTTCATTTTGTCTCCCAACAGTATAGACCCCTTCATCCTCCCCAGCTAGGGGTTAAGTAGTATCACATTTGTTTTTCTACAAGGATGGCTTTGGCTTTAAATAACCCACGAAGGTTGATATGCCGACTAAAGAAATTAAACATATTTAATCTTTTATTCTTGTACAAAGATTGATTGATCTAAGGACGTACCAATCCGTCTAGGGCAGGGGTTCCCAACCTTCTTTCTGCCATGCCCCAACTAATCACCTCTAAAATCCTGATGTCCCCCTGTGGTAATATATAATTCTTATGATTTATAGAGTAAATCCGTTTGAGTTGAAGAAGCTTAAAATACCAATACCTTCGTTTAACCAAGCTTCAAAAGAACAAGTCATCTATGAAAAGTAAAAATAAAATAAGCAAAAGACAGAAAATAAGAAAGAGAGAACATTTCTATATAAATATTTCAATTAAAATAAGGAAGTGAATCCGACGGTATATCAGAGAAGAATTTTGAAAAATCACACAGATGTTATTGATTACTGTTGTATCTATTGGCTGATATTGCAATATTTCAATCTGTATAAGATCATCATCAGATCCTGTCTGTTATGTAACGAAGAAAACAGTTTTTTAATATGACCAGTTGTGAGGGAAATAACTCATAACGGACTTAAAGAGAAAAGATATTTAAAATTCTTAAAGAATTCTTAAAGAGAAACACGTCTATAATATTACAATAAATCTATTGAAATATTTGTGTTCAATAAAATAAGGATACTTAATCAAAATATACAGTAAACAAAAGGTATTTTCTCAAAATAACCTCTGAAACATAAACTAAAGAGTAATGTTTACATGATGGAAAAATAAAAATAAAAAGATGAATAAATAAAAATCGAAAATTTGGACCCAGAACTCGTCAGTCTTAATTTCTCTCTTAAAGGTCAAATTCCCCTCCTTGTGGGACGTACGCTACACGTTAGGAACCATTGGTCTAGGGTCATTTTATGCCCAGAGGCTAGGGAACCACGCGCATTGTATATTCATATTAACATTTTTCGTGTATATATATATTTTAAGAGGTTTTTTGTATAATTATATGATATAAAATATTCCTTGAAAAAACTAAATCGTAATATTTACTCTGTTGTTAATTGTTTTATTTTCGTAGTTTCATCCGGACATACATACACACCAACTGCCCTTTATATATCTATAGATAGATAGATGAAAAAAATCGTAATAATAATATGTTCTTATTTCCGTTGGATGTTTACTGCGAAGAACAACCCAATAACATTCTTAAAAGCAAGATTCATTCTTCCCACATAAAACAGGTGCATATTTTCGCAATGAAATGTAATGCCTACCATCTGACTTCATTATTCATTCACCTTCTGTTTGCATTACAAACATTTTACAAGTGTTTCTTATACATTTTCATTAAGTGACTTATTTCCTGTTCACTTATGGTCAATTTGTTGAAGAACGATGATTGTTGGTTGGGATATCTTCAAGATACGCACTTCCGAATTATCAGCTTTTCTTTCTTTTTTTTCTTTTTTTTACGGAATGCAGCAGGAGCAAGTCTCGTACGCTCTTTTGAACTGCTTTTTTCGGGAAAATAAACTTTTTTTAAATTCTGAATTCTGAAATAATTTTCTTTTATAATAAAATATTATGGGTATTTTTCGATAAATATGTCCCAATGAAAATTTTCAAATTTTATTATTGAAAAAGAAAAAAAAAAGAGAAGATATTGTTAAAGAATACCCAAAATAATTCCATAGCCTCAGGATTTGAACTCGGTCGTCGTGTTGGAAGTATGTCACTTAGTTTCAGTGGGGCATATCCATTGACTTTAAAGTGTTAGGATTATAGGGTTAGGGTTAAAGTGGATCTTTGGGGTGTCTCAACAAGAGAAATGCCGACGAAGCTGAGCATTTTTATCCCTACCAAAATGTACGCGTGAGGAGCCTCACTTGAATTTTCACTGTGTATCAAATCCTGTCTTCATGGGGGTGGCATTTTAAAACCTACCCACTTTCACCGATTTTTTCTCGAAACTCTTGTTTGCATAACATATATGATAAACATATGCATATAATTTGTAACTTCCTGCTATGTAGACATATTCACATATATATTATGTGTAATATGGTACTATAGCCCACTGATCGTAGGGTAATTCCATGTCAAATCATACAGAAAAAAAAAAAAATTGTCACCCACCCGCTCCAATTTTTCTGAAATATTTTCCAGGTGTGAACTATGCCAACATTAGACAATGCCTAAAATTCAGCTTCGAATTCCAAAAATTGGCGGAATTATGTGGATTTTTAGCTCTTCAAATTTAGTGGGGTTGGCGAAAAATGGCGACGTTTTGTGACCTATTTTGTCTGTAAAATGGGTTCTAGAGTTTCTCTACTACTAAAAATTGGTTTATAAAAGCATTTTGCCCATGAAATCCAAAAATGCTATAACATTTTTTTAAAGTCAACCAATTCTAAGTTATTGATGATTTCTGATTTTTTCATAGCAATGTAGCGTTAGTTTCGTATTTGCCTGGGCGAGCTGTCAGCTCGTTTAGTTTGCTGGTGCCCGCTAGGGGCCGGTTATATTTAAGCGGCTAGTTTGAACGCTTCTCTCTCTTTTTCCTGTTCCTCAAACTACGAGACACATGGGTTAGATTCTGGTCTATTCCCTTCTCGTTGGGGTTTTGCCCCCGCCCTTACATTACTGTAAGTTATTTATACAGCATGGACTATTCTTAGTCTCGTCTGTACTTTTATGTTTATCTTGTACCATTCATGAATGTGTCTTTATCTTTATTTATGTACACCTTGTCTGTACCCTTTTATCCATATGCTGTATACGTATTAAATGTTTTGTTTATCAAACCTTTGTCGGAGTTTATATATCAAGTAAATATAACTTTGAATCCTTCTTACAGCAAGATCAATATCCCGATGTGGCACTACATCTATGACAAAAAAATTTTCTATTATTATTTCACATATATTGAACATTATTTGTACCAAAAAGATAGTTTGATATTTGCTCAGGACCGAAGCTACATTTTGCAAAAATTTGTTAAAATTTTGCACTTCAATTTTTCTAAAATTTTATCCAGGTATGAACTATTTTAAAGTTAGCCAATACCCAAAATTTGAGTTTTGTTGATTCTAAAAATCGACATAACTCTGCAAATTTGGGTGGGGTGTCGCGAAAATTGATGACTTTTGTAAAATATTTTTATTCTGTAAAATAGAAAAAATTGTTGTCGTAGTGGCAGTGCCACATCGGGATATTGATCTTGCTAGGAAAAAAATCAGAAATCATCAATAATTCAAAATTGGTTAACTTTAAAGCTTTTTGATAGCATTTTTGGATCTACAAAAAGTCGCCATTTTTCGAGACCCCCTCAAATTTGGAGAGCTAAAAATCAACATAATTATTGAAATTGGAAGCTCAAATTTTGGGAATTGGCTAACGTCATGAAAAGGATGGATGACATGGCCTGGATGATTTAACATGGAATTACCCAGCAGTAACATTGGACTTGGTCATCAATGCATCTAGGACCAGGAAGAGACTGAGCAGCTTCATAATCCCGATGAATGGCAGGGGAGTAAACCCCGATAACAAATCCGGAGCCGGAGTCCCTAAGATGGAGTAACGCTGAATTTCAGTTCTACACAGCAACTCCTGTGACACTGTCGTTGCCAAACTGCATAGGTTCTTATCCTTTCCTTTGGACCATAAAGGTAGTGTGGAGATGGAGGATTTGCTGTTTGGGCAACAATACATCCTTCAAAACAACCCACCCAGGATACGTAGTTAAAAAATGGACACTTCTCCATCGTCTTTCGCAGACGGAAGGATGCCAACAGCCAACAGCCTCATCCTGGTCTATATTTGAACTCTTTCACAAGCAAAAAATGAGTTGTCATAACCTAACTGTTGAAGTGAGTGAGTTAGTGAACTGTTGAATTGAATAACAACAACTAATCTTAACTGAATTTGTACATGAAGCAATTAGTATTCATAGCACTCAGGAATATTCCATACTTGCATCTGGGTGATCCTATTCCTTGAGTTCTGATTGGCTGCTGGTCTCCGGGAGAATATGGTGACAGATAAATAATCCACCACTCTGCATTATAATTGCGACAATACAGGAACCGTATTGAGTTACGACGGTAATTGGAATTCCACTACGATGGTGAGTATTGCATATACACTACCCAGATTTATTTGCCTGAATTTTTGAGCTGAGGCTTGATGTGTATAATTTTGATTTTTCGGTCTATTGTCCTCATCATTTTTGTGGTATGTAAAACACTCTCCAAAAGAAGACGTCTCAAAGATGCAGCGCATATGTTGGGCTGTAGTGACCTCCTTAGTAGACCAAGTATAGAGATGAACACAATATGGGAACCAAACATTGAAAAGGCTAAAACAAATTGTTTTTTTTTAAGTAAATTACTTTAAAATATAAATATCGAAAAATAGTGATGTCATTGGATTTTACGCTTGGAGTTGTGCAGGAAACGCCAATATTTTTCAAATGATCGTGACGCTTCTCGTGATGCATGTCGGAATTATAGGCGTGCAAAAACAATGATATCGTTATTTAAATGAGATCTTCAAAAGTTCTTCGACGCCTTGTTCTAACAACAGTTAAACTGTTTAAATGATTTCCCGGGTTGGGTCACAGGGAGCAGCCTAAAATAACCCAACAAGGGTTGACATGCCGTAAAATCCAACCAGCCAACCAACTACCGGTTAATTCTATTTATAATACATTCGTAAATCGCAATAATAATTAAGAGAAATAGATAAATAAAATTGCGATTATAATTCCATTTCCTCTTCTTTTTAATTAACTGCGTACTTCACTAAGATTAATCCCAAATGTAGGTATTTACCCAACCTGTTCGCCACGGGTAGAATGTGGCACAAGGTCGCATGTATGGGGCATCTAACTCGCTATTCAGTAGTAATGAATCTGCGAGATTAGCTTGCTAACCATTACACCACGATAGAACGCGTTTTTACCCATCACATTTGCCACGGGTAGGATGTGACACGTTACACCACGATGAAACGTCCGTTTACCCAACCTGTTCGCCACGGGAAGGATGCGACACAAGGTCGCAAAATTGGGACATCCATCAAGGCTCGAACTTGCTATTTAGTAGTAATGAATCTGCGAGACTAGCTTGCTAACCATTACACCACCATAGGACGCCACGATTAATGCTAAATGAAATTTGGTGATAATTTCGTGCCGTTAGCTCAGTCGGTAGAGCGTTCGGCCAGAAACCACAAGGTTCCTAGTTCGATTCCGGCCCTCGCCAACTCAGCGTTATGAGTAGCACAGCAATCTGTGCGGTAAAGTAAGGAGCTGATGGTAGGTGTGGCGCTCCACCTCAGATGCAAAAACAATTTCCTTGGTCTAGCGCTAGTGAAAAGGGTATAGACTCCCTCGCTGATGCGCCGATACCGACATTAGGCGCCCCGACGACTTTACTTACTATAGTATGTGACCTACCATTTTGATTCAGTTATAGTATGTGGCCTACCCAGTTTGAATGTGCCCTACCTCAGTAAGAGTATATTTATAGATATAAGTAGTAGGCAATTTATTGAAACTAATTAATTTTCACATATATTCAATTATAAGAAATGCAATTCAGTTATAAGCTGTGTATAGTAATTAGGAATAATTAAAATAAGAATGTATCCATAATTTACATGAATCAGAAATCTATTTAATTCTAAAATATTCTAAAATTCTGAAATAGGGTTAAGGGTTAGCAGTTATCATTATAACCTTATAATATGCTTTTTATGGTAGGCCACATACTATAAGAGAAACATGATTTCGTAGGCCACATACAAAAGGTAAGCCACATACTATAATGGTACCGATAAAGTTAAGGTGTTTTAGCTTAAATCTTCTTTATTTGCTTCCATCAATTCATTTTTTTAATTCATATATTATTTTCTATTTTCTTCAACTTTCTTGTTCTGTTTCTATTTTTTTTATTTCTTATCTTTATCTTTTTTCTTTTTCCTTTCTTTCTTTCTTTCTTTCTTTCTTCTATCTTTTTTTTTTTTTTTTAATTTCTTTTTTTTTTTACTTCTTTTCTTTTTTGAAGTGTTCTGACATTAATGGATATATTAGCTCATGTAGCTTAATGATTATCAAGCTAGCTTAATAGACCATTGTTAGTGAGTTCGATTCTCACTGTGTGCCCCATACTGGCCTTGTGCCACATCTAAGCTAAGCTTAGTAAATAACTATATTAGCCTTAAACGTTTCTGAAAAGACTGATGAAAATAGGAACAACGATAGAAGGGAGGTAACTCTAATTGTGTTTGGAGAAACGATGGTCTCTTCTATGTTAGTGTATCGAATTAAACATTTTTTAAACTTCTTCTTACGTTTAAGGCTAATATATTCTTCTTCTTCTTCTTCTTCTTCTTCTTCTTCATTTTCTTTTTTCCTTTTTCTTTTTTTTTCTCTACTTCTTCTTCTTCTTCTTAGAAGAAGAAGAAGAAGAAGAAGAAGAAGAAGAAGAAGAAGAAGAAGAAGAAGAAGAAGAAATGTGGTAGAGAATGGTCTTCTTCTTCATTATTATTAGTAGTAGTATTATTAAGAAGAAGAAGAAGAAGAAGAAGAAGAAGAAGAAGAAGAATCTTTTTTCTTGTTTAATGTGTGGTAAAGTATGTCGGTCTGGCACGCCAGATGGATCCTCAACAATTATGATTCCATACACTTCATATAAGCTACGTCTTATAAGATCTTCTTTTTTTTTTCAAATACTAATTCTTTTCTAAATGAAATACACACGACTACAAGGAAACGAGTAAGAGCATTCGTCTAACCTTCGAAGAACAATCACTCATCTTTCGCCTTCAGCTTGTAAAGTGTTTCATTTCATTTGATCCCCAAATCATCGAGCCATGACAATTTCAAGTGATCTTTCCTCGCGGGAACATCTTCGCCGAGATAATGTCTCTGGAGGAGTGGAATTCATTTCAACAACCAGTGAGTATATTATACTTTGAGTCGGATCAACTGTGAGATATTCATGTGCCGAGATGATGGTTTACGGCTTGAAAATTGTCAGTTATAATGCGAAAGAAATAGGCAGATGCTAGTGCAATGGAGATTTTGTAGATTCGACAGTTGAAACCAGAATGGAACATTTTAAGTCCTGCACGAAGACAGAGTTCTTTCAACGTGTTCCTAGTACTGCTGTGGAGGCGTCTGGTGTAATGTGGTGTAATGGTTATGACAACAAAAGTATAAACATTATTATTATTATTATTATTATTATTATTATTATTAATGAAGGATATATATATATATATATATGTGTGTGTGTGTGTGTGTGTGTGTGTGTGTGTGTGTGTGTGTGTGAAGAAAGGAAGTGAATCCGACGGTATGTAAGTATATTGAGAAAAATGAAAAAACACAGGTTTAAATGGGTTAAGTGGTGAGTTTATTGGCCGACGCTGCAGTGTTTCGATCTATTAATTAGATCATCTTCAGGGCATTTGTTGGTATGTGGAAGGTGAAAAGAAATTATTTATCACAGAATAGTGAGAAAAGCGAGTGGTAATCCTTGTTATTCAGTCCGTTAAACATTTTTTGAGGTTTGAAAAAGGAGACGGTTTTGAAATATGACGTCAAATATTCTATTTTATGGCGTGAGTATGGAACGCTGTATTCTGATGACAATTGTGTATATATATATATATATATATATATATATATATATATATATATATATATGGGGGGGGGTATTAAAAAGTTCAAATCCCCTTCCCGTTCTGTAGGTGATGATGGTCTAGCGGTTAAGCAGCCCGACTGATGATGAATCGATAGGCTTTCTATCCCGGTTGTAGGTAGTTTACAAATGTTTAGCCACACTGAAGAGACGTGATACGTCGAAACAGGGTTTCTGTGGATGACTATATATATATATATATATATATATATATATATATATATATATATATATATATATATTAGCCTTTAACGGACATAAGAAATAATAATTCGGTTGATAAGCAACATCAGATAACCAGGATATACACTTTTGAATTTCATCTTGGACGATTTAGACGGTCTCATTTATAATCAGAGTGTGTTGCAGGATGATAACGGTCGGAAGATTAAGGAAGAAGAGTATTAATATATAGATTGATTTAAAAGAAAAAAAAAAGAAATAAGTAATATAAAAACACACAATTTCATTATGAAAAGATGTTTATTTCCTCAAAATAAATTTGCGGAAAGGACAAAACATTTCTAAGTATCAGGCGATACTCAACCTAGCTCCGATGAAGTCAGCCAAGTCCGGAGAATTTTCAAATTTGAATTTAGTTCAACAGGGTATGTCAATTACCGTAATTACAAAAAAAAATGGTGAAAATACAGAACTGAACAAGAAAAAAAAAAAAAATAAAATTTAAAAAAGACACACAAACAAACAAACAAAAAATCATGAAAAGAAATAAAACTTTCAAAATATATAAAAAAATACCTTTGAGTACATTCATACACTGTTTATAACATTATCACAAATACATTTAATAGACGGGCGAATTAGGGTAGGTCGAATTTAGAACTGTAACGAATGTGGCGAAAGTTGCGAATTAACATAAAGAATTACCACACAAAATATTTTTCTTAAAAACTCTGCCTTTGTTTGAGTAAATAGATTTCAGCCTGTTAAAACTTAATTAATGAGGTAAAAAGCAGCATATCAGAAGTGTTGGCGGTGATGGGGGGTATATTTTTAATTTTAATTCTAGTTATAATATAATTATATTCGTTTTGTTTAAAGTGACAATATTTTGTTTTAATATTGAAATTGCTCAATTTCCTAACCAATTTCTGGCCAAAATGTCACAAAAACAAATTTTTGGTGCATTTTAGCTAACAATCTTTGATGCTATATCCTCAAATAATGGTGCAAGTAAGAGATCTAATTTTGGTGTCAGTATTTATCATACCAACACACAACTTTCGCTGTTTGAGAGAATTTGATATTTAAGAAAAAGTGAAAAATCGACCTACCCTAATGCGCATACATACATATCCATATGTGTTGAAAAAATAAATGGAAGAATATATATATATATATATATTGGTATGGATGAAATTTATTATATGCCGACACGGGTTTCGACCAGGATTTGCATACGTATGCAGTATTCTATCTAAAATTATTTTGAATATAAAATAAAATATAAATGATGTATATATATATATTTTTACATTATTTTTTCAACATATCTGTCGGATTAATTTCTATTTTTTACACCTACATGTCCATATGTACTCATGCCATAGTCACAAAATACAGCTACTTAAAACCCATGCATATACATATGTATGTGTGTGTGTCTGTACGTGCGAGCTGACGCGTGCGAGAGAGAGAGAGGGAGAGAGAGAGAGAGAGAGAGAGAGAGAGAGAGAGAGAGAGAGAGGAGGGGAGGAAAATGTGCCGGCGATTAGTTATTTGTATACCTTTAAACATATTGAATAAATGAATCTATACAATCAGTGTTAGACCTTTAAAAAAAAAGTGTGTGTGTGGGGGGGGGAGGGCTTTGAATGCGCATACATACACATCCATATGTGTTGAAAAAATTAATTTGAACTCATTTGACTCTTATCTCCGATCACAAACACCACGGAGTAAACGGGCTCTGAAGAAGATTTTTGTAAAATCGAAATATTGATCAATATCAGTATGATTATGTTATAAATTGTTTTCTCTTTAACAGCATTGTGTGGTGTTTTCATTCCATCTTGTTCATTCTCATATATATATATATATATATATATATATATATATATATATATATATATGTAGAAAGTTTGTATTAAAACAAGATGTTAAAAGTTTTGCTGACAGAAATCTGTTTCGACCATATGAAGAGGTCATTATCAAAGCAACATTGTAAACGGAAAGACAAAATAAATATATCATTAATCACGAGGCACAGAACGCTTTTGATCAGTACCAGAATTTTCGCAAATATATATATATATATATATATATAATATATATATATATTCCAAGTAAGATGAATTTATTTATCGATGTTTAAACGTTTCTTTTTTTTTTTTTTATCTCCTGTCATCTATAAAACATCCATCAATTTCTTCACCCCATAATACATCCTGATGAAGGTTTAAAGAAACCGAAACGTTTAAGCGTCGATAAATAAATTCATCTTATTTTTGGAACACTTGTTTTTTCAAATTTCTTAATATTGTCGGATTTATTTCCATATTTACTCCCCATATATATATATATATATATATATATATATATATATATATATATATTGGTATGGATGAAATTTATTATATGCCGACATGTGTTTCGACCAGGATTTGCGTACGTATACAGTATTCTATCTAAAATTATTTTGAATATTTGGGAAGGTTCGCAATTTTAATAACTTTTTAAATTTTCATTTCAACTATTATTTTCTATTTGTTGAATACTTCGTATTATTTATTCTTAGTCTTCTATCTTCTTTTGTCTGCTGAGCCACGTTGTGTTCTCTTGGGTTTTTTCTTCATATCGGGTCGCATAAGGTGTTGTCCCTCTCCGTGTCCATCTTAGTAATTCTTATAATTTAGGAACACAGAGATATATTCTTTTTGGTGTACACATATCTTTATTTCCCAATACCCATATAACTAACCAGCACAGTGTAGAAAAAGCACAGACGGATTCACCGTCTGATAAAGGGAAACCGAATCGCCATTATTAATAGACTAGAAGCGGATACCCAGCATTGCCTGGGTAGATGGGGGATAAAAAAAAGTTAGTCTCGCAGATCCATTGATTGTTTTGGTCTTCCATAATTGATTTGTTTATGTTTTAATCCTGAATGCCACCAATGACTTTCCCTTCTCTTACTATTCAAATTCTGATTTTTAAATATCTTCACGAACATAAGTAAGATCTTCATTATTTTTGCACAAAAAGCAGGCTCTGGTGATAGTGAATATATATATATATATATATATATATATATATATATATATATATATATATACTTTGTCGTTAATTCTTTTTTTCTTGTAGTTTCCTCCGGACATACATATATACACACCAACTGTCCTTTATATATAAATAGATAGATAGATATACAAGGTCTCATATTCTTTCTTGGGATATAAATTTACTTTTACCTATGTAATTTATACTTGCGATATCAGAATGTGTGTTGTGTATTTCCGTTAGAGTTTATGTGGTAAACGATAGAAATTGAATTCACACCGGGACTGTGAAAATGAAATAAGGTTCGGTCGCTGAATTCAAAAACTTTTACTTATATTTCACGTTTTGTTTTATGGCATTGATAACTCTAGCTGTCAGTACTATGGTGTGTGCATATAGTTATTTACTAAGCTTAGCTTAGATGTGGCACAAGGCCAGGAGTATGGGGCGCCCAATGAGAATTGAGCTGACTAACAATGGTCTGCAAAGTAACTTGCTAACCATTACACCACCTGTGTGTATATAGCTTCTCTCTGCAGTACACACAGATACGTATGCATGCGTACGCGCGTGCATGTGTATGTGTGTGTGTATGTGTGTGTATGTGTGTGTGTGTGTGTGTGTGTGTGTGATATTTATTAATTCATTTTTTGAAACTATGTTCGTGATGTATGGATGAAAATTCGTGACCTGACCAATTAACATGCAGACATCATAGAAATAAGGTGAATCTCTCTCTCTCTCTCTTACACACACACACACACACACACACACACACACACACATACACACGCGCGCGCACACACACGCACGCACACACACAGACAACACATACACGTTCAGTTGCATAATTAGTATATAGTACATATTCGTTCACACACATCCACATATATATATATATATGTGTGTATGTGTGTGTGTGTGAATGTGCATGCAAGCGTGTATGTGTTTGTGTGTATGTGTGTAGAAACAGCTCCAAAATATATTGTATTTTGAATGCAATAATCTATTGTTTAGTTTGGCACAAGGCCAGGAGTATGGAGCACACAATGGGAAT
>CM042148.1:105432190-105527190 GCA_023376005.1 Doryteuthis pealeii
GAAAAACCCTGTAATCAGTTTAAAAAATTATTTTTTACTCTCGGCCTTTTTTTTTTTTTTCAGTAAAAAGAAATTAACTTAACAAATAAATAAATAAATACCTACGATTTTGTGTGAAATTTATGTGGAAAATATTCAAAATATCTTATTGTAATGGAGAGTGTGTGTTACCTGTCTGTAACCGAGACTATATTACTATTCAAGTCACAATTCCCTTAATTAATCACGTCACCTTTTCCATGATTTGATTTTTATTTAAACTTCAATTATTGATAAAATTGTTTTACATTATTAATACTGTTGACCATATCTACATACAAATAACATGCAATTGTATTTATATATACAACAGAATAGCGGTTTGCAGTGGGAACGGGAAGGCTAATTTGCATATTGATATTAAAAATTTGATTTTAATAAGTATATGCTTAGTATTTATTGATTTCTAATTGTTTGTTTTTATCTCAATGAATATTATCAAATATCTCAGGGATAAATCTTAAAAGAAATCCTTTAACAAGAAGAAATAACTGTAATTTTATTCTTTACTTTCTATCTAACTAAATTGTTAAATCAGGAGAATTTAGCAATAAAAGACGGGAGAGATGGAAGAGTAAGTTTCAGTTGTTCTATTTCTCGATTATACCCCCTCTGTTTCAAATCTTTTTTATCTGAATTCTTATTTAGTTTCATTAGCCTTTCTAATTTAATATAATATTTTATTACATTAAAACTTTAATACTTGTTGCAAGCAGGGTGAATATATTTGATAATAATAATAATAATAATAATAATAATAATAATAATAATAAAATATAAAAATAATAAAACAAAACTAGACACGACTGGGTTGGGAAGGTGATCCATTGGGAATTATGCAAAAAATGTAATTTTGACCATACAACAAAATGGTATATGCATAAACCAGAATATGTTCTTGAGAACGAAACACATCAAATTCTCTGGGACTTTGAAGTAAAAACGGATCACCTTATCTCAGCAAGAAGACCAGATCTAGTGTTGATAAACAAAAAAGAAAGAACTTGCCAACTGGTGGATTTTGCAGTTCCAGCAGATCACAGGGTAAAGCTAAAGGAAAATGAAAAATGGACAAATATCTGGACCTTGCCAGAGAACTGAAAAAGTTATGGAATATGAAAGTGAAAGTGATACCAATTGTAGTTGGTGCACTTGGGATGGTCCCAAAAGGATTGAAAAGGGTTTGGAAAGTTTGGAAATCAGAGGAAGAATTGAAACCATTCAAAACACTGCACTGCTGCAATCTGCCAGAATACTCAGAAGAGTCCTGGAGACCTGAGGAGACTTGCTGTCACTCAGACTCCAGTGAAAGGACCATTAGCTAACACTGATGTGAAAACTCAAAAGGAGTAAATAATAATAATAATAATAATAATAATAATAATAATTAAATAATATTTAGTGACGATATAGGTATGCAATTATTTTTGGACATATCTGCAAAATTTACATTTAGGAAAGGCTTGCGAGTAAAGTCTAAATCCATAACGAGATATAAACACGGAAATTGTAGAGTTAGAACACAATAAAACCAATGAATATTTAGAAATTAATGATGAGTATTTAGAGGGTTAAAAATGGCTGGTATTATTTGGATTATTCAGAGTATTGTCCTCATCTTTATTTTTATCTGTACAACGTTTCGGCCGATGTGCCCTCCGGCCTTCTTCAGGTATTTCTTGTCGAACTCGGGAGCCTTTTTGAACACGGGAACCTTTATATCATCCAACAAGAAATACCTGAAGAAGACATGAGGGCACATCAGCCGAAACGTTGTACAGATAACAATAAAGATAAGGACAATAGTCCGAATAAACCAAATAATACTAATCATCAAACCTCATCTCAAAAGATCAGAGAAATAAAATTGACTGGTATCATTTTTATAACATTTATTATGATAAAATAATATCCATTTTATTTCCACTGGAAATATTAAAACCCTTTTTTATTCTATTATAATAAAACAATATCCATTTTTAATTCCATTAGAAATATCAAAACCCTGGTATAATTTTTATTGCATTATAATATAATGATATCCATTTTAATTCCACTTGGAATCACAAAACTCTGGTATCTATTGTTTTGAACAAAATAATTTTTTATCTATAAAATGGTAGGTATGTAATTATTTTTGGCCGATAATAATCTCTCTCTCTCTCTCTCTCTCTCTCTCTCTTCTCTCTCTCTCTCTCTCTCTCTCTCTCTCCTCTCTCTCTCCCTCTCTCTCTCTCACACACACACACACCACACATATGTTCTTACCGGGAAGTTCCTTATAAGACCGACAGTCCCAGTCGGCTTGCCCATGCAAAACCAGGCATAATTTCCATACTCCAACGTATGCCCCTCCGTCCAAAATGACCCATGATGGTGCGCTGATGGACACTATGAAAAGGAACAGGGCTCCCACAATGGACAAACCAGCTAACGTGTCCGCCAATGACACGTCAACCTTTGGTTTCCTCGGATATGTGATTGGTCGCACCTCTTCCATTGCGCTTCCGGATTCAGTTCACTCAGTGGCATTACAAACTGGGGAAATAAAAAGAAAAAAGAAATACATATTACAGAGAAAGATCTAAACATGGGTAACTGTGTTATTTTGATTTTTCGGACTGTTGGCCTCAACATTATTGTGAAATATACTTGCACAACGTCGCTCAATGTGATAGAGATGATAATAGGATAAGAATCACATTAGGACGTTTCTTCTTTACACATACTAGCAAAATAAAAAAGACACCCTCCGGGCGATGTAAAAAAATTTTTTTGAAAGATATTGCCTGAGGGGATGGGAGCTGAAAATTCAATGCCATAGAGTGTGTACCATAAGTATGTAAAATCGTCAAATTTATTAAAAGGGTAAAAAAAAAAAAAAAAAAAGAAAAAAAAAGAAAAAAAAGAAAGACAATTTGAAATAGAAACAGTTCCGATAACTTTAAATATTATATTAGAATAACACAATCTATATATAAATATATAACGCCGGGCATCTGATTGTCTAACGTTGCGTGTTCACATTTTCAGTATATCTATTCTATGTAATGACTTGGATTATGTGTTGGGTAATGTGACGTAAGCAGTGACGTAATTTTTGTTACAGACAAAACCTGGAAGCGAATCTCCATTATTAATAGATGTATAAGCTATTCGTTGTATCTTCTGTCGTGTTTTGTATTCTACTTCTATTAAGTTTTCTCATGCAATAAATATCCTTGTTATCACTTTTGTCGTGACTAATTCGCTCTTATATTTAAAGGTCGCTCAATGTGTTACTGGTATTATGTAAGCCAATTGTACTCGTTTCATAGTCGGATCATCAGCGACTAAACCGGTAACCCCACAGATTTTGTCTGGTGAGGAGGATTGCTAGACACCCTGCAGAACGAAAACCAAGACCTACAAAAGGGTGGACGAATCTCTTAGCTCAACTGATGTATAAGCTATGTATTGTATCTTCTATCATAGCATTCTGCTTCTATTAAGTTTTCTCAGGAATAAATATCCTTGTTATCACTTTCGTCGTGACGAATTCGCTCTTATATTTACTCCGTATCAGGAAACAATATTCAACCAATTATCATTATTCTACACAACTGTTGTATAGGATTACCTACCTCCTCTCTTGACCATAAAATAATGGTTGCGTCTGTCTTATAAACAGCTGTGAGACAGACGAGATGAAGAGTTAGTATGTAAATGAATTCCTGATCGAATAAATATACTGTTATCAACTATTTGACTTTGCCTCTTATTCACTATTATTACATCTCCTCTTTCTCTTTGTGTGTGGGTAATTGTCCGTCTTACACACGACACAAAAACAATTAATAAACCAATCATAAAATGGACTCTCTCGTCGATTTCGACGCAAGAGGGTTCATCCAATGAACAAACAACACAGTGGTTTGTTTATAATGGTGAAGGCCTGGCTTTTTGGCATAGTCGATAGGAAAGAATTGGTGCACAATGAATGCCACAAACCCAATCAACGATTGACCTCAGGTTTTCAAATTCAGAATTTTCATTTTCCTAGACTGGTTACTTATCCAAGGTTAAAAGCCAAGCCTGCCTTACTATTTTACTCATAGCTGGAGGGAGAATATATGGATTCACACCTTTCCCAAGGGTATTAGTGCTATGTGAAATACAAACAGCCTTGTCTAGGATTTGAACTTGGGTCGACAAGTCCATTTCCTACGACTCTAACCATTATGCCACGCGCCTCCTTAATAGAAACACAGGGCTTAAGATATATAGAGAAACAGTTCTGTGCTAAACATTTCTAAGAGTTAAAAAAACAGATTTGCGGTAAAGAAGTACAATAAAAAAGAGAAAGAAAAACAGATGTACTTGGATAGTTTTATACTCTGCTTTTTTTAACCAAGTGTTTCAATATGTGATGTTTTAGGACGTTTGGCTTTTAAATATCAGAAACAAAAAAAACTCCAGTGCCTTATTCAAAAAGAAAGAACGAACGCGAAATAGAGAAAGCATATTATTCTATTATAAGGAATAGAAAGATTTAAATTCATTTTAACAAATCTATTAATAATGGAGATTCGCTTCCGGTTTTTGTCTGTAACAAAAATTATGTCACTGCTTACGTCACATCCCAAAATCGTCATAGCATAAAATGAATACATTCAAAATTTGAACATACAACATTAGACAGTCCTAATTGTTTTTTAAAACAAGTTTTTGATAAATACATGACTGGTATTATATATCTATATATAGTTTGTTTTATTTTAATACATATTTAAAGTTTACATTTCAAATTGTTTTATTTTTTAATCCTGTAATGAATTTGATGATTTTACTTACTTAGGGTACAAACTCGCTGACTTTTAATTTTTTACTCCCACCCCTAAGGCAACATGTTTCAAAAATCTATTTTTACATCGCCCGGGGGGGGTTTATTTTGTACTAGTATATTTAATGAGCATTAAAAGAATAAAAACAGCTTTGTACTCCGATTTTTATTTTATTTCATTTTACATTTTATTTTCCGATTTTCGGTACTTATTTTCTACCAGGATAGCTCCCTTAATTTTTTTTCTCTTATTCACACCTTCGGTCTTTTGTCTTTTTATTTGTACTGTAATTAGTTTCAACTTTATATAATCCCATCGATATTTTGCGCCCGAAAAATAAGAGGTCAAAGTTAAGTGACCTGAAAATAATCAGAACGTTTTGAAATAAAATAGGTGGTGCATTATAAAATTCATTCATTTATAAATCAACACTGGAAATTTAAATAAATCGGATAATTCTTTGGTTTTTGGTAAATTTTTTTCAATCGAGGATGGAGTGGGTTAAATTTATTTTGTAAAATACGGTTTTTACGCAACTTTGGCAACTATATATATATATACTAGCAATTATATGCACCCTCCGGGTGCAAGTATTTAAGTTTTGATATAATAAAATATCATATTAAATTAGAAAGGCTAATGAAACTGACTAAGAATGCAGATAAAAAGATCTGCAACAGAGGGGGTATAATCGAAAAATAGAACAACTTTGAAACTAACTATTCCATCATTTTCCATTACTCCCCTCTTTCATTGGTAAATTTTCCTAATTTAACTATTTAGTTAAAATAGGAAGTAAAGGATAATATTACAGTATTCAATGCCTCTGTGTGGCCTCTGCTTGATACTCCTCTCTCCTCCTTGTGAGCACTTCTAATTTCGCTATGTATATTCGCGACTCTCCCTCTCTCTAATCAGCCCTATGACAAATAGCGCTTCATACACCACACAGATATCTATCCTCCTTCTCGGAGAGTGTCGTAGCCACTCATCTTCATCTTCATATTGATAAACAATATATCAATACCTTATTAACAGACTCGGCCCACTACTCAAGAAATATACACACATGCCGTAACGCGCTCTCATACATAGAGCGTGTATCGCTACAACCAGCGCTCACTATCAGTGCTTCAATCCTTGTCTTCGCTTATTCCTATATCCACTATAAGCTGCGGTGAGCTAGCTCCTATTAGATATGTAGATTATGCAGATGCCTTACAGTTGGCTCCGGCCTAACTTAGGCCTGCTGACCGACTACAGGAAGTGCTCGACCGTCACAGCATTCGTCTGCCCTGACACTCACCCCGCCGCTCGACGCTCCGTGGTACTCACTCACCTCAGCGAGCTACTGCGCTCGACCGCCCTGCCGACTTATCAACTCGGCTCATAACGCCGCGGCCCGGCTCTCATACCGTGCTTGGTTTGCCTCAGTGCCTGAGGCGCCCAACTCTTGAGGGGGAATGCTGACGGGGATCGACGCAATTTTTTCACCTTGCCACCCCATGAGTCTCGGCTTGTGGGTGGTATCTCTCTTCTTNAAGCCGAAGCTCATGGAGTGGCAGGTGAAAAATTGCGTCGATCCCGTCGCGATTCTCCCTCAAGGGGGCGCCTCAGGCACTGGCAATAAACGCAGCCCTGCCTTTAAATCGAGGGGCAGGTGTTGCCTGGGGGATGGCCCCCTGGGATCGCGCCGTTAATTATATCAATGGTCCAGAGGCCGAAGCCACTGTTGACCATATCACTATATTTACCGCGTACCCCACTTGTACGGGTCAGGCACAAAGTCCCTATTAACGTGGGACCACCCACAACCGAAGCTCATGGGTGGCAGTGAAAAAATTGCGGTCGATCCCGTCAGCATTCCCCCTCAAGAGGGGCGCCTCAGGCACTGGGCAATAAACCCAGCCCTGCCCCTTTAAATCGAGGGGCAGGTGTTGCCTGGGGGGATGCCCCTGGGATCGACGCGTTAATTATATCAAATGGTCCAGAGGCCGAAGCCACTGTGACCATATCTAACATATCTAATAACATGCAATTGTATTTTATATATACAACAAATAGCGGTTTACAGTTTGAACGAGAAGGCTAATTTGCATATTGATATTTAAAATTTTATTTTTATAAATATGTGCTTGGTATTATTGATTTCTAATTGTTTGGTTTTATCTTAAAGAATATAAACAAAAATCTCGTGGATAAATCTTAAAAGAAATTTATTTACCAAGAAGAAATAACTGTAATATTATCCTTTACCTTCCTATTTTACTAAATAGTTAAATTAGGAAAATTTACCAATGAAAGAGGGGAGTAATGGAAAATGATGGAATAGTTAGTTTCAAAGTTGTTCTATTTTTCGATTATACCCCCTCTGTTGCAGATCTTTTTATCTGCATTCTTAGTCAGTTTCATTAGCCTTTCTAATTTAATATGATATTTTATTATATCAAAACTTAAATACTTGCACCGCGGGGGTGATATATTGCTAGTATATATATATATAGTTGCCAAAGTTGCGTAAAAACGTATTTTACAAAATAAATTTAACCCACTCCATCCTCGATTGAAAAAAATTTACCAAAAACCAGAATTATCCGATTTATTTAAATTTCCAGTGTTGATTTATAAATGAATGAATTTTATATATGCACCACCTATTTTATTTCAAAACGTTCTGATTATTTTCAGGTCACTTAACTTTGACCTCTTATTTTTCGGCGCAAAATATCGATGGGATTATATAAGTTGAAACTAATTACAGTACAAATAAAAAGACAAAAAGACCGAAGGTTGAATAAGAGAAAAAAAATAAGGGAGCTATCCTGGTAGAAAATAAGTACCGAAAATCGGAAAATAAAATGTAAAATGAAATAAAATAAAATCGGAGTACAAAGCTGTTTTTATTCTTTTAATGCTCATTAAATATACTAGTACAAAATAAACCCCCCCGGGCGATGTAAAAATAGATTTTTGAAACATGTTGCCTTAGGGGTGGGAGTAAAAAAATAAAAGTCAGCGAGTTTGTACCCTAAGTAAGTAAAATCATCAAATTCATTACAAGGATTAAAAAATAAAACAATTTGAAATGTAAACTTTAAATATGTATTAAAATAAAACAAACTATATATAGATATATATATACCAGTCATTTATCAAAACTTGTTTTAAAAAACAATAGGACTGTCTAATGTTGTGATCTAAATTTTGAAGTGTATTCATTTTATGCTATGACGATTTGGTGATGTGACGTAAGCAGTGACATAATTTTTGTTACAAGACAAAACCGGAAGCGAATCTCCATTATTAATAGATTTGTTAAAATGAATTTAAATCTTTCTATTCCTTATAATAGAATAATAGCTTTCTCTATTTCGCGTTCGTTCTTTCTTTTTGAATAAGGCACTGGGTTTTTTTTAGCGTTTCTGATATTTAAAAGCCAAACGTCCTAAAACATCACATATTGAAACACTTGGTTAAAAAAAAGCAGAGTATAAAACTATCCAAGTACATCTGTTTTTCTTTCTCTTTTTTATTGTACTTCTTTACCGCAAATCTGTTTTTTAACTTCTTAGAAATGTTTAGCACAGAACTGTTTCTCTATAATCTTAAGCCCTGTGTTTCTATTAAGGAGGCGCGTGGCATAATGGTTAGAGTCGTAGGAAATGGACTTGTCGACCCAAGTTCAAATCCTAGACAAGGCTGTTTGTATTTCACATAGCACTAATACCCTTGGGAAAGGTTGTGAATCCAATATATTCTCCCTCCAGCTATGAGTAAAATAGTAAGGCAGGCTTGGCTTTTAACCTTGGATAAGTAACCAGTCTAGGAAAATGAAAATTCTGAATTTGAAAACCTGAGGTCAATCGTTGATTGGGTTTGTGGCATTCATTGTGCACCAATTCAATTCTTCCTATCGAATATGCAAAAAGCCAGGCCTTCACCATTATAAAACAAACCACTGTGTTGTTTGTTCATTGGATGAACCTCTCCTGCGTGAATCGCCGAGAGAGTCCATTTTAGATTGGTTTATTAATTGTTTTGTGTCGTGTGTAAGCGGACTTACCCACCGCACAAAGAGAATGAAGATTATAATATATAAGAGGCCAAAGTCAAATAGTTATAAGTATATTATTCGATCAGGAATTCATTTACATACTAACTCTTCATCTCGTTTCTCACAGCTGTTTATAAGACAGACGCAAACTATTTTATGGTCAAGAGGGTAGGTAATCCTAACAACAGTTGTTAGATAAGTGATAATTGTTGAAATATGTTCCTGATACGGGAGTAAATATAAGAGCGAATTCGCACGAGAAATGATAACAAGGATTATTTATTCCTGAGAACTTAATAGAAGTAGAATCTATGATAGAAGATACATACATAGCTTATATATCATGTTAGCTAGAGAATTCGTCCACCCTTTTGTAGGTCTGTTTTCGTTCTGCCAGGTGTCTTAGCAATTCCTCACCCAGACAAAATTCATGTGGGTTACCGGTTTAGTCGCTGATGATCCGACTATGAAACGAGTACAATTGGCTTACATAATACAGTAACACATTGAGCGACTTAAATATAAGAGCGAATTACGTCACGACAAAGTGATAAACAGAGGATATTTATTGCATGAGAAAACTAATAAGAAGTAGAATACAAAACACGACAGAAGATACAACGAATAGCTTATACATTATTAATAATGGAGATTCGCTTCCAGGTTTTGGTCTGTAACAAAAATTACGTCACTGCTTACGTCACATTACCAACACAATAATCCAAGTCATTACATAGAATAGATATACTGAAAATGTGAACACGCAACGTTAGAACAATCAGATGCCGGCGTTATATATTTATATAAGATTGTGTTATTCTAATATAATATTTAAGATTATCGGAACTGTTTCTATTTCAAATTGTCTTTCTTTCTTTTTTTTTCTTTTTTTTTTTTTTTTTACTCCTTTAATAAATTTGACGATTTTACATATACTTATTGTACACACTCTATGGCATTGATTTTCAGCTCCATCCCCTCAGGCAATATCTTTCAAAAAATATTTTTACATCGCCCGGAGGGTGTCTTTTTTATTTTGCTAGTATGTGTAAAGAAGAACGTCCTAATGTGATTCTTATCCTATTATCATCATCTATCACATTTGAGCTGACCGTTGCTGCAAGTATATTTCACAATAATGTTGAGCCAACAGTCCGAAAAATCAAAATAACACAGTTACCATGTTTAGATCTTTCTCTGTAATATGATTATTTTCTTTTTTTTCTTTTATTTCCCCAGTTTGGTATGCCACGTGAGTGAACTGAATCCGGAAGCGCAATGGAAGAGGTCGCGACCAATCACATATCGAGGAAACCAAGGTTGACGTGTCATTGGCGGACACGTTTAGCTGGTTTGTCCATTGTGGGAGCCCTGTTCCTTTTCATAGTGTCCATCAGCGCACCATCATGGGTCATTTTGGACGGAGGGGCGTACGTTGGAGTATGGAAATTATGCCTGGTTTTGCATGGGCAAGCGACTGAGGACTGTCGTCTTATAAGGAACTTCCGGTAAGAACATGTGTGTGTGTGGTGTGTGGTGATGTGAGAGAGAGAGAGGAGAGAGAGAGAGAGAGAGAGAGAGAGAGAGGAGAGAGAGAAGAGAGGAAGCAGAGAGAGAAACAGAGAAGATATTATCGGCCAAAAAATAATTACATACCTACCAGTATTTTATACTAATAAAAATATATTTTGTTCAACAAAATAGATACCAGAGTTTTGTTGATTCAAGTGGATTAAAATGGATTCATTAATATTATAATGCAATAAAGATTATCAGGGTTTTGATATTTCTAATGGACATTAAAAATGGATATTGTTTTATTAATATAGAATAAAAAGGGTTTAATATTTCGCCGTGGAAATAAAATGGATACTTATTTTTATCATAATAAATGTTATAAAATGATACCAGTTCAATTTTATTTCTCTGATCTTTTGAGATGAGGTTTGATGATTAGTATTATTTGGTTTATTCGGACTATTGTCCTTATCTTTATTGTTATCTGTACACGTTTCGGCTGATGTGCCCTCATGTTCTTCTTCAGGTATTTCTTGTTGGATGATATAAAGGTTCGTGTTCAAAAAGGCTCCCGAGTTCGACAAGAATACCTGAAGAAGCCGGAGGGCACATCGGCGAAACGTTGTACAGATAAAATAAAGATGAGACAATACTCTGAATAATCCAATAATACCAGCCATTTTTAACCTCTAATACTCATCATTAATTTCTAAATATTCATTGGTTTTTATTGTGTTCTAACTCTACAATTTCCGTGTTTATATCTCGTTATGGATTTAGACTTTACTCGCAAGCCTTTCCTAAATGTAAATTTTGCAGATATGTCCAAAAATAATTGCATACCTATATCGTCACTAAATATTTATATATTATTATTATTATTATTATTATTATTATTATATATTTACTCCTTTTGAGTTTTTCACATCAGTGTTAGCTAATGGTCTTTCACTGGAGTCTTGAGTGAGCAGCAGTCTCCTCAGGTCTCCAGGACTCTTCTGAGTATTCTGGCAGATTGGCACAGTGCAGTGTTTTGAATGGTTTCAATTCCTTCCTCTGATTCCACAAACTTTCCAAACCTTTTTCATCTCTTTGGGACCATCCCAAGTGCACCAACTACAATTGGTATCACTTTCACTTTCATATTCCATAACTTTTTCAGTTCTCTGGCAAGGTCCAGATATTCTGCCATTATTTTTTCCATTTCTTAGCTTCCCTGTGTTGCTGGAACTGCAAAATCCACCAGTTGGCAAGTTCTTTCTTTTTTGTTTTATCAACCTAGATCTGGTCTTCTTGCTGAGATAAGGTGATCGTTATTTTACTTCAAAGTCCGAGATTTATGGTTTCGTCTCAAGAACATATTCTGGTTTATGCATATACATTTGTTGTATGGTCAAAAAATTTTTTTTGATAAATTCCCAGGATCACTTCCAACCCAGTCGTGTCTAGTTGATTTTGTTTTTAGTTTACATTGCATATATGATATTTAGTTATTAATTATTATTATTTATTATATAATTATTATTATTATTATTATTACAAAATATTCACCCTGCTGCAGAATAGTATTAAAGTTTTAATGTAAATTAAATATTATATTAATTTAGAAAGGCTAATGAAACTAAATAGAATTCAGATAAAAAAGATTTGAAACAGAGGGGTAATAATCGAGAAATAGAACAACTGAAACTTACTCTTTCCATCTCTCCCGTCTTTTATTGCTAAATTCTCCTGATTTAACAATTTAGTTAAGATAGAAAGTAAAGAATAAATTACAGTTATTCTTCTTGTTAAAGGATTTCTTTTTAAGATTTATCCTGAGATATTTGATAATATTCATTGAGATAAAACAAACAATTAGAAAATCAATAATAATAAGCATTATACTTATTAAAATCAAATTTTTAATATCAATATGCAAATTAGCCTTCCCGTTTCCCACTGCAAACCGCTATTCTGTTGTATATTATAATACAATTGCATGTTATTTGTATGTAGATTATGGTCAACAGTATTAATAATGTAAAACAATTTATCAATATTGTAGAGTTTAAATAAAAATCAAATCATGGAAGAAGGTGACGTGATTAATTAAGGAATTGTACTTGGATATAATATGTCTCGGTTACAGACAGTAGAACACACAACTCCATTACAATAAGATATTTGATATTTCCACATAAAATTTCACACAAAATCGTAGGTATTTATTTATTTATTTGTTAGTTAATTTCTTTTTACTGAAAAAAAAAAAAAAGGCCGAGAGTAAAAAATATTTTTAAACTGATTACAGGGTTTTTCTTATTCTGTATATTGATGATTTTCGTATTGTGACATAAGCAGTGGCGTAGTTTCGGTTACACAAAAATGGAGAACGAATTCTCCATTATTATTATTATTATTATTATTATATTATTATTATTATTATATTATTATTATTATTATTATCCATCTTTTGGTATTTCACTGGAGTCTGAGGGAATAGTCTCCTCAGGACTCTTCTGGAGTATTTTAGCCGATGCAGCAATGCAGTAGTCTGGAATGTCTTAATCTTCTTCCTGTGATTTCACAGAATCCTCCAGTCTTTTTTCCAAGTTTTTTGAGACCGTTCCAAGTGCACCAACTACATTGGTATCACTTTCACCTCATATTCCACAGCTTTTTCAATTTCGCGTGGCAAGGTCCAGGTATTTGTTCATCTTTACACTTTCCTTCAACCTCACCCTGTGAATCTGCTGTCTTTTTTTTAATTTTTTTAAAAATTTTTAAAATCTACACTAGGTCTGGTCTCCTTGCTGGGAAAGTAACCGGCTCTATTTCTAAATCGACAGATAATGTTATGATGCGAGCTTCATTATTCTAAGAACAGATCTCTCGGTTTATGCACTTACTACGCACATATACCATTTTGTCTGTAATCGGTAAAAATTTATTTAGTATTCATCTTTCTCACTCTGTTTAGATTTCATATCAGCATTAGGCTTAATTGTATCTATTATTTTATTATTATTATTATTATTATTCATTTAATTTATTATTATTATTTTACCCTTTTTGAGTTTTCACACTCAGAGTTACGTGATCGCATGCTTTTCTACTGTGAGTCTGGTCGACCCGGAAGTAAGTCTCTACAGGTCTCCAGGGACTTCTTCTTAGCTATTCGTCAGATTGCAGCAGTGTTCTGACATGGTTCTCAATTCTTCTCTGATTTCCAAGAACTCTCTCCACCTTTATCCATCCTTTTGCTGACTGTTCCCGTCACAGCACGACAACATTGGTATTCATCACTTTCACTTTCATATTCCATAACTTTTTCAGTTCTCTGGCAAGTCCAGATATTTGTCTTATTTTTTTCTTTAACTTTCACCACTGTGATCTGGCTGGCACTGCAAAATCCACCAGTGGAACAAGTTCTTTCTTTTTGTTTAGCTCAACACTAGGTCTGGCCTTCTTGCTGAGATTATTATTATTTTATTATTATTATTATTATTATTGTTGTTTGTTGTTGTTTGTTGTTGTTGTTGTTATTATTATTATTATGTTATTATTTCATTTTATTATTATTTCAGATTTTGCCCCGTGCTGTACCAAACGTTTTTTATCGATTTGCTCATGCTATGCCACTGTTACCTGTATTTTTATGAATGGCCGTTACACAAATTACAATCACCTGCTTAAAAACATTGGCAGTTATTTGCCTTTGCCTTCGTATCATTCTCTGAGGGAGGTAAGATTCAAGATACTTGTTTGTCTTTTTTCTGTATATTTTTGTCTTCTCTTGATTCGATCTTTGCGACGCTGTCCGTCATGATTCCACTGGGATTGACAAATTATTAAGACAGAGATTACGCAAACGTTTTTCATGAAAGAAAAACAACTGAAGCTCGGGCGCATCATTATTATTGTGTTCAAGAACTTGTCTGGCGTCCAACGAGACACGTTCGGGTTCTCTGTGGAGTAAAAGGTATAGAAAGTATGATGAATAGAAGGCAAAGTTCTGGCGATCTATCTTTTCGATGTTATATTCATGATGAGTGGCGTAAGAATGCACAAAAGAATCAAATTTAACACCAACAATATCTATTTTTCAAAACATTATAAAAAACTATTTCTCTGAATGTTTGAGATGAGGTTGAAGATTAGTATTAGATCTGCGTTTATTCGACCGTATTGTCCCATCTTCATTGTTTACTTGTACAATTGGACACATGCCGAAGTGGTAAGGTAGTTTAGGTTAAGACAGTTCTAAGTGACAAGTTAATCTCTGGAACGCGAGTTCAGATACCTGAGTGAAAGCAGGTTAGGAAAAATATTAATCAACACAATACTACCAGCTATTGGTTAGCGGGGGGGGGGGGGTGGGCGGGGGGGGGGAAAGCGAAGAACGATGTTTTTGGAGGGGGGAAATGGGGGGGTAAGTCCTAACTGAAAGAAAAAACAACAAAAAAATAAAAACCAAGTGGAGTTGGTGGAGACGAACAAAAAGAAAAAAAATTGCAGTACTTGGGGTGGGTGAGCGTAGTGAAGGACAGAATGCCCCGCCGCGCCCCCCCCGGCCCCCGATCCATGCCCCCCCCAACGCCGCCGCGCCCCGCCCGGGGGAGGAGTGCGGGAAGGGTTGTTTTTTTGCGGGGGGGGGAAAAAAGTTGGTAGTAAAGATAATTGGCTTTCCGCTAAAAAACAATACGATAAAAAAAAACGAGGGGGGGGGTTGGTTGTTTTTCTGTTTTTTGTTTGTTTGGGTCGTACTCGATGTGGGGGATCAAACGAGAGGTTGTCTAAGGGGGGGGGGGGGGGTATATGTATTTTTTTTTTTTTTTTTTTATTTTATTTGTCGGTGCAGGGAATTGAAGGGTGTGGACACATAGAGAAGAATGTGACGCGTCAATAGTCGATAAGAGTCGAGTCGGCAGAAGTACGGGCACGGAAGCAAGTTCGCTGATATTAGCTGATCTCGGCGATAAGTGAAGCGTATCGGATCACAAGCACAGTGGTCCGCGCGGCAGCTTTCTGATAAAGAAGAGTACAGTCCCGAGTTCGAGGAAGGTTCCACCTAGGAGAGAGTCCGACAAAAATACCTCGAGAAGGCCGGAGGGCATAATCGGATCGTAAAGCATGTATCAAGTAACAATGAAGATGGGAAATAAGGGCAGATGTCCGAATAACGAGAGTAATACTAATTAATCAAAACATTACAATTCAGAGTACCGTGCAGTACGGGGCCTGATCAAATGCATTGCTGGGCGTCAGTATTGGTGACCCTGATCGTAGTCTGTTCGAAATTAAAGTTCCAAAATGGTGGTCGTTCCGGGTATGACTCAATTTGGACTTTATCGAGCACAAAATTTTCTGGCTCAAACTAATTTGTTTGTATTCATGTAAAGTTTGTACTTACGACTTTTGTCCGGTTACGAACAGTCACTCGGTCCGATTATTTTGGACTTTGTGGTAGAGAGGCGTAAATTTGAGTAGTCAGGCAGTTAACGAGCAAGCTTCAGATAATGCTTATGTTACTATATTAATAAAGTTCACTAAAAACGTTTAAGTTTTCAAGTTTGATTTACGCAAAAAAAATTAACGATATTAAACTCGTAAGTCAATTGTATCATGTACTTGTTTGACACTTTTTTTATCAATCTTTCTTGGTTTGTCTTTCCTTCTCTCTCTCTCTCATCTTTCTCTCTATATAATATATTATATATATATTATTCTATAGTATATATACATATATAATGTAATATGTATAATGTATATATATAATATTATATATATATATATATCATATATATATTGATATACTATATAGTATATATATAAGCTTAAATATATATCATTTGTCCCTCGCGCAGACACAGTTTACGTCTATCAGTGTGGCTAGACTTAAGCTACTTCTAGCCGAGAGCGAAACCTTGACGTGACTTTCAACAGCAGTCCGGCCCCTTGGTCGCCACTGGTCGTTCTGAGATAGATAGCTGAGTCTTAGTAGAGGAGAGGAGGCGAAAGATATATTATAACTGTATATAGAGCAGTATACCTCATGGGATAAGATGTGGTATTGTCACGAATCAACGATAATGTGGGCTCGAGTCTTAAACTCAACAGACGAGTATGCTTACGCTTAAATTCGTGAAAGTTCGTATAAAAGTCGCCCTCATACGTCTCAGTCAGCGGAGATCAGGTCTCATCTCTATCCCCGGTCTCGTGATCCTCTATTAGTATATATATAGGAGCAAAATGATGCTATTATACTTATATATTTTGGCATTAAATCCACCCATAAGGGTTTGATATGTCAATCTTAAACAACACCCATACCACCAACCAACGCCATACCAACCCTCTCTCTCACTCTCTCTCTCAGTCTCTAATGATCTCTCTCTCGGTGTGTGCTGGCATCTCTCTTCATCTCGAATCTTCTTCTCTCTGTATATATATATTAGTATATAGTATAGTATATATATACACAAAAGAAATAACAAAAGACTTAGCGATTTAGCATTACTAGTCTTATCAGGGAAGATTATAGACTATAATGCTAATCTCTAAAGTCTTGTGGTTATTTGTCTTTACTTATATATTTGCTCTGGGACTCTAACATATTAAGAGCACATAGTAACCATTGAGCTCTCAAAACTGCGACAGGTGTTTTGGAAATAAAACTCTTGTGTCGTAAGGGAAGATTTCTTCCTCTGGATTTTGGAATTATATATATATATACTATATAATATTATATATATATATATATACTATTATATAATGTACAACACACAACACATATATATATAACACACAATACTGATATATAAGATTCTGGGCATTAAATTAACCCATAGAAAATACAACCCATTTATATGCATTAAAAACCAACCAACCAAGTCAATCTCTCTCTCTCTCTCTCTCGTCTCGATTCTCTCTCTCTTCTTCTCGTCTCTCTCTCTCTCGTCTCTTCTCTCTCTCTCTCTCTCTCCGCACTTTCTATTCTTGCCCTTTGTTCTAATTTATTCTGCATTATTATAACTTGTTCATTTTCTCTCTCTCTCTTTGGCAGGTGTATGACATTACTGGGGCACCATTGTAATGGCGTTAAGGCACAAGACTACTCGATCATCAAATTGCCGAACATGCGAGTATCCAATAATATAGCCGTCGTTAGATGGATGTCGAAATCACGGTCCTGATCGGAGTCAGGACTGGTCGCCCTCGATATCTGGCATCCTTCGGGTCTCGTCAGCCACTCAATTGCTTTTGTCATCATGGTTTCACTGGAATTTCAAAATTCTGAAGGCAGACCGCACAGCGTGAGGAAGCTTCTGTATGATACAGTTGTTTGGCAGAATATAAGGGCAAACAAGGTTTGTGACATTGACGGGAGACAGAATACACGTAGACAAAAAGAAAAAACAGTTGAGAGTACAAGAGAAAACGGTGGAATTTTTGAATTCAATCCAAGTGCAGAACAAAAAAGGGAGTGGTAATAATAAAATAATAATAATAGAAGAGAAGAGAAGAAAAGAAGAAGAAGAAGAAGGAAGACACGCGACCTGAGTTCAACTAGATATAATTGACGTGTATTAAATGTTAGCTGTTAGTATATATTTAGATTATTCGACTATTGTCGCATCATTTTATTGCTTATCCTGTACAACGATTTCGGTACGGTGTGCCCTCTGAGTCTTCGCTTCAGGTCGATGTGTCTTGTCAAATTCGGAACCTTCTTTGCGATTACTCGAGCTACCCGAATTTCAGAAGGTTGCCCGAGTCCGACAAGAATACCTGAAGAACGGCCTGAGGGATACAATACGGTTAGCCGAATCGTTGTACAGATAACAATACATGATGAGGTAAATAGTGCGAATAATCCAGGATAATATTAATTATCAGAGCCTCACCTAAAGAACAAATTAGAGAAATTATGTAGAAAGCGCTTTCCAGTCTCCGTGTTTGCAACATTTTATTATTATTCATTATTAAGCGTTTAGGAGGGGGGTGAATAATGGCGTCTCTTCTTCTCTTTTCTACAATGGACTACAAAACTTCTTACTCTTTGCGCTGATTTATCTCATTCAGAGGACTTGTGATAATTTTAAGAAAAGGAAAAACAGTTTATAGATAAAGAAGAAAAAAAAGATACTCCTCGAATATGTACTTACATATGGATGCAAATCCCATTCCTAGAAAAAGATTCTTTTTTTTCCAAATTAAATTATTGATTGGACTTCCAATACGTGTATGTGTACTAATGAGTGTATATGGATATAAGTGGACGGTATATGTTATGACTGTATAATGCATAAATGACTGGATATGAGTGTATCTGCTGGTCTTTCAGAGTCAAGATGTGTTGTTTTACGTCTGCACAATTTACCAATATCTTGTAGGGAACTATCTTCAACTTTACAACATTGAGAGGAGAGAGAGAGAGAGAGAAGAGGGAGAGAGAGAGAGAGACAGACGAGAGAGACGAGAGAGAAGACGCACCGTATCTGATGGTAATATGTTTATGAATTTATTGTAGCGGCATTTAAGTGCGCCTTTCGTGACGTAATGGTTATGGACAGTATCATTTTTGATGGACCTTATTCGCATTCCCATTCTGTGTGCGCTTGTAGTGGCAGATGACTCACCTGGTTGCCTTAAGTGCCAAACTAAACATAGATTATTGCATTCAAATACATATATTTTTGGAGCTGTTTCTACACACGATGACACACACAACACATACTTAGCGCTTGCATGCACATTCACACACACACATCACAATTACAGGCATAAGCTATTATTATAGATATAGTAGTGTGGATGTGTGTGAACCGAATATGTACTCGGTATATACTAATTAATGCAACTGAACGTGTTGTGTTGGTGTCTGGTGTGTGCGTGGCGTGTGTTGTGCGCGCGGCGTGGTGTATGTGTGTGGTGTGTTTTTGTGTGTGTGTGTGGTGGTGTGTAAGACAGAGATGAGAGAGATTCACACTTATTTCTATGAGTGTTGCATGTTAATTGGTCAGGTTCAGAATTTTCATCCATACATCACGAACATGAGTTTCAAAAAAATGAATTTAATTAAATATCACACCACACACACACACACCACCAACACATACAACCACCATACACCACAAATCATGCAAGCAGCGGCACGTACGGCAATGCACTACGTATTACTGTGTGTACTGCAGAGAAGACATGCTTCAATATACAGTCACAGGTTGGTGTAGGTTGCAAGTTACTTTTTGCAGACCATTGTTAGTCAAGCTCGGTTGTGGGGTGTGCGTCCCACGTTAATAGGACTTGTGCCTGACGCCGCTACAAGTGGCGTGTTACCGCGGTAATATCATATGGTTCAACGTGGCTTCGGCCTCTGCGAACCATTGATACTAATTACGGCCGTCGATCCCAGCGGGCCGTCCCCCCAGGCAAACACCTGCCCCTCGATTTACAAGGGGCAAGGGCTGGTTATGCCCAGTGCCTGAGGCGCCCCCCTTGAGGGAGAATGCGACGGGATCGACGCAATTTTTTCACCCTGCCACTCCATGAGCTTCGGCTTGTGGTGTCCCACGTTAATAGGGACTTTGTGCCTGACCCGTACAAGTGGGTACGCGGTAATATTCATGTTGATATGGTCAACATGGCTTCGGCCTCGGACCATTGATATAATTAACGGCGTCGATCCCAGGGGGCCATCCCCCCCCCCCAGGCAACACCTGTCCCTTGATTTAAAGGGGCAGGGCTGGGTTTATTGCCAGTGCCTGAGGCGCCCCCCTTGAGGGAGAATGCCGACGGATCGACGCAATTTTTCACCCGCCACCCCATGAGCTTCGGTTTGTGGGTGGTCCCACATAAATAGGGCCTTGTGCCTGACCCGTACAAGTGGGGTACGTGGAAAATATCATGTAGATATGGTCAACATTATTAATAATGTAAAACAATTTTTATTAATAACTGAAGGTTTAAAAGAATGAAATCATGGAGAATTTGACGTAAATAATTAAGGGAATTGTGACTTGAGTAGTAATATGATTTGTTTCGGTTACAGACAGAAAAACACACAATCTCCATTATAATAAGATATATATAAAATCCAAAAGTCCAGAGAAGAAATCTTCCTTACGACACAAGAGTTTTATTTAAAAAAAACCTGTCGCAGTTTGAGAGCTCAATGTGGGCTTTTAATGTTAGAGTCACAGAGCAAATATATAATAGTCTAACTCTCCCGACTCATCAGATGCATCTGATGAGTCGGGAGAGTTAGACTATTTGTCTAAGCTCCCTGAAATAGACTATAAAGCTAAATCTCTAAGTCTTTTTGTTATTTCTTATATAATATATATACTATATAATATAAATATATATATATATATACTCATTCGGAGAGAGAAGAGAGAGAGAGAGAGAGAGAGAGAGAGAGAGAGAGAGGGGGGAAAGAGGGAAGAGGGGAAGTGTTCGTGTGTGTACATAAATTGAATTAGCATAAACATTTCTAAACAGGTGGTGGTGATGTTGGTAGTGGGTGGTGACAGAGAATACATGAGCATCATTAAAGCAAACTATGAAATCAGAAAATCAATAAATTTGGAAAAAAAAAAAAACAACATTTAAGATGGCGACGAACGAGGACTAACATTTCTGTCAGCGTCACGTGATTTTTTTTAATTTTATTTTCTTCATTTTCCCGCTCATCAATATTCGTCTTCGTTGAAATCAACCGAGTTCACATAATCCCCGACATATTTGTCTGATATTTCTAAACATGGTCGCTTAAAAACAAAAAAACAAAAAAAAACAGAGAAAACAAAAAAGAAAAAAAAAAGAAAGAAAATGAACTCGTGTCGTACATCGTCTAATGTTGCCTTAGAAACGGAAAAATGATTCAAAAGTTAATGGAGGACTGAGCATGAAATTTTGGCGGCAATAGCACAAAGTCGTGATCTTTTTATTTGCTGTTCGTGCAGACAACCAGTGAAAGGTTTCCATCTTGTTTTTTTTTCTCAATAGAAATCGAATTACTAAATTTCCTGTTAACAAATCTAACGTCATTATTTCGTGAATTTGAAATTTTTTTAAAAGTTGAGAATCTGCTATTATTAATTAGTTCTACTTGAATACAATAAACAGTGGAGGCACTTGGTGTGTAATGTTTATCCAAGTAAGAAATATACTGTGTGATCCAAGTTCAAATCCTGGACGAGACTGTTTGCATTTCACATAGTGCTGATAAACTTGGGAAAGGTATGAGTCCAACTATTCTCCCGTCAGCTATGGGTAAATGCAAGTGCAGACTGAGCTCTTTAACCTTGGCTAGGTAACCGGCCTAGGTAAAGGAAAACTCTAAATTTACATCTGAATAATGTGTAAAAAAAGTATCGAGATTTTTGTACTTTTTGACACACCTTGTATTCTGTAAAAAAATAAAGTTCTATTCATTATTTTTTCCGAATACAAGGTGTGTCAAATAGGTACCAAGTTTAAAGCTGTATTTACCAAGATAGAAATGAAGAATGAATGGAACGTTATCTTTTTCAGATTACAAGGTCTATCAAAAAGTACAAAAAATCTCGATACTTTTTTGACACACCTTATATATATATATATAATATATATATATATATATATATATATATATATAAAAAACATGAGAACCTCGTGTGGTGTAATAGTTACTAAGCTAGATTAGCAGACCGTTGGTAGTGTGTTCAATCCTAGCTGGGCGCCCCAGACCTCTGACCTTATGTCACATCTAAGTTTAGTAAATAACTAATTAAAGTCTTTATTGGTACGCATTTTCCACTAATTTGATAGAGTTAAAATTCTCTAGCGTAGGCAATAAAGTTGATGCGCACTTATCGTAATGGTTATCGTTGAAGGAACTGGTATTAGTGACTGGAGCTCAAATTCTGGACAACCGTCAGCGTTACCATTCGCACTAATAGGAAACGCTTAAAAGAATCTATTTCCCTCTCTCCATTGGTTCGGCAACCAGTCTAAGACAAGGGAAACTGAATTCAAACCAGCTGTAAGTAAAGTAAAGTAAAATCGTCGGGGTGGCCTAAAGTCGGTATCAGCCAGACAGAGAGGGAGTCAACCTCTTTTCACTAGCGATAGACCAAGGAGATTGTTTTTGCGTCTGAGGTGGAGCACCACACCTACCATCAACTTTTCACTTTACCGCACAGATCCCTGTTCTACTCATACGCTGAGTTGGCGAGGGTCGGTATCGAACCAGAAACCTTGTAGCTCCTAGTCGGACGCTCCGCTTATTAGACCCTGTACCACATCTTGCCCGTGGCGGGGTGGTAAATGCAAACAGAGAATAAAGCAATTCCAAATTCAATTTGAAGCTTTGATAGTTTCAGGTCTACGCTTGCGCTCATCCTGCTCATTATGATTTAACACAGAATATGATAATTAAATGATACTTATTGTTGTCATGGAATATCCTCCCCTCTCTCTCTCTCTCTCTCTCTCTCTCTCTCTCTCTCTCTCTCTCTCTCCCATGTAGTCTGACTATATATATAGTGAGCATGGCATTATACTGGGCTGGCTTCGAGGATTAGTAGCGTGCTTCATTATTCATTGTCTGTCTTATTGTATCTCTCAGCAATAAAATACTCTATCTTAAATCTACGAAAGATGTTGAATGATCCTTCCACTTGATCACAACCTTGTCTGATTGTATCCCCTTTAAGGACACAACACTTATAAAGTACTTTTTCTTATTTAAATAGGTTAGGAGTTGATATTGAACTTAATGGCCAAGAAAGGTGGCATTTAAGCGTGTTGTTGAGTTTCGAACAGATGAGAAAAAATATACATTATATATTAAGGTCATCGGGTGGCCTAGTGTCGGTATCAGCTAGACAACGAGGGAGTCTATCCTCTTTTCACTAGCACTAAACCAAGGAGATTGTTTTTGCGTCTGAGGTGGAGTACCACACCTACCACCAGCTCCTCATTTTACCGCACAGATCCCTGTGTTACACATACGCTTAGTTGGTGAGGGTCGATATCGAACCTGGAACCTTGCGATTTCCTAGGCAAGTACTCTACCGACTGAGCTACACCAGCTCATTACCATTATATATAGTAAGTAAAAAAAAAAGTAAAGTCGTTGGGGTGGCCTAAAGTCGGTATAAGCCAATCAGCGAGGGAGTCTATCCCCTTTTAATAGCGCTAGACCAAAGAGATTGTTTTTGCATCTGAGGTGGAGCGTCACACCTACCATCAGCTCCCTACTTTACCGCACAGATCCCTGTGCTACTCATACGCTGAGTTGGCGAGGGCCGGTATCGAACTAGGAACCTTGTGGTTTCTAGCCGAACGCTCTACCAACTGAGCTAAACCGGCCCTTCCCATTATATAGTAAACTTACATAATTTGCCTTTTTTTAAAAAGATGATTTGCTGTTAAAGATTCTTATATCACATAATTTGTAATTAGACAGTATATATATATTATATATTATATATATAATATATATATATATATATATTATTATATATATATATATGTATAGATGTGAGGTATCCAAAACTTGGTAGTAGGGGATGATTCTATATGTGATATCTAAGACACACTAAAAATATTCTTTTTTCTCATTTGACTTCCTGTCGCCATGGTGGCAGTCTTTTAATGTATACATATTGTAAGGAGAAAAAAAAATTTTTGAGGGGGGGGGGAGAAGATTCTACATTGAGGAAAGTTTTTCTGTTATGCAATTCAAATTATTGATGATTCTCCATCTGATGAGACGAACTGGGGAGCTTTGTTAAATCAACTTAGATTTATAAAGGCCCCAATTTTGGTCGAAATAAATTTATTATGGAATAACGGTGTTGAGTTTTTCCTCCCTTTCAAAGATATACACACACATATATATATATATATATGTGTGTGTGTATTCGTGTATGTGTCTGGAGTTGATATTGAACTTAATGGCCAACAAAGGTGACATTTAAGTGTGTTTAAAGTTTCGAAACAGATAAGAAAGTGTACCATTATATACTAAACTTACATAATTTGCCTAATTAGTATTTTTTTTTTTACTGTCATGTCACAATTTGTAATTAGACAGCAGAGCAATAAATAACCTTCTTCTCTCATGGCTTGTCTGCTTTTTATTGAATTAAAAAAAGAAATTTGCCGACCCACAAAGATTGCGATCAATTACAATCAATTTAGAAAACTATTAACTTTACTGAGAGTCAACTTTGATTAAAATTTTCGACCTATGAGATTCAAAATCAATCTTAAATTAGCACCATTAATGGCTTTTTAAAAAATTAAACGCTTCAAATGATTCTCTCTTCACCTGTTGTAAATTAACTGATAAAAAGAAAGCCAAAGGCAGTCTTCTTCTAGAATAAGTTAATAATGTCTAATTCTAATTGCAGAATCTTTTCTGCGAACGGGGAAAAAGTAGCAGGTGATTATTAGTAGCGATTTAACAATTTTTCTTCTTGGCTTAAATGTATTGTGTTAGTCTAGCAGTTATTCTAAGACTATCAATAAAAAACAACAAAACAAACAAAGGATCAAAACTTAGTTCAATTCTAAAGGTTTATTAAACAACAAAACAATGACTAACAATATAAACATCCTTCCTAATATATAGAGTGGAGTTTAAAAGACTACCCGTCCGATGGAGAGGGAAATTAAGGATATTTGGTATTAAGTAATATCTTCTATTTGAGTATTTTATGAACAACTCGAAGCGGCTACCCGGTGTTGCCTGGGTAGAAGGGGGTAATAAAAAGTTAGTCTTGCTGATCCACTGATTGTTTTGGTCTTACATAATTGATTTATGTTTTAATCACGAACGCAACCAATGACTTTCCTTTCTCTTACGATTCAAATCCTAGGCGTAGAAGGTAAGTATTTATCAACACTAACAGCACCTGTGGATATACCACAGTATGATAATTTAATTATTACAACGTTTGATATGTTTACCTAAGAGCAATTGCTAAATAGTTCAATATGTAAAAAGTATAATAATATTGATTTAACTCTCTCTCTCTCTCTCTCTCTCTCTCTCTCTCTCTCTCTCTCTCTCTCTCTCTCTCTCTTTTTATTCTTTCTTTTCTTCTTTTCAATTTTCCTTATCTTCGATTGAAACATTGAAGCAGTTAGCGTTATCGCTTCCGCGCGCATACACCCTCTCTCGCTCTCTTTCCCCAACTATCTTTCTTTCTTTTTTATATAAAAAGTTTTTTTATAAAACTAAGGCCTACATTGAGTCCCTAACGAAGAATGCACTCACTAATAACAACTCAAAAACATTAAACCTGCCATTGGAAAATAGAATTTAAAATACAACAAAAATAGAAGAGAACACGTTGTGCTGACCCATCTTCACATAGGCCACACCTACATCACCCATCATCATTTACTAGAGAGCACAGAATCCCCAATATGCACTACATGCCAAGAGAGATTTACAGTGAAGCATATACTGCTAGAGTGTGTAGACTTTGATTTAGTGCGAACAAAATACTAACAAGCAAGTAATTTGAAAAAATATTTTCTCGAAAATAAGACCATCCAGGATTTTCTTTTCCTAAAAGAAGTGGGATTGTACTAAAAAATTTGAGTAATTGAACAATAGTTAAAATCTATACATATATACATTTATTTTCTACCAAACTATCGCTATGAATTTAAAAGTTAGTCGGCATTAAATGATCCACCGAGGTTGATATGCCGTCAAACAAACCAAGCCAAACCAAATCAAACCAATGACCTCTGGGATTAAGAAAAAACGCTTTAATTGTGGTGCTGCTATTTGTGAATTTTCTTTTCATATGGAAATCCGATCTCACTGAAAAGTATAAACGACAATTCTTCCAAGCTGGGGTTGAGTCTGTGTTGTTATATGGCTGCACCACTTTGACCAACGAAGCGCCTGGAGAATAAGCTAGATGTGAGCGGCAAAAGAATGCTGCGTACGATCTTCGTGGAAACAACACCCTCAAGGTAGCAGCTGTACGGCCACTTGCCCCCTATCTCACAAACCATCCGCGTGAGACGAACAAGACATTCTGGAGAAGCAAGGACGAATTTATAAGCGACATTCTCCTGTGGAAACCAGCATATGGGCATGCTAATGTAGGCCGCCCAGCAAGGACCTACACTGACCAGCTCTCTGTGCGGATACTGGATGCTGTGCAGAGGACCTTCCGGGAACAATAAATGATAGAGAAAGTTGGCGATAGATTGTCATGGATATTCGTGCTAATTGCGCGACATGATGATGTGCAAACCTGTTTAGAAATATATTTTATCATCTAAGATGTTTTTAAGCACACTACTTCATTGTTCAAATATCTGTTATGAATCACCTTATATTATAACTATAAGCGGCTACTCGGCGTCGCCTAGGTAGTCTCGCAGATCCATTATTATTGAATCGGGAGTTGGATCCTCGCAGGATGTCCCATTAAGACCCCTATGTAAAAAAAAGACCTTGCATTGATCCAGATACTCTGAAAATAAAAATCAATGTCTCCTATTTGAAATTCTAAACATTCCATTAAATTTTATTTTTTAATTATCTTCACGAATATGAATCAAATCTTCAATATTTTTGTTCAAAATCCTTTTATTCAGATGATGATGATGACGATAATGATGATGATAATGATTTGTGAAATCTGACGAACCTTAGAATGACCCCCCCCTTTTTTTAAATAATCAACTCTGGAACACTGAAGAACAACAGAAATATCAGCCATTGATCTGCTGCTGGCTTTACCTTATCCTGGCGCTTTCTTTGGGAACTAATTAAGGAGAGGAATTATTTCTCCGTTTTTACCACGGAAACCAAGGTGTGCTCATTTGTAGATATTGTTCATACAGGATGGCACCAATGGGTGGGCTAATAATCGCTTTAGAAATGTAAAGACTATTTTAGAGAGGGTAGATACTTTTTTACGACGTCACATAACGAAAGATATCTTTACTGACAAAAGGTAAATAAAATTAGAAGGATTGAAAGAAGAATATAAGGTTTTTAAAAGTCAAGATGTCACGAACAATGAAATTACTTTTTTAAAAATGCGATGTTATGCTAATACATATATATATATATAATATATATATATATATATATATATATATATATATATATATATATACTAGCAAATATATGCACCCTCCGGGTGCAAGTATTTAAGTTTTAATGTAATGAAATATATTTAAATTGGAAGGGCTAATGAAACTAAATAAGAATGCAGATAAAAGATTTACTCTTCCATCACTCCCGTCTCTCATGACTAATTTTTCCTAATTTTTTTTCCTAACTATTTAGTTTTCCTAACTATTTAGTTAAGATAGGAAGTAAGAATAAAATTACAATTATTTCTTCTTGTTAAAGGATTTCTTTAAAGATTTATTGAAGAGATTTTTGCTCATATTCATTGAGGAAAAACCAAACAATTAGAAATCAATAATACCAAGCACATATATTTATTAAAATCAAATTATTAATATCAATATGCAAATAAGCCTTCCCGTTGACACTGTACACCGCTATTTTGTAGTATATATAAATACAATTGCATGTAATTAGTATGTATATGTGGCTAACAGTATTAATAATGTAAAACAATTTTATTAATAATTGATGTTTAAATAAAAAAATAAAATCATGTAGAATGTGATGCAAATAACTAAGGGGATTGTGACTTTAGTAGTAATATAGTTTCGGTTACAGACAGAAAAACACACAATCTCCATTATAATAAGATATATATATATTGGTTTGGTTTGTTTTGTTTTACGACATATCAACCTCAGTGGGTCATTTAATGCCGATAAAGTTTTGAAATAAATCAATTCTTAATGGATAATACCATTTTGTTTATCAACTCATGTTTTTCTATTCAACCTATAGATGGGGCCCTAACAGGTACTACCACTCCGGGTCAGAGTGGACCAGGGAGCAATGGTGATGAAGGGGTGCTTCACATTCCCCAAACCTCCGAAACTGGATCCTCACCATCAGATAGAGTTTAACGTCATTCCCAGAATATGTAGACCCTCAGTCACCGCCTTCTAGCACCCATATGATAGAAAGGGGTTGGGGCTTGCCATAAGGACAATAGGGTTGGGAAAATCATATAGGTGATAGGGCTTGACGTGACCAGCCGATTGATCGGAGGAGGCCTCTCCGACCGTCTAGCCCAAGATAGGGCCAAAGTGGAGTATTGCAAGTCATGAACTGCTCATCCACCTGGGTTCTATCCTTGAGCATCACGTGTCGCCACCCACGACCAACAGGTGGCCCCATTCGGTGAGTCTTACTCCTCTGTAGAGGTGCAGTCGGTGCATTCTAACGCCCCACCGACAGGGCGGATATATATATATATATATATATATATATATATATATATATATATTAGCATAACATCGTATTTATATGTATGTATATATATATATATATATATATATATATATATATATATATCAATGTTCAAAAATTTTTTTCTTCCTGGTTGATGTTTGGTAGTATATTTTTACAATCAAACTCTCTGCCGGGTTTTTTCTCTCCGCAAGGATCTACCAACACGCTTGGTAATTATATTATATATATATATATATAACAGGCATACCGAATCTTTCTTTTATATATATATATATATATATATATATATTATATATATATATATATATATATATATAATAGTTATGTACCAATTTAATTTTCTTGTGAACGTTTTCGGTGATATTGGAAGCATTGTAAACATTTAAAAAAAAGCAATTAAGTTCTTATAGCTAACCGTTGTTTTGTCCTTGGTCCGCTTTATTTTTTCCAATATTTCGGTTGGCATCCACCCTTTATCAAGGTTTTTGTGTAGACAACTGAGTATAATTGAATATATATATATATATATATATATAATATATATATATATATATATATATATATATATATATATACGAGACCCGTTGGGTCACCCACTGAGCTGAACAGCCCACACTGGCGTACCTGTGTGCTGGTTTCTACAGGAGAACGTCACTTATGAGTTCATTCTTGATTCTCCAGCAGTGTTCAGCATATCTTGTTCGCCTGAGTCGGATGGTTTGTGGGATAAGTGGCAAGTGGCTAAACAGCTGCTTTCTCGTGGGGTGTTGTTCCCACAACTTGTTTAAGATTACACGCAGCATTCTAACTTGATTTTACTTAATTCGCAGCTTAATTTATTTGAATTTATTGGAAAAGGGAAATGAGGACAAATAAGTTGATTTGAATTAATTCTCTGCTTTAGTCATGAAAAACTTGTAGATTTTTAGATAGAATATAGTGTAATAAGTAATTGAGAGTTACCTCCCCTATTTTATAATTACCTCCCCTTTGAGAAACTCTTTGGTGTTTCTAAGAGTATATAAGCACTCGGTAAAATGTAACATTATTTAGAATAAAGCTTTCTTAAACCTATCCGTGTTTTCGTTTATCATTACCAAAGATAGATTACCAAAAATCAGTAAATATTCCAAATTTAATGTGAAGTTCAACACGTTATTCATCAATGAATTCTTTTATAAGAAGCAGTGAAGAAGAAAAATGGCGGACGATAGTGAGTCAGCAAATCGTGGCTGTTCACCCAGCAGAGAATCTAAATTAGACTCTTTGGGGAAATATCCTTCCCATAAATTGCTTGCTTCTCACTCGTTAGATTCTTTTCAGGCTGAATCAGATACGATGGAACCATGACAATCTAATCAACGAGCAAGCTCTCCCCACCCCTCAAACCACTGGATCATCAGTGTTCAGTAATTAGGATCATTCATTCAGTAAAAGCAACTTAAAGCTTGATTAAAGCGACAGGCTGGTTGGTTGGTTGGTGGGTTTTATGGTTAAACCTTTTTATAACCCAGCTTATAAAGAGGGTAACTATGAATTCTTTAAGCGAGAATAAAACTCTTTGACAACAGGATTTATTTCAGAAATTTGGCACCTGTCGGTATATGTGTGTGGGTGTGCGCATGTCAAGTATTTGTGTGTAGGGGTTACAACGACGACAAGATTCAACGCTTCCTCAACAACATGGCAGCGAGCTGGTATGAAATTGGCATACAAAAACTCCCATAGCGCCTACAAAAATGCATAGACTGAAATGTCAATTATGTAGTAAAATTGATATATGTTCAAATTTTAAATTGTGTTGAAATATTTTCTGTATATAAGGCGTACTGTAAGTCACGTGATTTAAATCCCAACCAATCAACAGCCCGAATACGTGGTAAGTTAACTATTTAATCGCTGATATTGACAGCCTTTAATTTTGCACTTTATTCGATATTGACAAACGGACCTGCAAGTCATTAAGGGACATCAAGGAACAACCAAAGGATCATATCCAACACTGATGGATACCAAGGAGCAACCAAAGGTTTCTTCACTAAGGATCGAGCTCTGCTTAACACAAAGGATCTCCACTGAACAGTGCTCACACTTGAAGCTTAAGGATGGCCACAAAATCGTAACAAATTGATGTAAACATCATTGACAATAAACAATAAACATTTCTGTGATAAACAATAAACAATAAACATTTCTGAGATTTCTAAATATTTTAGAGACCTTACATTTGGAATTACTCCCGTAGTTCATTCTATTTATTTATTTATCTATTGTTTTGCATTTTTTGAATTAATTTATTTCTACTTTGGGTACTAATGCAGAATAGTGCGCAAGAGATAATATAATTATATTACGTATAAAAAGCATTACATTTCACGAAAATATCCGAAACCTTTGAGGCGCTGTGGTTAGGGTTTGGGTAAGAGTTAGGATTTGTTTTAGGATAAGAGTTTGTATTAGGGTTATGGTTAGAGTTAGGGTTAAGCAACTTCGCTAGTTTCCGTAATTTAATGCTATTTATACGAACCAGTTTAGCTCAGTCGGTAGAGCGTTCGACTAGGAACCAGAAAATTCCGAGTTCGATACCGGTCCTCTCCAACTCAGCGTATGAGTAGCACAGGGTTCTGTGCGGTAAAGTAAGGAGCTGATTGTATGTGTGACACTCCACCTCAGACGCAAAAAAAACAATCTTCTTGGTCTAGCGCTAGTGAAAAGGGGATAGACTCCCTCACTGTCAGGCTGATATCGACTTTAGGCCACCCCGATGATACGTAAAATGCGATCCTAATGATATTATATCTTGCGCGCTATTCTGTATTTGTATCCTACTTTGTATTCAAATCTGTTTTCTATATTTTTTTTTATTAAATGTCCCTGCACTTTCTGTCACCTCTCTTGTCTTTTATTTGTATCCACAGAGGTTAACCGATCGCCTGATAATCATACCGGAAGTCGTTTTCTTTAGCTAGAAACGATCTCGTTTATTGACGAGACTTCATTAATTCGTTGACACAAACGCGAGTTGATATAAAATCCTCCCTCGTTAGCGTTTCCATGGTGATTGCCATTTTTCATCGACTGCAGTGAAAACGCCCGTAACTTATGGGCGTCACACATACATATATTCAATACAATTCAACAACAACAGTAAATAAGCTGTCGTTGATTGAAACGGGGATTTGGTCTCTTGCCATGGTGTATAATTGAATATTAATGTAAAGTGGGAGATGGAACACATAGCAATACGACCGATTCAAATAGGAAATTTCCAGAGACTTGCACTGCATCTGACAATTTACTTGCAGAGGAGAGAAAACACATCCGGGGTGTCGCCACCAATACTTGCTAATCAACGTTACCTCTAGTTCTGCTAAGATGCATACAATTTTAATTTAAAATCAGGTGCGTATCGCATAAATGCGTCCTAGCCTCCTGCCCTAAAAAACGACAGTGGTGGTGGGTTGGGTAAGTGTTGCAAGGGAAGATATTTCCCCCACAAGAAGTTTAAACCACTAAAATATATTTTAAAGAGGGGGAGGGTTAAAATATTTACATTTACTTGTCGAGAAAAGACTTGGAGTGGGGGGTAAAATATCACTTTCATATCGCATTAACTTTTCGGGAAAAACGCCTTCAAACAGCTAGGGAGTTAAATCGTAGCGCGGGTTGGTTTTTCAGCATTCACTTTTGGACTAATACCCCTGGAAAAGGTATGAACCTATTCATCTTTCAGCAATAGATTAAATACTACTACTACTGTTCTTCTACAAGGATGGCTTTGACATTAAATAACCCAATGTTGATATACCTTTAAACAAAGAAACCAAACCAAAACAACTCTGTATTTTTTGGTGACGGGAGATTTTTGTTTGGTTTGGTTTGTTTTACGGCATATCAACATCGGTGGGTCATTTAATGTCGATAAGGTTTTGAAATAAATTCATTCTTAATGGATACTCAATTCTTTTAATTAACACATTTTTCTATTTAACCCATAGATTGGGCCTAACAGGTATACCCTCCGGGTCAAAGGACCAGGGACCAATGGTGATGAAGGGGTGCCCCACATTCCTCAGACCTCCAAAACTGGAACCTCACCATCAGATAAATTTTTACATCATTCCCAGGAAATTAAGACCCTTAGCCACCGCCTTCTAGCACCCATATCATAAAAAGGGTTGGGGATTGCCATAAGGGCAATAGGGTTAGGACAATCATATGGTGCTAGGACTTGATGTGACAAGTCGATTAATCGGAGGGGCTCGCAACAGGAGATACAGTGAGTGTATTGTAAGCCTCACCGACGGAGCGGCCATTTTTTAAAAAACAATTACAATAATCTTCTACGTGCAATGATCAGGTCAGCGAAAACAAAGCTACTAAAACTTTGGCATTGTGTGACGAGCATCTGAGTCAGTTCTTTGTTTATAGGACGTTAATCCTAATATCTGCTTGAATTTCAATCGGATCAGGTCAGGGGGGATTAAGATATGCAGCCTTAACAGGTCGATTAAAAGAAATAAAACTACTTTAGATGTTAATTATCTTCGAAAGTACAGTGTGTCAAAATAAAAAAAAAAGTCCTGCAACGGATTTGAAATGTAACAACAAAGATGGCGGTCTTGTTGAAATGTGATAATCAAAACGTACACAAAAGATCAAATGACAAGAGTTGAATTTTCATGTTTTTTACTAAATGATTCTATCATTTGTATAGCATGAGTTATGTTAAATTCAAAAACTGGTGCAAGAAAAGTCACGCGCACGGTACCGAGATATACACACATTCACATTCACATACATATATGTATGCACACTCATACATTTATATGTATACATATATGATCGTATACACAACTCCCCCCTCACATATATGTATGCATACACATACATTTATATGTATACATATATGGTCATATAAGCAACTCCCAAGAACCCTCCCTCACATATATAAGAGCATTCAAAAAGAACCCACCTCAAAGAGGTTTTTTTCACGGAACAGATGGACCCGCTACTTCTAATACACTCCTCTACCCAGATTTTAATAGCATGTCAAACCCTAAAAAAATACTCAAAAAATACTTCAACTTCTATAGTTCTTCTAATATGGTCCCTTTCAAAAAAAACTCTAAAAACAATTTCTTCAAATCAGAAATTTTCTCCTGACGATGACCTAAGGTCGAAACTAGTTGAGAATAAATAACATATAAGAAATATTCCTGTTTGTCTTATTACTTTTTGTTCATACTATATATATATATATATATATATATATATATATATATATATATATATATATGGTGTCTATAAAGTCATGTAGCAGACTTAAAATGTAACAACAAAGAGGGAAGTTGAAATGCAATAATAAAAACATACATAAAAAATCAAACTACAAGAGTTGAATTTTCATATGTTTTTTTTTTACTAGATGATTCTATCATTTGTACAACATGAGTTATTAAGTTTTCAATTTTAAAGCTGCTGCAAGACTTTATGAACACTCTGTATTATAGATGAGAATAGTGTAGATTTGGTTGGTTGGTTGGTTGGTTGGATTTAACGACATGTCAACCCTTGTTGGTTTATTTAATGCCGATGATGTTTGCGTTTTATTCGTTTTTGTTGGCTATTCAAATTTTCTTTAAAGCTATTGTTTGATCTAAACTAAAAGTAAAAGCAAAATTGGTGGAGTGACATATTGTCGGTATCAGTCGGACAGCGAGGGAGTCTATCCACTTTTCGCTAGCGCTAGACATGGTAGATTGTTTTACTTTTTTCTGACGTGGAGTGCACACTTACTGTCAGGCCGCTTTTTACCGCACATATCAGATTACCTAAGCTCTACTAAAGCACTGAGTTGGCGAGAGCCAGTATCGAACCCGGAACCTTGTGATTTTCAGTCGGATGATCTACTGACTGACTAAACTGGCCCTAATCTATTTAACCCATAAATGGGACTTAAATAGGTGTAATGGCGATGAAGGAGTACTCACCGCTTGATGTAGTTTAACGTCATATCCAGGACAGTAAAACCTTCAGTCACAGACTTCTAGCATATATATGATAAAAGGGAAGCGCGTGGTATAATGGTTAAAGTCATGGGAAATGGACTCGTCGCCCCGAGTTCAAATCCTGGACGTGGTAATTGCATTTCACTTAGCGCTAATACCCTTGGGAAAGGTATGAATCCTACTCTCCCTCCAGCTATGGGTAAATAGCAGGGCAGACTGGGTTCTTTAACCATGTTTAGGTAACCAGTCTAGGAGAAGGAAAACTCTGAATTCAAACCTGTTGAACTCCGCTTAAGAAATTGACCTTGTGTCGTATCCTGCTCGTGCGGAGGAGTTGGTAAATATATAATATATATATGATAAAAAAGGGTTGGTAGGTGGGGTTGCAATACGATCGGCCAATCATATAGATGCTAGGACTCATTGTAACCAGCCCGTTGATCGGAAGGGGGCCTCTCCAACCGTCTATCTAGCCCAAGTAAAGGCCAAAGTAGAGTGTTGCATGTCATGGACAACCCAGCCACCATAATTCCGTCCTTAAGCATCATGGGTCGCTCCCAAAGCCAACAGGTGGACCCATTGGGGGAGGGTCTTATCTCTCTATGGTGGTACAGTAGGCGTATTTTACAATCCTAACAGGAGAGTTGGGGTGGGGGTAGTGTAGGAATTTCCTAAAACTCTGCATTTCTTTACTCATAAAATAGATTGATCGAGTATATTTATTCAAGCTGGGATTAATCAAGAAGTTTAAAAATATCTATTCGAGAAATTTTCAGAAATACGTTATCATGTTACTCTAGCAGTTATTCTGAAGCTAACAACGACAAATAAATTGATGAATTGTTAAAATAATTAATGATCACGGGTCATCAGTGTGCCTAGACTTAGCAGGCTGCATCAAAACGGGATCGATACTCAACCGATTTTTCGTCAATCAGAGACGCTATTACCGAGCTAACAGCACAACACAATAAAGAAAGGGAATGTTTAATGATATAAACACACACACACACACACACACACACACACACACACACACACACACACACACACACACACAGAGCTAGTGTAGTGGTTAGAATGTCCGCCTGACAGGTAGAGTTCGAATCACGCACAAAGCACTGCCCTGTCTATAGCTCTGCTGATGAGGCCTAATGGGCTGAAATGTACATACAGAGATGACTTTTTCTGGATTTGTTTACGCTTTACATTTAAACCGATATGCACGCCTAATTCATTTAGTTATAATTAATTAATTAACAAAATTAGGTATGACTTTAATTAAGCACATAATCTCCCACAAATTGTTGGCCTTCGCCATTTTCAAACACACTGTTTGACTACTTCATATATATATATATATATATATATATATATATATACACACACAGGTATATCAAAGAGTATCGAACTTTTTTGTACTTTTTGACACACCTTTTGTTCTAAAAAAAACAACGTTCCATTCATTAATTTTTTCCAGAATACAAAGTGTGTCAAAAAGTATCAACTTTAAAGGTATATTTACCAAGATAGAAATGAAGAATGAATGAAACGTTATTTTTTTCAAATACAAGGTGTGTCAAAAAATACCAAGTTTAAAGCTGTATTTGCCAAGATAGAAATGAACAATGAATGGAACGTTAATTTAATTCAGAATACAAAGTGTTTCAAAAAGTAACAAAAAATCTCGATACTTTTTTGACACACCTTATATATACGTGTTGCTAAGAGTGCACTGACTTTTTTAAGAGAGTCAAGTGTGAGAGAACAATCAGTCTGATGGAGACGGAACAAGGATATCTGGTATCTTCTATTATCTGTCCTTGCGGAGATGAATTCTTTCAACCTTATCGTGGATATGGTCCGTAGGTGTCTGTTGAATATGAGCACCAAACCTCAAAGATATCTGGTATCTTTTATTATCAATCCTCTTGTAGATGATTTCTTTCAAGTTTATCGTGGGGCTGATCCGTAGGTGTCTGTTGAATATGAACACCAAAACTACTCGACGCGACACGCGTTTGCTATGTCCATACATAGATTCTCTCTCTCTCTCTCTCTCTCTCTCTCTCTCTCTCTCTCTCTCTCTCTCTCTCTCTGAACTACATATATAGAAGCAGACATATTTTACTGATTGTTATTTGATAATTAAATCAAACAGGTAAATAGTTTTTTTTTGTTAATAAGGATCTCTCCTTGGATGTGGAATGATAGGCATATATGTATTTGTATCTACCTAACCCCTCCGCACGTGCAGGATGTGACACAAGGTCAATTTCTAAGCGGAGTTTAACAGGTTTGAATTCAGGGTTTTCCTTCTCTTAGAAGTTTTTCCTTCTTTTAGACCTTAAGGTTGCTACTTCCAGGATGTGTAAAAAACGGCACACATAACACTTGTGTCGTTCCCATCTAGCCTTTTCTCCAGACATTTCGTTTAATCAGTGGTGCAATCCTACAGTAGTACTGACACTGCATATCGCGTATTTCTACATAATATCCATTAAATGACAGAAGGATGTCTTTTTCAGTATTTGTGAAAGCCAATTAAGATGACCCAAATGTTTATCACGGCTATACAAAAAAAGTAAACCTACCACGCGAAGAAACATATGCAATTAAAACCATCTAATTGACTGTCATGACTTCTAAAATCCGGCACTACAAGGCAAATTGCTGGAAGGAACTATTCCGAAAGACCGAGGAAGGAAATATTCTGAATTTCATCAAAGAAATTCGGCTTGACAAAAAGTGAAATTAATGAACAGAAGACGGAATACATAGAAAAGCCCTACTATTTAATCCATAGCACCAAAACTAAATGGAGAATAATAGTTTCATACCTTTCCCCAAGTGTGACCAAGTTTGGTGGTCCCTGACTTATAGGAAAAGGCAATAAATGCACTAAGAAATTATCGACTAAAAGATGAGTTGGTTTCCCGATATAACATCGGTTCAAGATAATATTGAGCTTTTGTTTAAGAAGGAGTGAATTATTCTAATAAGTATTTCACGGTTATCTCTGTTATATCGAGAATTTGGACGATTAAAAATGGCTGGTATTATTTGGATTTTTCAGACTATTGTCCTCATCTTTATTGTTATCTGTACAACGTTTCGGCCGATATGCCCCCAGCCTTCTTCAGGTATTTCTTGCCGAACTTGGGAGCCTTCTCGAATTCGGGAACCTTTATATTGTAATTAGGAACATTCTTGTCACAATCAGGAGCCATCACGGAACTTTGAACCCAACACATTATTCAATCCACGGAGGTGTCCTGTTCTCATTCCGCTAACCATAGCTGAGGTACAGGTGTTAAGCTGTGTTAATTATTATTCTATGATACTGTTGCCCTTGACCCGGATTGAACCTGCAGCCTGGAGATAACTGTCACTTAGAACTGCCTTAACCCAACGCCCTTATCGACTACGCTATGAAGGTTACGACTACGCTATGAATACTACGCTATGAAGGTTACGACAAGAAGGTTCCCGTTTTCGAGAAGGCTCCTGAGTCCAACAATAAATACCTGAAGAAGACTTGAGGGCACATTGGCCGAAACGTTGTACACATAACAATGAAGATGAGGACAATAGTCCGAATAAACCAAATAATACTAATCATCAAACCTCATCTCAAAAATCAGAGAAATAAAATTGACTGATATCATTTTTATAACATTTATTATGATAAAATAATATCCATTCTATTTCCACAGGAAATATTAAAACCCTTTTTTATTCTATTATAATAAAATAATATCCATTTTTAATTCCATTAGAAATATTAAAACCCTGGTATCATTTTAATTGCATTATAATATAATAATATCCATTTTAATTCCACTTGGAATAACAAAACTCTGGTATCTATTGTTTTGAACAAAATAAATTTTTATTTCAATAAAATGGTAGGTATGTAATTATTTATGGCCGATAAAAAAAACCCTCTCTCTCTCTCTCGTTCACAGACACCGTGTTTCAACATTTCCGCTCTCATCAGTGTGGTTAGACCCAGCAACTACTTCTAGTCAGGAACGAAATCCGACGATTTCTCATCAGCCCGGTTCATTAACCTCTCGGACGTCGGCAGCTGACAGTAAGGAGCGGTGTTTTAACTGATAAATACATACATCGGTGTATACATTTAACGATCAGCAGAGAGTTCAAATCTGTAAACAACAGACGAGCCTTGCTTTATTACGCTAGCGGTATATATATAAATGGGTGTGTGTGTGCGCAACAATGATATCTATGTTAATTAAGTTGAACATTAAAAAAATTAAGGTGATTCCGATCAATATTATTTTTTCAATCCAAAGTTAACTGAATTGATAATAATAATAATAATAATAATAATAATAATAATAATAATAATAAAATGGACAAATATCTGGACCTTGCCAGAGAACTGAAAAAGTTATGGAATATGAAGGTCAAAGTGATACCAATTGTAGTTGGTGCACTTGGAACAGTCCCAAAAGGATTGGAAAAGGGTTTGGAAAGTTTGGAAATCAGGGGAAGGATTGAAACCATTCAGAACACTGCACTGTTGCAATCTGCCAGAATACTCAGAAGAGTCCTGGAGACCTGAGTAGACTTGCTGTCACTCAGACTCCAGTGAAAGACCATCAGTTAATGCTGATGTGAAAACTCAAAAGGAGAAATAATAATAATAATAATAAAATAATAATAATAATAATAATAATAATAACCATCGTTTGTATTGATTTTTGATCCGATTTTTGAAGAATATTCTATCCTTTCGCCAACTCTGTTCCTATCTTTACCTACACATATATTCACTTAAACACCTAAAAAAAAAATCCGCATACAAATGTATGTGTGTATCTTCGTATACACATATCAATGACGAGAAGGATATTAAAAAATATCTTGCTTGATAAACGAATGAAACGATGTATATTTAAATAGAGAAGTCTTTTTTTAATAATAATATTTCCACTTGAATGTTGTGTGTCTTATTCGACATTACTAAAATGAATACAGTAGCCGTATATCGTAAAAGACTACTCACATGTTCTAAATTAGAAAATGGACGTTCTATATTTTTAACATGGCTAGTGAATAAAGGGACGCCATTTTTACCAGAACCGCCTCACAAGTCATTTACATCCTTATCCCTCACATCAATTCCTCCCTTTCTATTTATTTAGTGAATTTTTCTAGCACTATTGATCTTGATTTTTATTGATCATGAAAATGGTTGAGGGGGTTTGCCTTTCTCGGTGGTATTGGTCACAATCAGTCAATCAGAACGATACCATTCCAGTGAGTCATGAATAGATTAATGCCAGGGAATTCTCTATGGCGTTTCAGGATTGTCGTGTTGCAAGAATATTAAAAATGATCAAATCTCTACTTCACTGGCTGCCCATTCAAACTGGCGGGAAGCAGACCATAAATTACCGGCATCTTTTTTTTTTTTTTATTTTATATTTATTATTTATTTATTTTCTTTTACTTAAATGGCAACGACTCTACATATTGCGCGGAACTAATTTTAATATAGTTTTTGCAAATGTACATTACGGTCATAAAATTAATGTTTCGTATGAAAATAGATACAGATAATTAAAAAAGTGTAAAAAAAAAAATGTTGAAGAAAAAAATGAGAACTTCTAAAATTAAAGGATATTTACCGAACTTTAACGTATGAGTAACACAGGGATCTGTGCGGTAATTTAAGGAGCTGATAGTAGGTGTGGCGCTCCACAACAGACGCTAAAAACAATCTCCTTTGTCTAGCGCTAGTGAAAAGAGGATACACTCCTTCGTTATCAGGCAGATACTGACAATATGCCATTCCGATGACTTTATATAATGTTATCTTCTCTGGTAATAGTTGGTTTGGTTTGGTTTGTTTTACGGCATATCAACATCAGTGGTCATTTAATGACGACAAAGTTTTGAAATAAATTAATTCTTAATGGATACTCAATTTTTTTTATAAACACATTTTTCTATTAAACCCATAGATGGGACCCTAACAGGTACTACAACTCCGGGTCAAGTGGACCAGGGAGCAATGGTGATGAAGGGGTGCTCCACATTCCCCAAACCTCCAGAACTGTAACCTCGCCATCAGATAGAGTTTAACGTAATTCCCAGGACACGAAGACCCTCAGCAACCGCCTTCTAGCACCCATAGGATAAAAAGGGGCTGGGGCTTGCCATAAGGGCAATAGGATTGGGGAAATCATATATTTTTTCCTAGAAGCCGTACCCCAATATAATCGGAATCTGGTAGATGATCTGTCCATGACATACAACACTGACTTTGACCCTTGCTTAGGCTAGACGGTCGATCGGAGAGACTTCTTCTGATCAATCAGCTGGCCTCGTCAAGCCCTAGCACCGATATGATAGTCCTTACTTATTGCCCATATGGCAATCCCAAACCTTTGTGCTAGAAGGTGGTGGCTGATTGTATTAGTGTCCTGTGTATGACATATAGTGGTGAAGTTCCAATACTGGAATTTTGGGGAATGTGGAGTACTCCAACACCATTACTCCTAGGTCCACTTTAACTCAAAGTGGTAGTATCTGTTAGGGCCCCAATGGGTAAATAGATAAACAAATGAGTATTAAGAAAATGTGTTTACAAAATTAAGTTTGAAAATTCATGGAGAAATGGTATCAAACTATACAGGATGTAAATATGATGGCTGACCAAGGAACATAAAGTGAAATTGTTGTATTAAACCCTCTAGAAAAAAACTATATATGTAAAATTTTACCTTAACTACTAGCACAAAATTTACAGTAACAATATCCTTTGTATGAATAAGATGAATTCGTACAAACATTATAGTTAAGCAATTTTTTTATCATTTTCCACCGAAAATTTAAAAAACTTTCTATAAAATAAGCTCAAATTTGTTACTAGTATTTTAATGTTTTTTGAGACCAAACGAGGATATCATGTTACTTAAAAAGTCTATGTAATAGAGAAAAAACTGACGCAATGTCTGGATACAGAGTCAACAAGTAAGTAAAAACAAGTGTTAAATCTAATTCAACAAAATGAGTGATTCCCAGTGTAATGTTTTATTATTTCCCATTATATATATATATAAATTTTTAAACATTCCATAAAATAAGCACACATTTGTTAGATCATATATTTCTATATTTTTTTGAGAAAAATCGAGGTTATCCCGTAGCTCAAAATGTTGATGTGATATAGAAAAACTGGGGTCATTTTTTTTAATTCAGAGGTAAAAAAAAAATAGACAAAAACAAGTTTCAGATCCAACTCAATGAAAATTGTGTAATGTATGAGTTGTTTCAAAAAATTGTACATTAACAACAGCATTCATCTTCTGTGACATCTCAGACATCAGGTAAGAAACTCTGATTCTACTTCTAATAATAAAAATACTAGCAGGACCTGTTGATATACCACAGTATGATAATTTAATTATTATATCGTTTGGTATGTTTACTTAAGAGCTATTGTAATTACTTCAATATGTAAAAAGTATAATAATCTTGATTTAACTCTCTCTCTCTCTCTTACCCTTTTTTTCTTTATTTCCTTCTTTTCACTTTTTCATTATGTCCGATTGAAATAGATTAACGTTATCGTTTCCGCGCGCTCACGTCCCCTCTCTCTATCTTTCCTCTATTTTTTTTCTTTTTATAATATTTTTCTGTGTAGCATGTCCTTTCCTTCCATTTCATTCATTAAAAATGGTCCATTATTTAGCTGAGGTGACGACACTCATCAGAAATAAGATAAGCAGCACCAGATAATCAGGATTTACATTTTCGGACTTTAACTTAAACGATTTGGACGGCCTCATTTTTAACCAGAGGTGTTGCAGGATGATAACGGTCGTACAATTAAGGAACGCGAGTATGAATATAGGTAGGTTATGGTGAAAGTGCGGATAATTTTTGACTCTCCCTCGTATATGGTATAGAGTCATGTTACAACAAAACCTGCTTTCATAACCATAAAATTGGTTATAAAAACTTCGAATAAAAATGATTACTTCCTGACATGCATAGTGGGTGTTGCAAGATGATGACGGTCGTACAAATAAGGAACACGAGTATTAATTTATAGATTTGGAGAATAGGTATTATAATGATAAAATACTCACCAAAGCGTTATCATGCCGCTTCGTTGATATTTTTTCTTGTTTGGTCTGAAATAAACAAAAAAGTCATAATTTGAGTGTGCAATAATTTGATTCAAAGTAACATTAACGTCAAAAAGGGAATTTATTTTCGTTATTTTGGGAATTTATAACAGGATTTATTAAAAAAACATCCATGAATCTATCGACACAGTAAAACATCAGGGCTGGAGGAAACGACAAGGGGGTCAACTAAAAACCTGGTTCAAAACAGTTAAGTAAGATATAAAGTTGATCCTATGCCCAGGCCCTTATGGTGTTCGTCAATTGGAACAGCAAATGGCTGGCACTCCTATCATCAATTGCGTTGGATCGCCGCGCATGGTCTGTCTTCATTCTGGATACGGTGAATTTGTTTGGTAGAGCCGGCTCAACTGACCCAGAGTAAATGCAGTCACAGATACAGTTACAGATATAGATTTATCAAAACACAATTGCATTAAGTGTCGTTATTACGAAGATCAGACTAAAACTGGTATCAATTGTAACTGGTCTGTCCTATTGTTGCTACTTAGAATACGCTGACTGTATCTCTAGCCCGCGTCTTTATTGTTATATACAGGGTGATTGTGGGAAGCGCGTGGTGTAATGGTTAAAGTCACGGGAAATGGACTCGTCGCCCGAGTTCAAATCCTGGATGTGGTAATTTCATTTCACTTAGCGTTAATACATTTGGGAAAGGTATGAATCCTACTCTCCCTCCAGTTATGGATAAATAGTAGGGCACACTGGACTCTTTAACCTTGGTTAGGCAACCGGTCTAGGAGAAGGAAAACTCTAAATTCAAACCTGTTGAAACTCCGCTTAAAAAATTGACCTTGTGTCACATCCTGCTCGTGCAGAGGGGTTGGTAAATACATATACAGGGTGATTGAAAAGTAACTCCCTATTTTAAACTATTTATAATTCTTTTTATAAGTAGTTACATTTTTCTTAATTCTTTAATGTATGTTCCTTAATATATGCAAGATGGTGCTCCTCCACATTTTCCTACTGTTGTTCGTGAATGGCTGAATCACCATTATTCCCCCGGGAGATGGATGGGTAGACGTGACCCGCAGGAGTGGCCGGCCTGAAGCCCTGATTTAACACCCTGCGACTTTTTTCTTTGGGGTTGATTGACGAAGCAAGTCTACTCTACGAAATCAACGACTTTGGAATAACTTGAAGAACGATTACGAGAATTTATTGCTGCCATTTCACAAGAGTTCCCGGGGGGAAGGTCAATTGATGTGATTCTTGAGAAGCTTGAGAGTCTGGAGGCGAATGCTGGCGTCAATATAGAATCTTAAATAAAACTCCGTGTTATGTGTGTTCTTCTCATATTCATTTTTAGTAAAAATGATTCAGAAATGAATTATAAGATTTTTAAAATAGAGAGTTACTTTAGAATCACCCCATACAAAATGTTTCAACCGATTTGCTTTCCGACATTCTTCAGGTGTTTCTTCATGATTTCTAATTTTCACTACTGTGTGTTATGTCACGGGTCCTGTTTAGAACCGGTTGTTCATCTGATTTTGCTGACCAACAGGCAATCACCTCCTTATCCTACAAATTACATCTCTCCTACGTAAGTAAATTAAAGTTGTCGGGTGGCCTAAAGTCGGTATCAGCCAGACAGCGAGGGAGTCTTCCCCCTTTTCACAAGAACTAGGCCAAGGAGATTGTTTTTAGCGTCTGATGTAGAGCGCCATACCTACCATCAGTTCCCCACTTTACCACATAGATCCCCGTGCTAACTCTTACGCTGAGTCGGCGAAGTCGGTATCGAACCAGGAACCTTGAGATTCCCAGCTGAACACTCTACCAACTAAGCAAACGGTATTCATTCTCATCAGCTGGTAGAAAAATAACAAGAGAATTTGTCATATCAGGAACAATATCCCCATTTTTATTATATACACAATGTTTCGGCCGATGTACTCTCCGGGCTTCTCCAGGTGTTTCCTGTTGAATAGGTCCGATCTCCCTTGCAAGCTGAAGCGACAGTTCTTCCAGGCTGTGGTTGTGTCGGTGCTGTTATATGGCTGCACCACCTGGACCCTAACTAAACGTCTTGAGAATAAGCTAGATGGGAGCTGCACAAGGATGCTGCGAGCAGTGTTGAACAAGTCATGGAAACAGCACCCCACAAGGAAACAGCTGTACGGTCACCTGCCCCCATATCACAAACTATCCGAGTGAGACGGACAAGGCACAGGACACTGCTGGAGAAGTAAGGATGAACTCATAAGCGACGTTCTCCTGTGGAAGCCAACACATGGTCATGCAAGTGTGGGGCGCCCAGCAAGGACCTACATTGACCAGCTATGTGAAGATGCTGGCTGTTCCGCAGAGGAGTTTCCAGGTGCAATGAATGATAGGGAGGGTTGGCGTAAGATTGTTGTTGATACCCGTGCTACATGCGCGACATGATGATGATGGTGATGATGATGATGATGATGGGCTATACAACGGGTCCTGTTTTGAACCAGTTGACCTGAATTTGCAGACCAACAGGCGAACATCTCATTATACAGCAAATTACCTCTCTCATACGTAAACGGTATTTATACTTATCTGCTGGTGGAAAAATAGCAAGAGAATTTGTCATGTTGTGAACAATGGTCCTCTTTTTGGCATCCTGGAACAAATTATATATATATATATATATATATATATATATATATCAGAATAAGAGTGGAGTGTTTACTTAACGTCACAGAAAAATGACGGGCAAACTTACTTTGAAGTAGTTCAACCTGGTGCCTGGTAGAGAAATAGCAAGAGAATTTGTCATATCATGAACAATGGTCCTCTTTTTGGTATCCTGGAACAAATTATGCACACACACACACACACACATCTCTCTCTCTCTCTCTATATATATATATATATATATATATATATATATATGTATCTTATTATAATGGAGATTGTGTGCTTTTCTGTCTGTAACCGAAACTATATTACTACTCATATCACTATTCCCTTAGTTATTGACATCGCATTTTCCACGATTGTATTTTTATTTAAACTTCAATTATTAATAAAATTGTTTTACATTATTAATACAGTTAACCATGTCTACATACTGACAACATGCACTTATATTTATATATACACAAAATAGTGGTTTACAGTGTGAACGGGAAGGCTAATTTGCATATTGATATTAAAAATGTGATTTTATTAAATATGTGCTTTGTATTATTGATTTCTAACTGTTTGGTTTTATTTTAATGAATATAATAAAAAATCTCTTCAATGAATCTTAAATTAACAAGAAAAAAGAACTATAATTTTATTATTTACTTCCTCTTTTAACTAAATACTTAAATTAGAAAAAATAAAAATGAAAGACGAGAGTGATGGAAGAGTAAGTTTCAGTTGTTCTATTTTTTATTATACTCCCTCTGTTTCAAATCTTTTTGTCGGTATTCTTATTTAGTTTCATTAGCCTTTCTAATTTAATTTAATATTTTATTACATTAAACTTAAATACTTGCACCCGGAGGGTGCATATATTTGCTAGTATATATATATATATATATATATATATATATATATATATATATCAGAATAAGAGTAGAGTGTTTACTTAACGTCACAGAAAAATGATGGAGCAAAGTTACTTTGAAGTAGTTCAACCTGGTGCCTACGTATCTTGTGATCAACAACTAGGTTATTTGTTTCATTACCCATCATACCTTTTCGGTTCAGTTCAGCTTATTTCACGAACGTCTCATAATTTTTTTTACCTACGTTTTATCTTCATGTCGATAATCTTTTTCTTTCATATTTCCCTCTGTCAACGGTTTTAGCAGCTGTTCTTCTTTTTGACGATGAGACACGGCAATAAGCGCACCTGTAAATTAGCCTTTCCTCTCATGTAGGTTGGCGGCCACGACAGTAAACGACTAATGATTTAGAAATTAATATATTTGAAATCTATGTAACACAGAAAGCGCCTATTCATGTTCTTACGAACAGATAGTCGTCGAGTAGATTCTAGTTCTTAATAAAAGCAAATTATTTTCTTACTTATCAAACATACGTTATTCTTTGATAGAGTTTATTTCCTTCTCTCTCTATCTCTATCTATCTAACTAACTCTCTCTCTCTCTCTATCTATCTATCTAACTCTCTCTATATATATATTCTCCTCTCTACTCTCTCTCTCTCTCTCTCTATATATATTATATATATATATATATATATATATATATATATATATGTAATATATCAAGAAAAATGAAACATACCTAAAAAATGCACAATGTTTCCTTCAATACACACACTAACAACGCCACATACTCACACCTTAAAATAGAATATTTGATGTCATATTTCAAAACCGTCTCCTTTTTTCAAACTTCAGAAAATTTTTTTAAACAGACTGAATAAGAAGGATTACCACTCACTTTTTCTCATCATTCTGTGATATATAATTTCTTATCTTATGCCCTGAAGATGATCAATTTAATAGATCGAAACACTGCAGCGTCGGCCAATAAACTCACCACTTAACCCATTTAAACCTGTGTTTTTTTCATTTTTCTTGATATATTACATACCGTCGGATTTACTTCCTCTCTTTATATTATATATATATATATATATATATATATATATATATATATATATATATATATATATTGTAATACAGGTACATAGTAATACACAACCTACTCGAGTTTCACCATAAGGATCTTCAGGGTTAAATCCACTGGATTAATGAAGATATTGATTAATTGCAGTCGATTACATGTGTGTGTCTTTCGCGATAAACGGTTCGTTATCACTTGTACCTGTATTACAATCTGTATTACAATAGATTTGCTCTACTAACGTATTGAGCACTTTTTATTTGTTATATCGCTGTCTTACCTTTCTGAATTTTGCATCAACTAACCATTGTGACCATCTTCACTGGTAAGTCACCTTTTCCATAACACACACACACGCACACAGATATATATATATATATATATATATATATATATATATATATATCTGTGTGTGTATGTGTTTTGTGTGTGTGTGAGTGTGTGTGTGTATTATGGAAAAGGTGACTTACCAGTGAAGATGGTCACAATGGTTAGTTGATGCAAAATTCAGAAAGGTAAGATAGTGATATAATATATATATATATTCTTTTTTTTTTTTTTTTTTTTTTTTTTTCGAACACATCCAAATTCTCTGTATTCACACGTTTTATTTTCAAATATCAAAATATCTTGTGCTGAAGAAGACCGCTTTTTTGTATACTTAAATTTCATGTTCTATTATTATTTTATTTCATTTTGTATTTAAAATAATACTATATAGAATACAATGTATACAGGGACAAACACTTGGTCGAAACACGTGTCGGCATTTCAATAAATAATTTTTATCCATACAACATTTTCTTTCCATTTTCTATCAAACATAATTGTCAAATTCACTTCCATTTTTCTCACACACGCACAAACACACACATACACACAGACACAGACACAGAAACACAGACACACAGACATATGTATACACACACACACACACACACATATATATATATATATATATATATATATATATATATATATATATATATTAATACGTTTGTTCCTAAATCTTCTGTCCGTTATCATCCTTCAACACCCTCTGGTTAAAAATTAGACCGTCCAAATTGTTCAAGATGCAATGCAAAAATGTAAATCCAGATTATCTGATGTCCCTTTATCGTATATTTCTCATTTGACCCGTTTTATTCCCCCTCTCATTTTAAAAATGAAATATTCAAAATGGACTTGTGTCCATGTCCACGATACCTTAACTCAAATATAAACGCTCTATACATGACATGGAACATAATCTGCTTGGAAATATAGCACCCATATTATCTACAATACCTACCTACCTACCAACACATACACACACACACACACACACATATATATATATATATATATATATATATATATATATATATATGAAAAACTATCCTATAAAAGGGATGGAGCACTCTCTGGCGGCATTTACCTATATACAGATGTGTATTTATCAGTTAAAATCCATCTCCCAATTTGTAGGTGACGATGGCCAAGTGGTTAACGTGGTTAACTGATTATGAATCGATCGGGTTTCCATCTCACCTAGGGGTAGCCTGCAAATCTCTAGCTACACTGAAGGGACGTGATACGTCGAAACACGGTGTCTGTGGCTGACTATATATATATATATATATATATATATATATATGTGTGTGTGTGTGTGTGTGTGTGTGTGTGTGTGTGTGTGTGTGTTTTTGTTTTTTTTTAGTTTAAAATACAATTTAAAGGCGATTGCTACTATTGCTTTCAAATCAGAGTACTAGACTCATATTCAGAACAACGTGCCTGTGAAGAACATTACAACGAATTTTAATTCAGTTATATATGTATATAGGTGTATAATACTGGAAACAATAACAATGTATACACCTATATATATATATAACTGAATAAGAATTCGATGTAATGTTTTTCGTAGGTGCGTTGTCCTGATGATAAGTGGTTAGTACGCTACTTTGAAACTAATGGTAACAATCACCTTTTAATTGTATTGTACACTATAACAAATAAATACAACCCTTTCACACGTAATCGAGCATTTAATTTTTATTTCTCCAATACAAAATAACTATATATATATATATATAATTTTGGCGGTGAAAAAACAACAGATAACACAATTTGTAAATAAGGACAAACAGATATCTGGAAAAAAACATCCAAAAAACAAAGAACCAAGACATCCTTACAATCTGAAGAATATCAAACAGCACTGTAGTTAATAGTAAAAAACCCAAAAAAACCGAAAGAGTCAACTAAGCCAAAATGTAAAAGTGGTCAATACATCAAGTAGAACCAAAAGTAGAAACCGATACTATCTACCTAGGTTTCACATACAGGATCTTCAAGATAATAATGAGGAGTTATAATTATCCTAAAGATACTTTAGGTGAAACCTTATTTAATAATATCTTACTATTTTTAGGTTTCTACTATATATATATATATATATATATATATATATATATATATATATATATATATATATATATATATATATATATATATATATATATATATATATATGGCATATCTACAAGTCCTGGCCAAAAAATCCCCTATAAGTTATTTGACCCTCTTCACCCGGCGAGAATATTCATTGTCATCCTGAAAAGTTACTTTCATATCAAATATAGTTTTTGTCGACGTGTTACCTAATTGATAGGGTGCCTATAAATTTTGAACGGTAGTGTAGAAATTAAAAATAACGGTGATCCTGAATCATGGAATAAGACGTATAACTAATTGACAGGACCTAACCTTTTAACAACCTTGTAGTTGGTCTCTGATTGGCCAGAGCCAAGCATGAGAACAGAAAGATAGTTAGAAAGCCAGTTTTAGCTGGGAGACTGAACGGAAAAGATGCAAATGTTGCCTGTCGTCCGTAGGCTATTCCTTCATGCGTGTTGTTCTTATTTGGGTCGAATAAAGAGGTCTAAAAAACAATATCAAGTCTTGTGTTCGTTACTAAAAGCAGCAACGGATACAAGGATTAGAAATCCCAAGAAATCCGCAGAAGGAAGATCAAAAGAATAGAGAGAAGCCAGCCCAGATACCCAGATACCCAGATATCAGATAGACGACCCATAATCCACCTTAGAAGATGCCTAATATAATGGAATATAAGAAGAGAAGAAAAGGGTTATACAACAGATGGAATTAGAAAATTGTCCCAAAGTTGAATGTATACTTCTGTATTAACTGTTGAGCTAGGTATTTACCCAACCCATTCGCCACAGGTAAGATGTGACACAAGATCATAAATATAGGACATCCGACGGGAATCGAACCCGCTATTCAGTAGTAAAGAAACAGCGAGACGAGCTTGGTTGCTACTCTTAGAAAAATGTTTGTTACATTATTTTTAACCCATGAAAAATAAACTGAACAAAAATCTTTGACGACACTTACTTTTTTTTCAAGGCGTCCCATCGTGGTGTAAGGGTTAGCAATCAAGTCTCACGGATTCAGAACTACTGAAAAGCGAGTTCGATCCTCACTAGATGCCCCATATTTGCGACCTTGTTTCCCATCCTACCCGTGGCGAACGCCTTGGGTGAATGGGCGTCCCATCGTGGTGTAATCGTTAGCAAGCAAGTTTCACAGACCTGTTACTAGTGAAAAGCGAGCCCGATGCCCTATATTTGCGAGCTAATGTCACAACCTACCCGTGGCGAACAGGTAGGGTAATGTTGTGTCGTGGAAATCAAAGGAGGTCGACACACATATAGATAATAGATAGGTTAGGTTTGTTTTGTTTTACGGCATATCAACCTCAGTGGGTCATTTAATGCCGATAAAGTTTTGAAATAAATCAATTCTCAATGGATAATACAATTTTTTATAAATACATTTTTCTATTTAACCCATAGATGGGGCCCTAACAGGTACTACCACTCCAGGTCAGAGTGGACCAGGGAGCAATGGTGATGAAGGGGTGCTCCCCAAACCTCCAAAACTGGAATCTCACCATCAGATAGAGTTTAACGTCATTCCCAGGACATGTAGACCCACAGCCACCGCCCTCTAGCACCCATATGATAAAAAGGGGTTGGGGCTTGCCATAAGGGCAATAGGGTTGGGAAAATCATATAGGTGCTAGGGCTTGACGTGACCAGCCGATTGATCGGAGGGGGCCTCTCCGACCGCCCGTCTAGCCCAAGATAGGACCAAAGTGGAGTATTGCATGTCATGAACATATAGATAATAGAAGATTTATTTACCGATACAAAAGACAGTACACAATTAACTACGAGTAGTAGTAGCTGCTCTTAAACTGCACAACCAGTACAGAGAGATCGTCGCTATATAGTCCTCAGACCAGTGTAACGTATTTGTATTGAAAAATAAACCTTCTTGGCTGAAGGAGAATGTAACGTCTGTTTTTATACCAAAAAGGAAAGTACCGTTTGCCGCTGAGACTTCCATTGTTACATAGTTCATGGGTTGCCAACAAATTATGTACGGTGTTGTAGTTAAATTTAAATAACGGTATTCGTGGAAAGTTACCATTGAATCATAGAATGACCGTTATAGAAGTGATTGACAGCAGTTCACCTTTCACTGACATAATCGGTGATTTCTCATTGGCTAAAAGCAAACCGTGGGAAGGAAACTGATTTAGAGTTAGCAGAATTTGGCAGTTAGTCAATGGGAGCAGACGCAATGGTCGTCTGTCCCCAAGTAATCCATCTTCTCACCGCGACGGTTGAACCTTATTGTGCTTTCTATTTAATAAAGAGGTCTAAGAAAAAAGTATTGCATTCATTATTAAAAACTAAAGTAATAAGCCCAGATAAACTATAACCGGAGTCAGCACAACAGAAACCCGAATCAATCAGAGGAAGGGACCAGGGAAATCAACCCAAAAGAAGATGGCCAGTTGGTGAAATAAAAGATGATCCTTTGAACCAGTTTAGGTAACAAGTTATAAAACTGTATATAACACTATAAACATAAACTGATGATAGCTGAGTAGGTAGATTAATATATTGTTCATGTGAGTTGTTTGCCTTTTCTAACCGAGGTGGGTCAGGTTAGCTCAGTCGGTAGAGTGTTCGCTAGAAACCACAAGGTTCCTAGTTCGATACCGGTCCACGCCAACTCAGCGTATGAGTAGCACAGGGATCTGTGCGGTAAAGTAAGGAGCTGATGGTAGGTGTGGCGCTCCACCTCAGATGCTAAAAACAATCTACTTGGTCTAACGCTATTGAAAAGGGGATAGACTCCCTTGCTGACTGGCTGATACCGACTTTAGGCCGCCCCGTCGACTTTACTTTTTACTTTACTTTATCTATGAATGCACTAATGCATTATAAGGACCTAGTGTTGGTTATATAGGTAAATTAATATATTGTTCATGTGAGTTGTTTGTCTTTCCTTGCCGAGGGTTTAGTGTTTGGGTATCTATGGATGCACTGATGCATTATAAGTACCCAGTGTTGGATATATATCTATGCACACTTTTCTTATATAACTATAGACGAATACTGGTATAAAAGAGAATGATATTCGAGTAAATTCCTGATGATAGCTGAGTAGGTAGATTAATATAATGTTCATGTGAGTTGTCTTTCCTCGCCGAGGGTTTAGTGTTGGGTATCTATGGATACACTAATGCATTATAAGGACCTAGTGTTGGTTATATACCTATACACGCTCTTTGCTTTACACCCACTTTTAACTTATATATAAAAAATTGCTCCTTGTCCAACCAAAATGAGGATAAAGAAGAAAATAGACCGAGGAATATCATTTGGTTTGCACCCCATTTTTGAAACTTAATTTAGGAAGTATCTTAAATTAATATATTGTTCATGTGAGTGGTTTGTCTTTCCTTACCGAGTGTTTAGTGTTAGTATATCTATGGATACACTAATGCATTATAAGGACCTAGTGTTGATTATATAGGTAAATTAATATATTGTTCATGTGAGTGGTTTGTCTTTCCTTACCGAGTGTTTAGTGTTAGTTTATCTATGGATGCACTAATGCATTGTAAGGACCTAGTGTTGATTATATAGGTAAATTAATATATTGTTCATGTGAGTGTTTGTCTTTCCTTACCGAGTGTTTAGTGTTAGTTTATCTATGGATGCACTAATACATTATAAGGACCTAGTGTTGGTTATATACCTCTACACACACTGTTCTTATACAACTATAGACGAATACCGGTATAAAAGAGAATAATATTCGGGTAAATTCCTGATGATAGCTGAGTAGGTAGATTAATATAATGTTCATGTGAGTGGTTTGTCTTTCCTTACCGAGTTTTAGTGTTAGTTTATCTATGGATGCACTAATACATTGTAAGGACCTACTGTTGGTTATATACCTCTACACACGCTGTTCTTATACAACTATAGACGAATACCGGTATAAAAGAGAATTATATTCGGGTAAATTCCTGATGATAGCTGAGTAGGTAGATTAATATATGGGTGGAATGGATTGAAGAATGACAGTAAGAGGTTTGATATGCAAGTATGCAAGATAAAAATAGACATTTATGAAATTCGCCGCCTCTGATTGTATTGTTTACTGCTGTGATCTAGATTTGTTAGTATTTTTATCAGAAACAACACAAAATCCCCTGAAACAGAACGTTTTTTATTTGTCTTATATTGCAATTAACACCATTCCTTCATATGTCGCGTATGGAGGTGTGTGGCATAATGGTTAGAGTCGTAAGAAATGGAATTGTCGACACGAGTTCAAATCCCAGACAAGGCTGTTTGCATTTCACATAGCGTTAATACCCTTGGGAATGGTATGAATTCATATATTCTCTCTAGCTATGGGTAAAATAGTCGAGCAGACTGGACTCTTTAACCTTGGATAGGTAACCAGTCTAGGAGAAGGAAAACTCTGAATTTGAAAAAAAAACCTGATGTCAGTCGTTGATTGGGTTTGTGGCATTCTTTGTGTATCAATTCTTTCCTATCGACTGTGCCAAAAATTTGGCATGGTCCAACACAGGCCTTCACCACTATAAATAAAACACTGTGGAGGTTGTTCATTCGAAATCGGCGAGAGAGTCAATTTCAATTTATGTCGCGTATATGAGCATTGATATTAGTTGAATGGTCAATAACTGTTCAGCTATTATAGATAACTAGCAGGGACTGGTATGATAATTTAACTTTTACGACGTTTGATATGTTTACTTAAGAACTATCATGGAGAAAATATAGAATGAACATGGGATGGATGGAAATTTATTAGTCATAGTGTCGATGTTCAAACATTTCGATTTATAAAGAAACCTTCTTCAGGAGAATATAAAACTAGTCAAGGAGAAAAAAAGGATTTATATAGTTAAAAAAATGATGGATGTTTTGAATGCATTGAGTTTAGAAAATGTGTAGAAAAGGTTCGTTACCGTTAGTTGACTAGCGTTCATAATTGAATGTTAATGACGTGATTGGTACATGCAAAAGCGAAAATCAAAAAGTGATTGGAACGCGTGAAGTCGAAAAGCCAAGAACTATTGTAAAAATTTCTGGTGAATTTTTTTCTTTTTTTCCCTCTTCTTTTTTCTCTTTTTTCTTTCTTTTTCATTGAAACAGACGATAAGTGATATTGCTTCCTATCTCTTACCATTCTTTCTTTCTTTGTCCCTCTGGTGTGTATCACGTTTTTCTTTCTTTTCTTTCTTCACAATTATAACTATGGTCCATTATTTATCTGAGGTGATGACACGGTGTGACACACGTAGGTAGGTACTAGCGTATTAATATATAGATTCTTTGGTGGATGAAGCCTTCACATGAACCATTTAAAAACATCCACCATTCATTTTCAATTTTTGAAATGGAACTTTGTGAAAATATTAATTCACATACTTTACAATTCTTATAACTATCTTATGTTCACTTATATAAGTATTCGCTAAAAATCCTAATACACAGACTTAGAAAGTCAATTGGATTTCAATTTCAATTGGATTTGGTTATAAAATAGAATTGGATAAGTTCTCAATTGGATTTTCTTATTAGATACAAAAAAATGATTTTTGTATTAAATAAAAAGGATTTTGCGTCTTATCTGTTAATAGTTTATTTACTACAAAAAACAAAACAAAACAAAAAATAAAAACGAAATAAGGTGAACATTCTTATAAATTCCAAACCATAAGTTTTTTTGTAAAAATCCAACGCACTCATACACACACACAAACGCATATGGACACGACACACTCACACACACATAATACATACATACACACATAACACACACACACACACACACAGAGAAAACAATATAAACATTAATAAATAAAAAAATCAGTTGTGTATGAAGAACACACACACAGATGAAGGTAATAAAGACAGTTGCGCCTGGAGAACACACACACACACACACACACACACACACACACACACACACACACACACAAATAATCAAATTACTAAGGCCTACCTAATAATAATAATAATGATAAAGACTAGGCCCAAACTAGAAGTATTCTAAGACATAAACACACACACACGCACACACTCACACACGCAGACTCACACACACACACTCACACACACACACACACACACACAGATTTTCAAGGAAGAATATAACAGAATGGACAGAACCTAGCAGCAACCTAACAGCTCCGGACCTTCAGAAATCTTATGATGAAGAGATCTTTATCTCGAAATATTAAGAATAAATCAAAGGTAAACAACCAACATAATAGTTACGTCATCTTTCTTTACACTTGCATTGTGATAGCCTTCGAAACCAACCACCAAATAATTTTCTTTATCTTTGATCCATTTTATCATTTATTATTTCAAGTTGGTCATAAAAGGGTTATCATAAAGTTTTTTTTTTAAATAAGGATCTTTTGTCTTTAAATTCTTGCTTCACTTCATCATACATCATCACAGTCTAAAATCGATACTGGGCACAAGAAGTGGAGAAATACAAACTGGACCCAGAGAGCAGACCAAGACCAGAAGAAAAGACACCCAGAGTTAGACAAAGAAGAATCGACAGATAACAGAGACAGCTTAAAACCAATCTAGAAGAAGAATATCATAACAGAAGATATTTAATTCTATTTGGTTTTGATTTTTTAAGTTTGAAATTTCCAATTATCTTCCCCAATATCTTCATATATATTAATTCAATTCTTCAAAAAAGTCCAGTAAAAATAAAACAACTTTTCCATTAAAGATTTCTCTTAAAAAGTTTCTTTTTATTCCCTTGAAATAAATTTTTTGGAAAATATTTTTTCATTTTTTTTTTCATTAATTCTTAACTAAATAATTTAGAAGCTTTTCGCTAAGACTTATATTACATATAACAGAAGATAAGTATACAACATAAGTATTCGTCTATGAGTATATTATGTAACATTATCACCCACTCATTGTCTTCTCCTCAGAAATACCATGCATATATTATAACAGGTGGTAGTAAGTAGGTATTAACCCAACCCGTTCGCCACCGGTAGGATGTGACACAAGATCGTAAAAATATAGGGCATCCAGAGAGGATCGAACTTATTCAGTAGTAATGGATCTACGAGACCAGCTTGCTAACCCTTATTGCATGATGAGACATCCAACTAGGAGTCGTAGTAATATAGAAGATATAATAGGTAAAATTAATTTCTGTAAATTGCCCTCATACTTAGGTACCGGCGACTGTGGATATACCACAGTATGATAATCTGACTATTACAAAGTCTAGTATGTTTACTTAATAGCTATTGCAAATAGTTCGATATGTAAAGAATATAATAATCTCAGGTGAATTGCTTTCTTTCTTTTTCTCTTTCTCTCTTCTTTCCCCCTCATTTTTCTAACTTTCTTTTTCTTCTTTTTTATTTCATTGAAACAGACGATAAGTGACATCGCTTCCTATCTCCCACCTTTATTTATTCAAACAACAACAACAACAACAACAACACCTATTCATATCAATTCCATAATAGATTTTGATTAGTTCCTATTTTTAAATATACCTATACATCAAACGTGTATGGTCGTTTTGGCGCCATTTGTGAGAAGGTCATATTGATATTTGCCAAGTTATCTGTAAATAGAATAACGATAAAGATATTCTAGTTTGTCGATGCAAACCATGTGAAACATGTACGGGGAATGAAGCTGAAAAGTTCTCAGACCGACCATATTCATGCATGGGGAAAATATTCCATTAATTTAGATTTCATCTAGTTTGTTTAAAGAATATTTTATGAAATCAGATTGTTCAGCTATTAACTAAATAATGTTGTGAGTCTAATTTGTTATTAGTTTATTTACTGCTAAATAATTTTAAAAGACCTCAAAGGAACATCCTTTAAGTGTGCTAATTCCACAATTTTTCAATTGGTAGTACGTATTTAACTACTCCATTCCCGCGCGAGCAAGATGTGATACAAAGTCAATTTTTGAATGGAGTTTAACGAGTTTAAATTCAGAGTTTTTTCTTCTCTTAGACTGGTTGTCATACCAAAGTGAAAGAGCCTTGTCTGTATTACTATTTACTCAACTAGAAGGAGAATAGTTGGATTTATACGTTTCCCAAGAGTATTAGCGCTAAGGGAAATGCTTAACATCCCAGTCCAAAATATGAACTCAGGAAAAAAAAAATGGGTGAATTGGAAAGAAGAATCGAGACCATCCAAACTACAGCACAGTTGGGATCGGCTAGAATACTCAAAAGAGCCCTGGAGACCTGAGGAGATTTGTCACTCAGCCTCCAGTGAACCACCAGTTACAGCAGATGTGAAAAACTCATAATATTAATAATGAAAAATTACAAAACTTTTTCCCCACTCATCAATGCCGGATAGCCGTTTCTAGTTTCATATAATGGATATCGCACATTTTTTACGCTAAATGGTTTCTATTGTTAGTTATTTCGAGTACAAGTAAAGCCCATTGAACGTATTGACCGGCAGACCTTATCCAATATTCGTTAGCGAGCAAGTCAGTTCCCTTTTAAAAATAGACTTAATCAGAACCCAGTGCCGTAAAAGAAAATAGAAAACAAAAACAAAAACAAACTGTTTCTATTACCTGGTGTGTTGTCTGCTCCAAAATGCGTGTTTGTTTGTGAGCAAACGGCGTAACGGTAACAAATACAGCATTAATTTACAACTAGTTTTGTAGGACGTCGGTAAATGTTCACGTTGCAATGCACCGAGGAGAATTGATGATAATGATCATGAACGACACGCGGCGTATTCAAAAGTTAAAATGGACGCTCGTTCGCTACCTACTGGCCTGATGACTTACCGCGTTTTCGTGCAAGGCCATCATTCGATATTTATAACATAGAAATACCGTAACTTCAAAAAAGTTTCGTCAATTTGAAGTAGCTGTCGTCAAGCGTGGATATATATATATATATATATATATATATATATATATATATATCAGTCATCCACAGAAACGTGTTTCGACGTTTGCGGTTCAAAATTTTTAGCACACACACACACACACACACACACATATATATATATATATATATATATATATATATATATATATTACACCACGATGGGTCACCCTAGTCGGTATTTAACCAACCAGTTCACCACGGCTAGCTTGCTAACCATTACACCATGATAGAATGCCATCAAATCGAACGTAGTATGCAATTCGACTATATTCGCTCACGGCACAGAGCTAAAAAATCGACTAGAGTCACAAACTTTATGAATTCGACTGAAGTCGCTCACGGCTGGAAAATGGTTAAAGATGCCAACAGTTTAAAACTATGCTAAATAAAGTCGTTGGGTGGTCTAAAGTCTGTATCAGCCAAACAGCGAGGGAGTCGATCTCCTTTTCACTAGCGATAGACCAAGGAGAATGCTTTTGCGTCTGAGACGGAGTGCCACAACTACTATCAGCTCCTCAAATCACCACATAGATCTCTGTGCTACTCATACGCTAAAGTCGGTATCAACTAGAAAGTAAGGGAGTCTACGCCCTTTTCACGAGCGCTAGACAAAGGAGAATGTTTATAACGTCTGGGGTGGAGCACCGCACCTACCATCAGCTCATCACTTTACTGCACCTATGCCTGTAATACTGATCACGCTGAGTTGGCCAGGGCCGGGATCGAACCAGGAACCTTGTGGTTCCTAGCCGGACACTCTACCGATTGAGCTAAATCGTTCCTATGCTAAATACCAACCCATATTTCGAGGTATCATGGCCTTGTGCCAAACATTGCAAAAAAGTACGTAAATGACTACTTATAGGTGTCATGACATAAGTAATCCATCAACAGACATTTACATACCAACTTTCTTGCGTGTCTGCATAGTTTCTAGGCTACATTCGCGTATGCAAATCAGTCAAAATAAGACATTGTGGTTTGTACGGTTTAATGGACCATGTGACTTACTATCGCTCATCACTCAAATCTCAGCCAATCAGACACCGTCAAAATCTTGGGTTAATTATTTCACAATGCAACGTTCATTATATTTAGCTCCTACATAACCCTTCACACTCACCTGTCAGGGATTAGGTTTCGTGTTTCGTTTTGTAAATATGTTAAACTTTCAGAATTTGAAACTAGAATTTAGGTAAATTTTCGACTACTCTAAATTCCTCAGATGCCACTCATGCCTACTCTCTCAGCTGATGACATAATAGCAACAAAAATACGACAGATCCGATGAAAAAATTCCGACAGATTCTCTTGATTAAGTAAAAGTAAAGTTGTCAAGGCGGCCTAATGTCGGTATCAGCCAGACAGCGAGAGAGCCTATCCCTTTTTCACTAACGCTAGACCAAGGCGATTATTTTAGCGTCTGGGTTGGAGCGCCACATCTACCATCAGCTACTCACTTTACCGCACAGATCCTTGTGCTACTCATACGCTGAGTTGCCGAGGGCCGATATCGAACCAGGAACCTTATGATTCCTAGCCGAACCGGTAGAATGATCTAAACATACAGTTTTTCTTCTGTTTTTTATAGATTTTTGTTTAGGTTTGATTTGATTTTTCTTCGTTTAATGGCACACCAACCTTTATTAGCTATTCGATGCCAAAGTCATTCTTGTAGAAGAACAGTAATGGTACTATAAGAATTAAAAGTGTTTATAACTTCTGTGGCTGAAACCACTTCTTATAATATGTTAGGGGGCTTCCGAGAAACCTCCGAACGTAGGTGAATATATATGCAACAAAATTCAACAAAGAGGTACATAACAAAATATACTTTATTGTCTAAGCACATTTAATAACAATACAAATACAAACAGCTAGGACGAAGGTTCTAAGGAAAAGAGTATTTGTAGATAATTTTGAGGCTACTAAATGGAGAACAGAAGTAGGCACTTACAGTGTAGAAAAGGGATCCGTAGATACACGGGTATAAACCATAGTTCGGGCGAGATCCCTCAAATCTTAAGAGACAGAAACACAACACGTCTAGTGCATCTTTGTGGGTGCCAGATTAGAGAGAGAGAGAGAGAGAAAGAAAGAGAGAGAGAGAGAGAGAAGAGAGAGAGAGAGAGAGAGGGGGGCATGCTGTGTTTAAATAGCCAGGATGTGTACGCCCTCCAATCGAAAACCCTGCGGCAAGGGAAGATAAGGCTTTTCTTAACTCAACCACATCCTAACAAAGAAAGACAATCGCCACAATACTATTTAACCCATGGCTGAGAGAATAAGGGATTCCAGACCTTTCCCAAGGGTATTAGCCCGAAAGTGTATGCAATAGTGCGAACGGAGTTCGAACTCGGTTACTACGCTGTCGCAATCCAGCACTCCAGCAATCCAGGATTTTTAAGTAGTTTTTTGGCTGTTTGGTTGGTTGGTTGGTAAGTGGGTCATTTCTTAAGTATAGTTTAACAGGTTGGAAAACATAGTTTTCCTTTTCCTAGACTGGTTGCCATACCAAGGATTTTAGAGCCAAAATTTGGTTTGGTTTAGCTGTTTTGTTTTACCGCATATTAACCCTTTTTGGCTCATTTAATGCCGAATCAAGTTTTTTTTAATAACTAAGACTCAGGCTCCTTACAGTACCTGCTGTTGCTTAAGTGATCACCCAATAAACTATTCAATAGGCTCATTGCTGCTCAACTTCGATGATCTTGTGAGGACCGGTGCTTTCAGCGTGACTTGACTGTAATGGGTTTTAGATCAAAGTCTGCCCAATAGCTGAAGGGAGAATCGTTGGATTCGTGCTTTTCTCAAGGGTATTAACGCTAAAATGGATTTTTTACACGGCTAAAAGGTTCTAACTGTTGTAACCTAATAGAGGTTACTAAATGAGAAATAACCAAACGGGGGTTGGAAATGAAATGGAATCTTTATAACAAAATACAATACTCGTCAGCGGCAGAAAAAGGGCAAACCGCTGCTAGTGGTATAAAACTACTCAGTCAGCATAATACTCCCGTATTTAGGAGGATTGGGATATATCCATTAATGTTCATAGGTAGGGTATATGAAATAACTGCTCTGCTATTTATCTGTAGCAGAACAAAAAAGAAGTGTGTTTATGCTTTTCCTAAGCTGGGGTTCGAACTCAGTTCGCCGATTTCATTCTCCGCAGGATTAACCATTAATCAACTCTCACGTCCATACTCATCATCTTTTAATATGTTTATGAATGAAGACGATTGCATCATTACACGATACTTCATTAATTTTTATTGAATGAAAACCTAATGATGATAATCAATAGCATCTAATTAGACATTTGAATCCTTAATAATCACACACACATATATATATATATATATATATATATATATATAGAGAGAGAGAGAGAGAGAGAGAGAGAGAGAGGGAGAGGGGGGAGAGAAAGAGAGAGAGAGAGAGAAAGAGAGAGAGAGAGAAAATATTTTGAATTTAAACAGGAAATATTTTTTCTAAAAAACAAACGTGTGTCACGTTCGTTCAGTGCATCTCGTTCGTTAAGTGCGACACCTTCAATCGGTTCTAAAAATAAATTCAATTAAATAACATCTGTGTTTTTTCATATCATTTTATCTATACATATACCGTCGGATTCATTTTCTTACTCTTAACTAATATATATATATATATATATATATATATATATATATATATATATATATCGTAGTTACCCCGAAGGTTCGCGCTACTGCGAGAAACTTAAGTAGGTAGTTTTTAAGCTATTCGATTTGATCGTCTCTCTCTCCCTCCTTCCCTCCCCCCCTCTCTCTCTCTCTCTCTCTCTCTCTCTCTCTCTCTCTCTCTCTCCTGTATATATAATATATATATATATATATATATATATCCGTGTGTGTGTGTGTGTGTGTGTTTGATGTCCTGTAAACAGCATACACGCTAAATTGGCGCCCGTGGTGTAATGGTTACCGTCGTAGGAAATGGACTCGGTGACCATGTCACATAGCGATAGTACTCTTGTGAAAGGTATGCATCCAACTATTTTCCTTCAGCTATGGCTAAATAGTCGAGTAGACTGGGATCTTTATCTTTGGTATGGCAACCAGTCTAGGAGAAGGAAAAGTCTGAATTCAAACCTGTTAACCGGTTTTAGAGCCAAGTCTGCCCAACTATTTACCAATAGCTGAAAGAATAATAATTGGATCCATGTCTTTCCCAAATGTATTTACGCTAAAATGGATTATTTTACAAGGCTAAAAGGTTCTAAATGCCCAGCTGTTTATCTATAGCAGAACGAGAAAGAAGTGTATTCGTGCCTTTGCTAATCCGGAGAAGGAGAAAAAAAACTCCTAACCGATCAAGAATAAAATCTCTCAATTCAAACCTGTTAAATTCCTCTTTATTTTATTTTATTTAAAATCTAATCTATCGTTTTTAATTATAGGTACCCATATTGTATTCATCTCTATACATGATCTACTTAAGAAGTTACTATAGCCTATCATATCAGCTGATTCTTTGAGGCGTCTTCTCTTCCAATGTTCTTCCCTATCTATTATATTAACTTCATCACATAAAGGCAGATGGTTTCCCTTTTCATTCCATATATGGTCAGCCATACCCGACTTTTCTATTTATCCTCGTACCACTGCTTTACGATATTCTTCTAGTCTTATTTTCAGTGGACGGCATGTTTTGCCTTTGTATACTTTGCCACAGCTGTATGGGATAGAATACACGCAATTCTTGGTTATATTGTAATCTCTTGGGGGCTTGACTCGAAGGAGGTGTTTACGAAGAGTCGATTCACTTCTGAATGTTGTCCTGATGAGGACAATAGTCCGAATAATCCAAATAATACTAATTATCAGGCCTCATCTAAAAATTCAGAGAAACTATTAAACTCCGCTTAAGAAATTGACCTTGTGTTACATCCTGCCCGTGCGGAGAGGTTGGGTGAATATATACACTCTAAAATGGCCGCTCCTAATCACTTGATATTAAAGACATTATGAATGAGGAAGAGACTGGAATTAAATAACCCACGAATGTTGATATGCAATTAAACAAAGAAAACAAATCACAAACCTACTGTGATGTGACAAAATATTCATGAACAATCATAATTCAAATCCTGGGCGAGATTGTTTGCATTTCACATAGCGTTAATGCTTCTTCCAGCTATGGGTAACTAGTAAGGTAGACTGGGCTCTTTTATCTTGGTTAGGTTACCAGTATAGAAGGAAAACTTTGAATTCAAACCTGAATATTATTATTAAAGACATTATGAATGAGGAAGAGACTTGCTAGTTTCTCAAAGGCACTCCCATGACCCACATATATGTATATAAAAGGGGGTTTAACCTTACAACTTGGAAATGTATTCAACCTAATGAGCCCTTTGTCCGGAAACTTAGGAAACGGAAATTTGCAGATTCCTTCAAAAGGTTGAAGGGGAGCGACTAAAATTTTCAGGAACTACAATCTGGACAAATACATTATGTTTGACGTTGTTTAAAATCAGTTGATAGACAATTAAAAAAAAGGTCTAAGACTCTAATTCAAGTGCTGATTTGGTGGGAATCATTATTACATCCTCGTTGATGGAATGGCCCTTCTGATTTGAAAGATATATAATTTTCCCATAGGGCACCACACGTGGTGTAATGGCTAGCAAGCTAGACTCGCAAACCATTGTTAGTGAGTTCGATTCTCACTGGGCGCCCATAATTCTGGCCTTGTGCCAAATCTAAGCTAAGCTTAGTAAATAACTATATCCTTTTCCCATAAGGGAAGTCGGAGCAATACTTGCAATATCACCAGAAAGATTGAGAGAAGAGTTGGTTGCCTGGCTGGTTGGTTGGTTTTATGGCATGTAAACCTTTGTTGAGATTTTTATGCCAAAAATGAATTAACAACTGCATACAACTACTCTCCCCCAGCTATGGGTAAATAGTAGGGCAGACTAGGATCTTTAACCATGGCTAGGTAAACAGTCTAGTAGAAGGAAAACTCTGATTTCAAACCTGTTAAACTCTGCTTAAAAAATTGACCCAGTGTCGCATACTACCCGTGCGGAATGGTTGGTATATATATATATATATATATATATATATATATATATAACCGGGCTGATGAAAAGTCAGTCGAGTTTCGCTCCTGGTCAGAAGTAGCTGCTGTCTCTAGCCACACTGATGAGACGTGAAACATCGAAACACGGTGTCTGTGGATGACTTTTATATATATTATATATATATATATATATATATATATATATATATATATATATAGCTTACTTTTTGGACATATCTCGTAGTAATGCAAATATTTGTGTGCACTAACATATATACTAATTTATATTGCCATGCCAACATCTCTAAGAGAAATTCAAACCTTTCAAACTCAACTTTTAAAAAATTGACCTTATGTCACATCCAGATCGTGTGTCTGTGTGTGTGTGCGTGTGTGTGTGTGTGTGGGGGGGGGTAAATACATACACTTGTTCCTTAAAAATCCGACCGTCTAAATCGACCAAGATGAAATGCAAATAGGATGCACTAAGTTACCCTGTAAGTTAATTAATGAAAAAGTTTATTCTTGCTGATAATGAAAATGATAAACAGCTATCTAACCTTTTGTAAATATTTTGCATCTTATTGTGTTTTTGCCGCCAGTCGATTATTGTCCATTCTACAAATACATTCTACACACACAAAATGGACTCTATCTACACACGGATATAGAGATATAAACAATACTCGTTACAACAAAGCTTTCGCTTATCTTATCTTCCAAACTTCCACGAGAAATAATAACGGGAAAACCTCTTCTATCGTTAATGCGTTTCCTCCATTTTCTTTGTTTCTTTTTATCTCACTTCCTTTTTGAACTTAACCGCCATGTCCGAACCAATCATCAAAGACACGAAACAGTAGATTTATATTTGAAAACCATCCTCCCGATGTTGTCAGTTTTGGCTATGTATAATTAACCATTCATTTGGTTATGGGAAATAACGAACAACTTTTATGACCGTCTATTTTTATGTTTCCTATGTAACGTCATTTTAATATCAAAAGGGAAATAACTCGTCTCCCAACTGCAACCGTGTTCTGTCTATATATTAATAAACTTGTTCCTTACAAGTACAACCGCTATCATTCCGCAACACCCCCTGGTTAAAAATCAGACCGTCCAAATCGACTAAGATGAAATGCAAAAATTAGATCTTTTACTTGCACCATTGTTTGAGGAAATAGCATCAAAGATCGTCTACTAAAATGCACAAAAAATCCTTGTTTTCTAAAGGCTAAATTTGGCGAAAACGAGGATTTTTAGTGCATTTTAGTAGCGATCTTTGATGCTATTTCCTCAAACAATGGTGCAAGTATAACATCTAATTTTTGTTATCAGTATTCAGTATACTAACACACAACTTTCGCATAGATGGACAGTTTGATATTTTTTTAAGTGAAAAATCGACCTACCCTAATGCACAAAAACGTCTAGCGATATCTTAGTGTTTAAATAGAAGGGTTGGTAAACATATATATATAAAATAAAACTTCAAGGGTTGAACTTTAATTTTGTTTTGACTAAATGAGTTTATCATTTGTACAACATGAGTTATTGAATTTTAAATTTTGAAACTGCTGCAGGATTTTATAAACACCCTTCTTCAGACTAATCAAGTTCTCTTAATAAATCGTTTAGTATAGTGGTTCCCAACCTTTTTCTATTCCCTCACCCTTAAAAGAGTTTTTTTCTTTAACCTCGCACCCCTACTATTTATACTTTTGTTCAAAAATATATAATGTGAATCCATACTACAGTTTTACCAAAAGATCATATATATTTCACTCTCTAAATAAAAAATAATAATCTGAAATAAAGAAACGAAAATATAAATAATATTAATTACAAAGGAAAAAAATTAATCTAAATTTGAACAGACGCTTCTCACACCCCCTGGAATGATGCTCGCACCCCCAGGAGTTGCGAGCACCCCTGGCCGGGAACCCCTGATTTAAACATTTATTACGTTTTACATTCTGATCTTCTTTCTGCTTCAAAAACAAAAACATATGCAGAATCGAACGACATAGTTGTTAATCTAAGGTTCAAATTACATCAGTAGGTGAAAGCAATCCTTTGGCATCGATAAGACTTTAAGTTTTGAAATGTAAACAGTTATGAAATAAACATTTTCTGATGATGGCTGATGAGTGAAAACGGTCGGGATTTATTTTGTTTTCTTTTTATTAACATTCATGTGACTGTTTTTATCGTTTAGAACACACACACACACACACACACACACACACACATTTATATAAATATATATATATATATATATATATATATATATATATATATATGTATATATATACGTATATATATATATACACACATATATGTGCGTATATATTTACACACACATACGTATATATATATATACATATACACATATATATACGTACACATATATACATATAGGCTGATAGACACATATATACATACAGACACACTCACATACATATATATATTATTCCTACACACACACACACAACACATTTAATATAATATATATATATATATATATATATATATACATACGTATATATATATATATACCCACATATATGTGCGTATATATTTACACACACATACGTATATATATATACATATACACATATATATACGTACACATATATACATACAGGCTGATAGACACATATATACATACAGACACACTCACATACATATATATATATATATTCCTACACACACACACACACACACACACACACATATATATATATATATATATATATATAATATATATATATAATTATGGGGGGTCCCATACGCCCATTAATTCTTAGGCAGGTGGGCGGTATAAGGTGCTGATAACATCTCATGCGCGTGATTAAAAGTAAAACTGGTTCATGATCATTAACTATGCGATATATCGTGATGTTTTCGCGGCTGGTTAGTCTATATAACAAATATTTAAGAACATAAGCTGATAGTAAAAAGCGAGTAGATGTTTGTAGGTTTTGTTTGATAACATGATTTAAACGGAGAAGTTCATAAAAGGGTGCAAGGATTTCAACACTCTTGTGTCTTTCGGTCTGGCTCACAGTCGTAAAATGGAGTAACATTAGCTCCTATTTGATCTCAGATGCTAAGAAATCCGCTGTCAGGACAGAATCATTTTTTAGGCAGGCGTGTGGTGTACTGGTTAGAGTCGTAGGAAATAGACTTGTTGACCCGAGTTCCAATATTGGACAAAGCCATAGTTCACATAGCGTTAATACAGTTGGGAAACGTATGAATCCAACGATTCTCACTCCAGCTATGGGTAAATATTAGGGCAGACTCGTCCCTTAAACCTTGGTTAGGCAACCGGTCTAGGAGAAGGAAAACTCTGAATTCAAACCTCTTAATCTCCGCTTGGAGTGGTCACTACTACAATAGACTTAATTAGTGATCTATTTCACTGGGCTCTTTAACCTTGGTTAGACAACCAGTCTAGGAGAAGGAAAACTCTGAATTCAAACCTCTTAAACTCTCCGCTTGGGTGATCACTACTAGAATAGGCTCAGTCCTACTTAGTGATTTATTTCAATAAAAAAAACCCGCTTTGCTATAAAGTACATTCTGAGTTCTAAATGCTGTAAATATTGTTTTGATTTCCCGCTCAGAAAATAAATGCACCAATAAACACCCTGATTCCTGATTATCTGGTGTTGCTTATCCGACGAATTCTCATTTCTTTTTTAACCCGCTTTACTGTAAAGTAAACTTTGATTTCTAAATGATGGCAATATTGATTTGATTTTACACTCGAAAAATAAATGCACCAAATAAATAATTGTTTTTTTGCAGCGTAAAGAACGCATCTTAATTTGGGAAAGCATTTAAAAAATGTATATATTAAATCTCGTCTTCCTTAATCGTTATTATCTTGCAACACCCTCCGGTTAATAATGAAACCCTCCAAATCGTCCAAGATGATATGCAAAAAATGTAAGTCCTGATTATCTAGTGTTGCTTATCCAACGAATTCACCCTGATATAAAAAAGATGACCAGCAATTGGAAAGGATAGAAAAGAAACTCGATAGACAAGAAATGTCTGTCAAGTTCAACAAAACATTCATAAGGAAAAAATGCTGCCAATATATATATATATATATATATATATATATATATATATATATATATATAGCCTTCAAAATCAACCTCCAAACCAATATATATATATATATTCCAGCCTCCACATCCATTAATATAATTTGAAAAACTGGAACACATTACCCCTGATGATGGCATTTCGAAGTGCCAAAAGTACTCGGGACATGAACTTTGGTGGACTAATCCACGAATTCGACCCAAATATTAAAAAGTTGGCCAGAAAACTTGAAAAAATCACAAATAAAATTGTTAAACAGGAGATGTGTCTTTTGTTTAATTCAACATGCATAAATGAAAAAATGCTGCCAAATACACACATACACACACACATGCGCGCATATATATATATATATATATATATATATATATATATATAACACCTAAGAAACAGTTTAGCTCAGTCAGTTGAGCATCCGCCTAGGAATCACAAGATTCCGAGTTCGATACCGACCCTCACCAAATCAGCGTATGAGTAGCACAGGAATCTGTACGGTAAAGTGAGGAGCTGATGGTAGGTGTGGCGCTCCGTCTCTGATGCCAAAAACAATCTCCTTGGTCTAGCGCTAGTGAAAAGGGGATAGACTCCCTCGCTGTCTAGCTGATACCAACATTTGGCCAACCGACTTACTTCCTGACCTGTCCTTCGTCACCAGAGACGTATTTACGTTTTCAACCTTTATAACGCCAACAAACCTGCACCGAGTGACTTTGCAGACGGCTTTACATTACAAAAAAGGGGTTTACAAAAAGCAACAGTCTAAAACTACAAATGACAATTGACGGAACAATAAGCTAATAAAACGCAATGAACCCGAAAGAATAGAGACGATAGTGACAAACAAAATTCAGGAAGAATTCTAAATGCGTAAATTGTATTCGATTAATCACGCATCTTGGGTGAAGCCCACTCGCATAACTCTACGAGAGAGAGAGAGAGAGAGAGAGAGAGAGAGAGAGAGAGAGAGAGAGAGAGAGAGAGAGAGATTATTACACACAGTGATGCACTTCACAGCTGAAACACAAGCCGTCGTGTCACCGGTGACAGTAATTAAAAGTTCCAAAGACTCTGATGACAGCAACCATAACGAAAAATGTCTTTGGGAACCGAGAAACAAGAACGATGACGCACCTTGGCTTTCTCTCTCCTTAACACAATAATAATAAAAAAAACTTCTGTATGCTGCATACCACTTCGTAATAGTACCATTTTTTTTTTTTTGCTGGTAAAAGAACCTTCTTTTTTTTTCTTGAGACTGTCAAACCTTCTAGCGAACTTCTCAATATGTTCGAGAATAAACCCGTGTGCTGCTAAGAAAAGAGATCTCCCTTGTCAGCAGCTCTTCGTCACGCACGTCGTACGAACACCTAACAGTTCGGATGTGAGTTTAGCATGTTTAAATTCAGAGTTTTCCTCCTCTTAGACTGGTTACCTGACCAAGCTTAAAGAGCTCAATCTGCTCTACTATTTCTTATAGCTTGAAGATTCAATAGTTGGATTCATACCTTTCCCAAGGGTATTAGTGCTATGTGAAATGCAAACAGTCTCGTCTAGGATTTGAACTCGCTTCGTCATATCCATTTCCAACGACGATAACCATTACATCACAGATGGATACGCATGCACGCACACATACTTCGACTTTTTTTTCTTTCTTTCTTGAGACTGTCAAATCTTCTCGCGAACTTCTCAATATGTTTGAGAATAAACCCGTGTGCTAAGAAAAGAGATCTCCCTTGTCAGCAGCTCTCCGTCATGCACGTCCAGTTCGGATGTGAGTTTAGCAGGTTTGAATTCAGAGTTTTCCTTCTCTGGTCTCCTGACCAAGCTTAAAGAGCTCAATCTGCTCTGCTATTTCTTATAACTTGAGAATTCAATAGTTGGATTCATACCTTTCCCAACAGTATTAGTGATATGTGAAATGCAAACAGTCTCGTCTAGGATTTGAACTCGTTTCATCGTGTCCGCTTCCAACGACGATAACCATTACAAGATAGATAAATACGCATGCACGCACGTATACTTCGACTTTTTTTTCTTTCTTTCTTGAGACTGTCAAACCATCTCGCGAACTTCTCAATATGTTTGAGAATAAACCCGTGTGCTAAGAAAAGAGCTCTCCCTTGTCAGCAGCTCTCTGTCACGCACGTCGTACGAACACCTAACAGTTCAAATGTGAATCGACGAACTGCTAACACAGGTGCTCGTAGTGTAATGGTTATCGTCGTAGGAAATTGACACGGCGAACTGAGTTCAAATCCTGGACGATGCTGTTTGCATTTCACATAGCGCTAATACCCGGGAGGTTTTTTGGCTGGGGTTTAGCGCCACATCTACCGTCAGCTCTCCACTTAACCACACAGATCAAATTAGCTAAACAATGCTTCTCATGAACTGAGTTGGCGGGGATAGGTATCGAACCAATAACATTGCTATTCCTAAGCGGGTGCTCTACCTGTAAAGTTTGGCCAGTTGAAAAGGGCTTAAAGAAAGTCCTGTGTTATGGAATCCTTTCGTAAGCGTATAAGTCCTATCCTGCGTATTGGTAAAGGTCCAGTGATTTAATCCTATGACCGTCGCCAATGAATGTTGCAGTAATTATGACCAGTAAGGTCGGTTTAAGTATTGTATCAACCTCAGAGTACTGCCAGTGATTGGCCAAGAGATAGGTCACATAATTCTGGCCTAGTCTATAAGTAGGAGCGGGCAATTAACACGCAACTTATATCCACAAAGATCTCAACACTACCGACCGAGCAAAACCGGGCGAGTGCGTATTGGCTAGAATTCTCTACTCTTTCTTTGTTCCTTCTTGCAATCTCGGTTCAAACACTCCTTTTTGCAAGTAATTTTCTCTTGCTTTTTCATAATTTGTTTTTGTTTTTTGTTTTTTTGTTTTCTTTTCTACTTCCTTTCAGTTTCAGTTTTCTGCTAGTTCAGTGCACAAAGTTTTTTTTTCAAAGCGAATAAACCTAACAAAAAGAAATCAGCAGAAAACCTCTAGAGATAACATTCAACATTAAGAGAAAAAAAAATCCCGCCAAAAAACTCCCCAACAACATAACATTTAAGAAGCTTACTCTTTGATGAGGGCCTGTATGTCTAAGGTGTTTCCTTTTTCAGTTTGCATTAAAAGGATAAAAGAAATGCACATATAAATGAAATATTTCTTTTTCGTTTTGCTTATGTTCGACATTTTTATACTTTTTATTATTTTTTGTTAAATTCTTACAGAAACGAAGGCGCCGCATGTCAAGTATTAAAAAAAGCAGGTACACATGTGTCGAAGTTTGATTTGCACTTATGGCAAAATGGTAAAGGAGATGGGTGAATAACCAAGAGATTAAACATTCATAGTGATTGTGAGGCAACAACTATTCAGAACATAATTGTAATTGATACTACTACTACCTGCTAAAAATCAACCTATATATATATATATATATATATATATATATATATATATATATATATATATATATATATATATATATATATATATATATAAGAGAGAGAGAGATAGATAGATAGATAGATAGATAGATGGATTAGATATATGTGTGTGTAGGTATATATATAATATATATGTATATATATGTGTGTATATATATATATGTCTATTGATATATATATTCACATATATATTCATATATATATATATGTATTCATATATGTATTTATATGTATATATATATATATGTGTGTGTGTGTGTGTGTGTGTGTGTGAAGAAATACTGTGAAAAATAACTTTGGGTAGGTTGTCACTCGACCTTTACAAAGTGAAATTGAAGGCAGAATTCATGGTTCATTATCAAACATTGGTTGGTTGGTTGGTTGGTTGGATTTTACAGCATGTCAACCCATTGGGTTATTTTATGCCGAAAACATTTTGTTTTATTCATTCTTAACGGATTCTCAATTTTAGAACTCATTTTGTTTTATTTAACCAATAGATTGGATCCTAACAGGTAATGTAGATTGGAGCAGCGTTCAGAATACGTGAAGGTATCAGTGACGCGTATCATATATTATATATATATATATATATATATATATATATATATATATATATATATATATATATATATAAGATTGAAAAAACAATAATATTAAGTCAAAGATTGACTTACAGACAATCGGTGCTAAAGCGTTTCGGTTTTAATAAAACCATCATTTTTTCAAAACTTTATACTTTATTATACTGTCGGATTTTATGTCCATTTTTTCTTCATATATATATATATATATTATATATATATATGTGTGTGTGTGTGTGTGTGTGTGTGTGTGTGTGTGTGTGTCTTTTCACATGTCCCAGTAATCATGCATTGTATTTATAAAGAATGTAAATTGCGCTGGTAAACTCATTTAAATAGTAAGTATACATTTTTATGCGAGAGCACATAATTATCAGATGAATATTCGCACTTGTTTGTGTGCTGGTTCTTTATCTGATAGGAGTAACTTTGTCTTTATGAGTTTGCAGGTGTTGCGATATCTTATGCGTATCAGATTTTATATGTAGAAATACATTTGTATAATGGTTTAAAAGCGTTAATATATGCACCTATATATATATATATATATATATATATATATATATAATGTGGATCAACTATTTATTATATATATATATATATATATATATATATAAGAGCGAACGCCCCCACACCACCCAACGAGGTCACAAGAGATGATACCATCAACATCAATAATGAGTATATATAGATAACATAAAGACCAGATCAGCCAGTCAATCAGTTCCGAAGAAGGGGTTTAAACATCCCCGAAAATTTAACGAAATAAAACGAAACATAACATTAAAAAACAGAGTTTCTTATATTTCACACCTAATGCTTCATACTGAATCCCAAACAATATATATTATAGACTGATATATTTATATAAATACACATGCACACACACACACACACATACACACACACACACACACACGCACATATATATATATATATATATTATATATATATATATATATATATATAATATATATATATATATTTTTAAACTCTACCGGTGGTGGAAAAAACCTGATAATTCAGTTTTTTTCAAAATAAAATAAAAAATTCAAACTGACATCTGGGCAAAAAATTGGATAAAAAAAAGAAAAGACCAACACTCCCGCACTTTTTAAAAATAATCATCAGTATCCGGTGTTTTTTTTTTCTTTTGGCCACTACGGCCAAAAGAAAAAAAACACCGGAGGAGTTTTCTAAGTTATATATGTAAAAAGTGATGTAAAAAGTTATATATGAAAAAATATGTTTTCTAAGTTATATATGTAAAAAGTGATCAATACACTAAGTAGACCACTATTATAAGGACATTATCAGACATTATCTACCAAGGTTTTACCCGAATATATCTTTTATATATGTGAATTCCAAAATTTTATTCACCATTATACACGGGTGTATATCATTTACATAAATTCTAGGTGCGATGTATAATGGCTATTGCCGTAGGATATGGACTCGGTGGCATGAGTTCAAACCCTGGGTAGGACTGTTTGCATTTCGTATTAATTCTGTATTTAATGTTTAAATGCCCTTTCGTGACTCTATATACAGAGAGTCTATAAAATCCTGCAAAAGATTTAAAATATAACAACAAAGATGGCAGTCTTGTTGAAATGCAATAATCAAAACGTACATAAAAAATAAAACTACAAGAGTTGATCTTTCTTATAGTTTTTACTAAATGATTCTATCATTTGTACATTTATTAAATTTTGAATTTTAAAACTGTTGTAAAACTTTATGAACACCCTGTATAGGAAAACGTGTATATTGTAGGTCATTTTGTATTGTTTACTAAACCTTTAGAATTGAATTAAGTTCTAATTCATTTATTTTTTGTCGTTAGTCTTAGAATAAATGCTATATTGATACGATCGTATGATATGTTGAGCTACGGCATCTAGGTGACAAAACTAACATTTTCATTCATTATTAGAGAAGATTTTATTAGACGTGTTCGTTTTCTCTCTTTTGATTTTAATTTAATGCTTTTTCTTTGTTGGATCTTACGGCATGATAACCCATAGGGTTATTTTATGACGAAGACATTTTCTATTTAAACTCTTTTTTTTTTCAAAAACACCGGGTCAGGGTGGAGAGCAATGGTGATGAAGGTGTTCTCCACATTCCCCAGAGCTCCAGAATTGGAACTTCATCAAATAGAGTTTAACGCCATACCCAGGACATTCAGATCCTCAGTCACCACCTTCTAGCACATATATGATAAAAAGAGTTGGGGCTTTGCCATAAGTGCAATGTGGCTAGGACAATCATATAGGTGCTAGGACATGACACGTGTTACGATTTTTGTGGCCATCCTTAGGCTTCAAGCAAGAGCACTGTCCAGCGGAGACCCCTTGTGTTAACCAGAGCGCGATCCTTAGTGAAGAAACTTTTGGTTGCTCCTTAGTGTCGCTTAATATTGGGTATGAGACGTCAGTTGTTCCATTGTTCTTGGTGCTGCAGGTCCGTTCGTCATTGTCGAATAAAGTACAAATGGACGGCTGTCAATATCAGTGATTAAATAGTTAACTAACTCCGTATTCTGGCTGTTGATTGGCTGCGGCTTAAACCATGTGACCTCGCTTAGTGGTGGATTGCAGCACACCTTATATACCAAATTAATCCAACAACATGACCTGTCGATTGATCGTAGGGAGCCTCTCTGACCACCCGTCTAGCCTAAGTAAGGGTCTAAGTGATGATATGTTGGACAACGGCTTTTAAATGTAAAGTTGAAAAAAATGTCTCACTGACACACTGACATTTTCATTTATTATTAGAGAAGATTTTATAAGATGTTTACATTTTCTCTGTTTTGTTTTTTAATTTATTGCTTTTTCTTTGAGTAAAGTAATTAGTAACATCAAAGATTGGAAAGAACTTTGTGTCCTCTACTCAAGTTACCAAATCTACGAATTCATGTTGTGTATGCAGATATGCAATCTTTTATGAAGTTTTTAAGAAGTTTCTGATACAAAAAGGAATCTGTTAAAAGGCAAAATCAAGAGGGAATAATTTAATAATTGGATTCATTTTTTTTAGTTTTTTTATCTTATTTATTTATTTATTTTTTTTGCTTTATTCTGTTTTACTTTAATACTTCGCCAACAAAAAAGTAGTTTATTGGCACGAGTGAATGTAAACAAAGAAGCCAAACGAAACCAAACGTCTTTATCTCTCCGTCTCTCCGTCTGTCTCTCTGTATATCTATCCAATTATGTTCAAATCTATCTATCTCAGATTATTCATATTTTTCTATCTATCTATCTATCTATCTATCTATCCCTCTCTCTCTCTCTCTCTCTCTCTATATATATATATATATATTATATATATATATATATAATATATATATATATATATCCAGTCTATTTGTCTCTCTTCCCACCTTCTGTCTGTCTGTCTGTCTGTCTGTCTGCCTATCTCCCTCTGTCTCTCTGTCTCTCTGTCTCTGTCTCTGTCTGTCTGTCTGTCTCTCTCTGTCTCTCTCTGTCTCTGTCTCTCTCTCTCTCTTCTCTTATATATATATATATATATATATATATATAACTGAAACTAAAAAAAAACAATTCATTATACCTTGTCGCAAGATGTTGGCAACTTATTGTGAAAATGTTACCGAGAATTTAACGGATTATCCTCAGTTAGCTATTTAAAAAAATATGCAAAATCCATCGAATCCAGTCACCCAGTGCGCTTATCTGTCTATACTACCCTGTTTGTGTGCGTGCATGCGTATCGGTCTGTGATGTAATGGTTATCGTCGTTGGATATGGACACGATGAAACGAGTTCAAATCCAAGGCGAGGCTGTTTGCATTTCACATAGCACTAATACGCTTGGGAAATTCTCCCACCAGCTATGGGAAATAGTAGAGCAGATTGAGCTCTTTAACCTTGGTCAGGTAACCAATCCAGGAGGAGGCAAACTTTGAATTCAAACCTGCTAAACTCCGCTTAAGAAATTGAATTTTTTGTCACATTCAACTCGTGTGGAGGGGTTGGTAGATATGTATGTTACCCAATGATAATCGAACTCACTGGTAATGATCTACTAAACGAAATTTCTCCGTAAAAACACACTAAGCACAGATTAGATCTGCTACAAAGTCACACGTATAGGGCTCCTGTTGAAGATCAAACTCAAAAGTTGTAAGTGATTTGCAAGACCAGCTTGCAAACCATTGCACCACAACGAGTCGCACTTTTTGACCTCATGAATATTATGATAGACGATGGCCAGCTATATGTTGGATGTTCACGGGTATATACCGAAAAAGAACTTGACAGATGGAAGAACAAGAAATGTCCACAGAAACTAGCGTCCAGCTCTCGGAGCTGGGAGAGCATCTTATCATTCTTCTACTAATAATGTTGTGGAGTAAACATACTTCACCCACAAGATGGACTAGTCTAAATACTATTTAGCAGTCTGCTCGTAGAGCTGGGAGAGCAGCTTAAGAGCAACGTACGACTAATCGTATTTTACTGTGTACCGTATTAATTCGTATAATATTATTATATTTAAATATGTGTCGACCTTTGCTGATTCCACGACACAACAAATATATATATAAGAACTAGAAGCGACTACCTGTGATCGCCTGGGTGGAGGGGCGGGATTTAAAAAATTTAGTCCTGCAGATACATTATAACTAATCGCGATTTGGATCCTCGCTGGATGCCCCATAAAAATTCCTACATAAAAAATATCTTCTGAAAACAAAAATTAATGTCTCCTAAAAATAAAATTCATGCTGTTATCATTTTTTTTTAAAATTATCTAATAGTTGATATTAGTTAATTCTTCATTATTTTTGCTCAGAAAGTAAGATCTGGTGATAGTGAATGTGGTATATATATTATATCAATTTGTCCTTAATTGTTTTAATTTCATAGTTCCTCTTGGCATATTACACACAAACTACCTTTTATATATGTACTAGAAGCGGCTACCAGCATCGCCTTGGCAGAGGGAAGTAGTCTCGCAAATCTAGTATTACTAAATCATGAGTTGGATCCTTGCAAGATATGCCATTAGAATCACTATGTAAAAAAGACCTTGCAATGATCCGTTTTGGTGGGACGTCAAAAAATAATAATAATAATACACAGACATTCTGGTTTGGTTTGGTTTGGTTCTGTTTTGTTTTATGGCATATCAATCTCAATGGGTCATTTAATAGATAAAGTTTTGAAATAAATCAATTTTTAATGGATAATACAATTTTTTTTATAAATACATTTTTCTATTTAACCCATAGATGGGACCCTAACAGGTACTACCACTCCGGGTCAGAGTTGACCAGGGAGCAATGGTGATGAAGGGGTGCTCCACATTCCCCAAACCTCCAAAACTGGAACCTCACCATCAGATATAGTTTAACGTCATTACCAGGACATGTAGACCCTATTTCACCGCCTTCTAGTACCCATATGATAAAAAGGGGTTGGGGCTTGCCATAAGGGCAATAGGGTTGGGAAAATCATATAGGTGCTAGGGCTTGACGTGACCAGCCGATTGATCGGAGGGAGCCTCTCCGACCGCCCGTCTAGCCCAAGATAGGGCCAAAGTGGAGTATTGCAAGTCATGAACTGCTCATCCACCTGGATTCTATCCTTAAGCATCACGGGTCGCCACCCACGGCCAACAGGTGGCCTCATTGGGGGAGTCTTAACCCTCTGCAGAGGTGCAGTCGGTGCATTCTAACGCCCCACCGACAAGGTGGACAGACACTCTGAAAAGAAAAATTAATGTCTCCTTATTCAAAATATTAAATGCAAAAAAAAACAAAAAAAAACAGGCTCTAACTATTAAAATTCTATTTTTCTTTAAATTATCTGTATGAATATAAATCAAATCTTCATTACTTTGTTAAAAAATCAAGATCTGGTAATAGTGAATGTGTATATATTTTTACTTTGTCGTTAATTGTATCATTTTCCTAGTTCCGGACATACATACACACAAACTGCCCTTTATATATGTATAGATTATTTCATTAGAATAGTTTGTCTCTTGTTTTGATTTTTTTTGTTCCCGGGAAACGTTGGGTACCTTTGCACTAATTCGAATGTTATGTCTGATAAAAAAACAGAAATTTCAGAGAGATGGAAGCAGGTGCGCTGATGGCACTTATCCTAACAACGCAGACAATATTTTAGAAAGATAAATAATAAGGAACATTCCATGCGGTGTATTAACCTCACCAACGTTAAGTTACCTTCCATTAGATAGCAAAGTCGGTAGAGTGCTCAGTCGGTAGAGTGTTCGGCTGGGAACCTCAAAGTTCCTGGTTCGATACCGGCCCTCGCCAATGAGTAACACAGGGATCTGTGTGGTAACGTGAGGAGTTGATAGTAGGCGTGATGCTCGTCTAAGGGTGGAGAAACAATCTCCTTGGTCTAGCGCTAGTGAAAAGGGGATAGACTCCGTCGCTGTCTGGCTGATACCGACTTTAGGTCTCACCGACTACTTTACTTTTAGATAGCATTATTGCTTTGTTGGTTAGATTTTACGACATGTCAGCACTTGTTGGGTTATTTTATGCTAAAGATATTTTGTTTTGTTCAATCTTGAAAGGCATTCAGCATCTATTTCAAACTCAATTTTTTCAAGCAATTTTTAAAGCTAAATTCTTTAAAACACATTTTTTAAATCATTTTTTCTATTTAACCATATATCAACTGTAAAAGGTACTACCACTTCGAGTAAGAGTGGTCCTGGGAGTAATGGTTGTGAAGGGGTACTCCACACAACTCAGAGCTCCAGAATTGGAACTTCACCATCAGATAGAGTTTAACGTCATACCCAGGACATGAAGACCCTCAGAGTGGATCTGGGAGTAATGGTGATGAAGGAGTACTCCAACAACTCAGAGCTCCAGAATTGGAACTTCACCATCAGATAGAGTTTAACGTCATACCCAGGACATGAAGACCCTCAGAGTGGATCTGGGAGTAATGGTGTGATGAAGGAGTACTCCACACAAACTCAGAGCTCCAGAATTGGAACTTCACCATCAGATAGCGCTTAACGTCATACCCAGGACATGAAAGACCTTCAGAGTTGTTCTGGAAGTAATGGTTATGAAGGGGTACTCTACACAAGTCAGAGCTCCAGAATTGGAACATCACCATCAGATAGTTTAACATTATACTCAGGACATTAAGACCCTCGGCCACTGCCTTCTAGCACAAATTATGATAAAGAAAATTTGGACTTGCCATAAGGACAATAGAGTTGGTAGGATCATATAGGTGCTAAGGCTTGACGTGACTAGCCGATTGATCGGAGGGGGGCATCTAATGTATGTCATGGACTGCACAGCCACCAGGGTTTCATCCTTAAGCATAACGGGTCGCATAACGGGTCGCCACCCACAAACAGGTGGCCCTACTTGGAAGAGTCTTAGCCCCCTGTAGAGGTGCAGTCGGTGTGTTCTACACAAAATGGAATTACTAATCATATATATGTATGCATATTACATGCATGTATACATACATATACGGTTTAGCTCAGTCGGTAGAGCACCCACCTAGGAATTACAAGGTTATGGTTCGATATCGGTCTCCGCCAACTGAGCACATAAGTAGCACAGATTGGATAATCTGATCTAGCACAAGCGAAAAGGAGATAGACACCCTCCCTCGCTGTTCGACTGAAACCGACAGTTACTTTTATATATATATATATATATATATATATATATAGAGAGAGAGAGAGAGAGAGAGAGAGAGAGGGGGGGTAGAGAGAGTGTGGGTGTGTGTGAGTGAGTGAATGAGAGACAGACAGACAGACAGACACTGAGAAAGAGAGACAGAAAAACAGATAGATAAAGACAGAGGGAGAAGTGGTCCTATCTATCTACACACACACACACACACACACACACACACACACACACATATATATATATATGGAGAGAGACAGGCAGAGACAGACAGAAAAAGACAGATAGAGGAGAGAGAGAGAGGGGGGAGTGAGCTAGTCACTGAGTGAATTATGATTATCTTCTTAGATAGAAGATTTGCAAATTGGACTGGAAATGGCTCTATTCTATAAAAGGATTCCAAGTGTGTTGCTCTAATATAAATCTCGTTATGAGGCGCCGTTGTTTGCCGGGTTAGAGTTACACACATACTCAAAACTTAATGAGAGTCTTGAGTAATAAAGATGAAATTACTTCAAGATGAGATATCCTTAGTGCAAATACTTGTGAACTGTGATAGGCTACACTGATAATATTACACATTTATATATTTACATATTTGTTTGTTTGTATACGAGTGTTTATTCTATTTATTTATTTTTTATTTTCATTTTTTTTATTTTCATTTTTATTTATTTGTTTTTGGGGGTGGGAATGATAGGCTACACTTATAATATTACACATTTATATATTTACATATTTGTTTGCTTGTATACGAGTGTTTATTCGATTTATTTATTTTTTATTTTCATTTTTTATTTTTTATTTATTTATTTATTAGTTTTTGGGGGTGGGAATGATAGGCTACACTGATAATAGTACACATGTATTTACATATTTGTTTGTGTGTGAGTGTTTGAATTTTGTTTTTGTTTTTTGAGGGGGAATGATATTTGTTTTTTTAAATATACATTCACAGTAGATAAAAGAAAGTTTAAATATAAGAGGTGAGTGTTTTCTTGCGGGTTAGGCTTACGAACATACACATTTATGTATTTGCACCTTTTATGTCAGCTTCGTGGGCACCTCATGTGGCGTAATGGTTATATTCACAGACCTTTACTTGTGAGTTCGATCGATTCTTATTAGGCGCCCTATACTTCTGACCTTGTGTCACATCTAAGGTAAGCTTAGTAAATAACTATATGTTTGTTTTTAGAATTTTGAGAGGGGAGGTTTTTTAATATACATTCGCAGTAGATAAAAGAAAGTATAAATATAAGAGGCGAAACGGTTTTAGGGGATTAAGGTTTTTTTTAATTACGTATTGCTTAAAAAAATAAACAACAAAAAACCCAAATTAACCCAAATTACTATACATTTAATGTTGAAAAATATTTTTTAAATTAAGTTTAATTGAAATTATACATTACAATACTAACACAAACAACTGTCTCAATAATAGATTAAATAATTAATTTCAATGGTTAATTAAATGTATAGTCATGTGGGGTTTTTGTAGTTTATTTTTTTAAGCAAAACGTAATTAAAAACAACCTTAATCCCCTAAAACCGTAACCCAATTCGCAAAATGTTAATTCATAGACTGTAGTTAAACTGTCATTGGGGACCACCAAAAAACTTTCCGTTTTAATTTTCCGACCTTCTTCAGAAGTCAGCCGTTTTTATTATTATATACATTCGCAGTAGCTAAAAGAAAGTTTAAATATAAAAGGTGAGAGTTTTCTTGTGGTTCACACTTACGAACATACACCAAAAAAAATTATATAAGAATTTACCGATATATTGACATACGTGTTTGTGTGTCAGTCACGCAGTTTTATCATTCCATCTGAGCGCAGATATTTTTGTTGCATACGCCTCACCAACCCACCAAACTAAACCGGCATACTTCATTATCTGTAGGGTGAGGCGACCGACTGAGCAACGCCTTTTTTTCTTTTTCTTTTTGTTGTTGTTGTTGTTGTTGTTGTTGATGATGATGATGATGATGATGATGATGATGATGATGATGATATGATGATCGTCCCTTACTCTTTCTTCAGCCTCCCTCAATTCATTTGTTCTCAAGATTCAGGTAAAATCGCAACTGGCAACCCCGCGACTCCAGTCAAAGCCCCGCACCCTTCATACCACCCACTATCACTACAACACCCCGCTACACCCCCCCCATACACACACTCACATTACGGGCTCCTCTTCCTGTCATCTGGTGGTACGTACTTACCTGGTTCACTCTTATGGAACGGCAATATATATATATATATATATATATATATATACTGTAGTAGTACAGAATAAGAAAACTCGTATATGACTGTTCAGCACATGAGTTGTTCTGTCTTTCTAGCAACCAAACAACAACAAAAAACAAGAAAAAAAACAACAACAACAAACGACAAAACCTTTCTCAATATGCGCATGTGCATTAGAGCAAGTATAATCACGCCCATGTATGCACACTAGCTGAGGTACCGGTCTATGCCGGTTAATAGGTCAGAATTTGGATCGTGGCTGATTATTCTATAAACTTTTCTGTCAATAAAAAAAAATCGTATAAAAAAGTTACGAACGGCAATTGTTACTACAATTAAAGGTATAAATCCACTAGGAGGTGCGTGGTGTGATGGTTAGAGCCGTAGGAAATGGACTCGTCAACCCGAGTTCAAATCCTGGACGAAGCCACAGTTCACATAGCGCTAATACCCTTGGAAAAGGTATGAATCCAACTACTCTCCCTCTACCTATGGGTAATTAGTAGAGCAGACTGAGCTCTTTAATATTGGTTAGGCAACCAGTCTAAAAGAAGGAAAACTCTGAATTCAAACCTGTTAAACTTCGTTTGAGGTGGTCACTAATAGGCTCAGTTAGTGATCTTTTTCACTATTTAAAAAAATGTCTCGGGGAAAAAGGTCTCTTAACTGAATCAGGTGTTCTACCAATTGATTGAAATCCAGAATGAGTAATAAGAACTTACGAGGTGTTAACTAGTAACTAACACCCTTTTCTTATAATGCATTAGGTTAACCTAAATAGGGTAACCCAATACAAAACATATGCATTGAACAAACAGACTCTATTGTTTAAGCAAAGTCTATCAGAATGAATACAAAACAGGATAGATAAATATCCTAAAGATGGTACCTTAACAGGTACTACCACTCCGGGTCAAAATAGACCTGGGAGTAATGGTGACGAAGAGGTAGTCCACACTCCCCAGAGCTACAGAACTGGAACTTCACCATCAGATAGTTTAACATCATATTCAGGACACCCCATAAAGTGGGCCCTAACAAGTACTACTATTTTGGGTCAGAGTGGACCTGGGAGTAATGGCTATGAAGGGGTACTCCACACTCTATAGAACTAAAGCATTGGAACCTCACCATTATCTGAAGTTTAGCGTCGTACCAAGGATACTTATTGTATGCATTTGGTTGGTATGTGTAAGATTTTCGAGCCAAAAAACGGCTTAGTATGATGGAATAGTTTTAGTCTCATCTTTAACACATTTTGTATAGTCTATAAGAATTAGCGTGATGTTAACTCAGTAGCTAACACCTGTTTCTTATAATGCATTAGGTTATCCAAAAGAAGGTAACCTAACACAGAGCATATGCATTGAACACATCTCGACAAAGAGTTATAACAAATAGACTTTATTGTCTAAGCAAGGTACAACAGACAGAATACAAAACAAGATAGATAAATGTTATCTAAAAAAAAAGAGCATTTGTAGATAGTCTGAGGCTTTAAAATGAAGAAAAAATGTTGTGACTTACTGTGCACTCGATGATGGATGCCAGGTGTGTCGCTAAATCCCACTATGAAAGCATAGAGTATATTATTAGGCACATCATGTACTTTACGTGGAAATACTGGTATCTGGTGAACTAAAACTTATATGAAGACATGAGTATAAAGGGGCCGTGTACAGATACACGTATAAACCTGTAACTAGGGGGCTAAGCCCCTCCCCCTCCAGTCCAAATGGACGGGGACACAACTCGTGAGTCGTTCTGAAGGCTGGAGATTCCAGGAAAAAGAAAGTTTGATTATTGCGGCTATCCTTTATATATTCTGCTTGCAACACCACCTAACGGCAAGCCATAGCCTTAATTCCTCATATATATATATATATATATATATATTTGAGCAAGTATTTCCCGACAAAGCAACATTTCTTCCAGGCTGTAGTCATATCAGTACTGCTGTATGGCTGCACCACCTGGACCCTAACGAGGTGCCTTGAGAATAAGCTAGATGGGAGCTGCACAAGAATGCTGCGTGCAGTCTTGAACAAGTCGTGGAAACAGCTCCCCACAAGGGAGCAACTGTATGGCCACTTGCCCCCTATCTCACAAACCATCCGAGTGAGACGGACTAGATATGTAGGACACTGCTGGAGAAGCAAGGACGAACTCATAAGCGACGTTCTCCTGGGGGGGCCAACACATGGACATGCTAGTGTGGGCCGCCCAGCAGACACCTACATTGACCAACTATGTAAAGATGCTGGCTGGTGTGCGGAAGAACTCCCAGGGGCGATGAATGATAGGGAAGGTTGGCGAGAGATTGGCATGGATATCCGTGCTGCCTGCACGACATGATATATATATATATATATATATATATATATATATTATATATATTAGAGTATTTTCTTGGTTTGTGTATTTTCACCAGAATAAAAGCTAATTTGATGAGAAATGCATTATAACCAACACATGATTTACTACGAAACAAGATCTGACGTTTTTACTCGCCTGTTTGCTAAATGCAGAGTGCGACACGAAGTCAGTATTCAAGTGGAGGCCCTCATGCGCACGAATGCACGTTTGAGTGTGGTGACAAAAATAGCTTAACTTAACCGACATTCCCTCTTTTGGAGCGCCTCAGTCACGAGACCCTGTCCCTTTTTGGCGAGGGCGCAGTGGGTGGATGAGCTGGGACGATCCTCTGAATTGTTTTTTTTTGTTTCTTTGTTTAATGGTATGCCAAACTTTGTGGGTTATTTAATGCCAAAGCCATTCTTGTTGAAAAAAGTAGTGGTACTATCTAACCATAACAAAATTATTACTTTCCAAAAACAATTGTTTAAAGTATTTATTTATAAAAAACAAAAATAACGACAATAACAATATTAATCTATCGTTAGTGCAAAATTATTTTTTCACATACGCTAAGAACAACGTTAAATAATTAATTTTTCTATTAAAATCAAAAACTATTTTAATATAAAAGCGTTTCTTTGCTTTGTTAATATAATAAACATGAACTAACAATTTATATAATTCATCGCAAGTGCAAAATCTTCATAATTCAAAATCTCCATAAAGGTCTGATTAAAATTAAAACGTATTATTTTTTTAAATGCTAAAAGTTAATATTCATAGCAAGTATTAAGTTTTAGGATTAAAAAAACTTACAGTGAAATTCTAATGTTAAAAATTGTTTGTGGCTTTGTTTACAAACGTAGGGCCGTAAGTGCGAAGCAAAACTGTTCTTTCGATATCTGGTCTGATTCGGGGTGCTTATTGGTGACTTGGTCCACGAAATTACAGCTAATTGGGGATTGAGAAATTAATTTTGTTGGTTTTTGTCAAGAATATAACAAGGGACTATTTAACACAGCATTTGAAGTTTGTCTCGTCGAGTTATTTACAAGAGCCCAAAAAAAGTCTATAAATTTATATATACATATAAATTTATATATATATATTTAAATAAATATATATATATATATATATATATATATATATATATATATATATATATGGGAGAAATATGAGGAGGTTAATCCGACAGTGTGTGGAGAAAGGTAGACAAACACGGGATGTAATGGAAACTGGATGTTTATTGTCGACGATGCAACGTTTCGGTCTATTAGACCTTCTTCAGGACTTGGATATAGTTCTTGCTTCAATGATGGACATTCTCAAAATGGTGAAACAGGAGGTCGTCAGTAGGGGTAGGGGTGGTTTGGGGTGGGTAGTGGATTTTCTTCTCTCTCGATGGGGAGTGTCAGAATGGTGAATGGTGAATGGTGATGGTAACGCAGGTGTTAATCCAGAATGTTGGATTGTAAGGATTGGTCAAGACAAATGTATATGTGTATGTGTGTGTGTGTCTGTTTAATTGTTTTTTGTTATATATATATATGTGTTGGGGAACTGGATTCATTAAGTTATATATGTGGCCGGTATGTTTTTTTTTGGGGGGGTTGTAAAAAATATTTGTAAAAGATTTGTTAAATAATTTTTTAAAAAAAGAACACATCCATACAGATTTCTCAGCCAAGCGAGCAAACTCTTTAAACGAAGTTACTGGAACCGGAAGTAGACTCCTTAGCCTGAGAAGTCACGTACGAAGATCGACGTTCGCTTTTTTTCTCGGTTACGGTGAGTGAAGCCACCAGCTCACTTTGCCCTCGTGAGCAAACGAAGCCACACTGCTCCACCCCCAAACATAGTGAAGTTGTTTTTAAATTTCTTTTACTTGTGGTGTGTATCAAGTGAAACCACATTACATTTAATTAGCCTTCTCATCTATCCTGTTTTTTTTTATTCTAATGTATCCGTATATATATATATATATATATATATATATATATTATATATATATGTATATATATATGTATATATATATATATGATCATTCTATTTATCTTTACTAATTAAACGTTATTGCTCTTCACGTGATCTTTTGGGTGTATTCTTTATATATATGTTAATATGTTTGTTTCTTTGTTTAATGGCATATCAACCTTCGTGGGCTATTTAATGCCAAACCCATTCTTTTAGAAGAACAGTACTATTTAACCTTTAACTGCATAATAAAGGAGGTCATACTTTTCTCTGTGATATCAGTTTGGTTTGGTTTGGTTTGGTTTGGTTTGTTTTATGGCATATCAACCTCAGTGGGTCATTTAATGCCGACAAAGTATTGAAATGAATCCATTTTTAATTGATAAACGTGGTGTTGCATGTCATTGACTGCTCGGCCGCCTGGGTTCCATCCTTAAGCATCACGGGCCGCTACCCACAGACAACGTGGCACCACTGGGGGAGACTTACGCATCCCCTCCAAGATAAAGAAACTGGTCTGGATGGTACGATGTAACAATGCCATAAAATCTATCTTAGAAGCATAATCGGATGGTTCGTGTGATTGGAGGTAAGTGGGTAAAAGAGAACAATTTCCTTGTATATTCCTACCATAAAATAAACTGAACCCTCATTTTATGTCCGTGTTTTTGCAATAAATTTTTTTTCTTGCACCCGTTATTTTACAATAATAAATATATTTTATTTAGTTATTCTAATATTCACTTCAATGTGTATATTCTAAAAGTTTTTTTTATTTTGTGAGAATGGTTAGTTTTAAAGTGGGGGCTCGTTTTACAATTTAGGCATAAATTGGATCCTACTTTTATAACCGTAATTTTGTTTTTCATCGACGATGATTAAAATCTGACGTTTTTATTTTAGAGTACCAAAGCCAAAAAAAAAAAAAAAAAGAGAAAAGAAATAACAACAAAAGGAGCCCCACTTTAAAACTAACCATTCTCACAAAATAAAAAAAAACTTTTAGAATATACACATTGAAGAGAATATTAGAATAAATAAATAAAATATATTTAGTATTGTAAAATAACGGGTGCAAGAAAAATAAAACATTTATTGCAAAAACACGGACATAAAATGAGGGTTCAGTTTATTTTATGGTAGGAATATACGAGGAACTTGTTCTTTTTTACCGGTAAGTGTTCGTATAGCTGCTTTGGTGGGGGGGGTGCTTCAAGGATTTATTCAAGACAGCATAATTGTGTAGTTTCCATATAGTTTTTTTTTCTAATCGTTTTGTTAGAGTCCAAGCAGTGTAGCCATACACTAGCTCTAACACAGCTACAACTTGGAAGAACGAAATGATTGGAGAAAATGCTAGATGGGAACAACACAAGGATGCTACGTGCTGTCTTGAACGTATCCTGGAAGCAGCACCCTTAAAAAGGCAGCTATACGGCCATTTACCTACTATCACACAAACTATCAAAGTAATGCGAACCGGACATGCTGGTCACTGCTGGAAAAGCAAGGACGAACTCATAAGTAACATTCTTTTATAGATATATACCAATGCAGGCCGTACAGCAAAAAAACTTCATTAATCAGTTCTGTGCAGATTCTGGATGTCGTGCAGAGGATTTGCCAGGAGCGATGGCCGATAGGCCGATAGGGGCGGATAGCGAGAGAGAATCAAGGGAATCCGTGCGGTCGGCACAAATTGGTGATGATAATTAAGATGAAACACCAGTAGATAATACCACACACGAATTAGATGTAACACAAGGCCATTTTTTAACTCAGAGTTTTCCTTCTCCTAGACCTGTTGCCATACCAATGTTAAAGAGATCGGTTTATCCTACTATTTATCCATAGCTGGAAGGAGAATAGTTGGATTCATACCTTTCCCAAGGATATTATCATCATGGGTCATAATGTCCTGAGTATGACGTTAAACTCTATCTAATAGTGAAGTTCCGATTCTGGAGCTCTGGGCAATTAGTAGTACTCCTTCATCCCCATTACTAACAGGTCCACTCTGTCCCGGAGTGGTAGTACCTGTTAGGGTCTTATCTGTGGGTCAAATAGGAAATATCTCTAAAAATGTTGTTGGGACTATCTTCCTATTGGCCTGGAAGAGTTATCTTCCCGCTGGGTTATCGCTTGTTCTCACCAGGGGCTATGGTATTTAAGCGGCTGATTCAAACGCTTCTTCCTTTAGCTGCATCTCCGGAACGAGCACTTGGTTTAGACCATTTTCACACCCTTCTCGTGGGGGCTCGCCCCTCCCCCATCACTAGTAAGTGATTTTATGTACGGACTCTTCTGTCCTTTTATCTCTACTCTTTATGTTATGTACATGTATGTTATTAATTTCTGTATCCTGTCATATTCCTGTGCTGTTATAAATATAAAATGTTTTGTCCCACAAACGTGTCGGAGTTTGTTATGTTTCAACTAGTTATAACATAGTTATAACCTTGAACCTTACAATGTGTTTAAAAAGAAAAAATTGAGTACCCATCAAGAATGAATACTAGCCTCGTCCAGGGTTTGAACTCGTTTTGTCGTGTCCATTTCCTCCACGCTACTGTTTTTGTGCCCAGGAAAGAAAACGAAGCTGTGTGTTAAATATATACACAGACAGCGGAAAGGAAAGTGTTGGAGATGGGGGGTGGAGTCTTAGAACTTGAGGGAATGCACTAATGAGTTTTGGCATGATTTAAGATGTAATTCTTGGCGTGTTCTTTGCGTCTAAGTACTTGATGAGTAAGAATGACGTCTGAGAGGTCTGCGGTTCCTAATTTCAGCTTCACCCTTGTGGACATTCGTTCATTTAAAAGAAAACAATTCATCTTATACAAAAACTAGACGTTAAATTCAAGTGAATTTTGTCTCGTTTTGATTTATTCATTGATTAATTTTAACGGCATGTCAACCCGTCCAGAGTTATTTCATGCATACAGGTTAGAGAATTGTGTTCATTGTACGTTCATATATTTTTTGTATGGTGTGCTGTAATGGTTAGTGTCGGAGGAAATGGACTTGTCGACATGAGTTCAAATTCTGAACGACGCTGTTTGCATTTCACATAGCTTGGGAATGGTATGCTTCCAACTAATCTCCCTCCAGCTATGGGTAAATAATAGGGCTCTTAAACCTTGGCTAGGAAACCAGTCTAGGAGAAGGAAAACTTAATTTAATTAAAACTTGCTAAACTCCGCTTAAGAAATTCTCCTTGTGTCAAATCTTGCTGGTATTTTTTTTTTTTTGTATGGCTGTTTCTTAAAAGTTTTTTGAATATGGTCCTATCGAGGTCTATGTTCCTAATTCCAGCTTATCACCTGTGATAGTAATGTAGGCGGAGTGGCCTATTGCCGTTAGCGCTAGACCAGGGAGATTGTTTTCTTTTTGTGTTTGAGACGGAGCGCCACATCAATTATCAGCTCCCCAATATACTGCACAGATCCAAGCTGTGCTACTCATATCCTGAATTAGCGAGGGCCGGTATCGAACCCGGAACCTTGTTGTTCCGAGATAAATTAATCGAAAATAAAAGTAATGTTAGTGTTCCATCTATGGATTTCTTTCATTTGAAATTGAAATTGAAATACTATCATATCTATTAAATGTGACAATTTTTAAAATGTCTAATTTTTACCAACAATTTTTAGCTTTATTCATTAAGATATTGTAAAAACAACTCCTTTATATTCAACAGGCTGTTTTATTTTAGAAGTCAATATATCTATACGAGGGTGATCCCAAAAGTAAGGTATCCAAAGCTCTGGGGGCGCAGTGGGGCTGTTTCGTGCGGCTATTGGCAACACTGTTGTGTTTGTTGTGCATGCGTCTGTCCTTGGGCACACCTCTCTGCCACAATCAGTTTTGGCTTGGAAGTATTTTCTGATAGAGCTCCCCATTGACGCTACCACCAAGTATGAAATTCGCGCTCCTATTTTGTTTTTGAACGCAAAAGGCATTAAACCGATTGAAATTCATCGCCAATTAACGGAAGTGTATGGTGAGTTGGGCATGGGTGTACAAAAAAACCTCTGCAAGTGGTGTAGGGAGTTTGCAAGGTTCAACACTGCCTCAATTACATGATGGCAAGCTGGTATGACATGGGCATACAAAAACTGTCACAGCGCCTAGAAAAATGCATTTATCGAAATGGTGATTATGTAGAAAAATAGACACACACTGAAACTTTAAAATGATGTAAACATCATTGACAATAAACAATAAATGTTTTAATGATGTTTAAATATTTTGGAGACCTCACCTTTGGGATTACACTCATAAACAGAATGTTTATTAAGATATCAACAAACCTTAATTAAAAATGATTAAATGAAGGAAATCAGAAATAATTTACAATTTCTTATTTAGATATCATAAAATGTTTTAAAACTTAAGTATTTACTGACAGGCTAGAAGTATTTTTAATGAGAGTTGAATCTATATTTTCAAGAAACTTTTAGAACCTTTTAAAAATTGATATTGTTGCTTGGTTGGTTGGTTGGTTTTTACCACTATTGGATTATTTTATGTCAAAGACGTTTTTGTTTTGTTTTTTTTTTCTTGATGGGCACTCAATTTTTGATTGGCACTGTTTCAGCTTTTACTGGAACGGTGTGCCAAAGTGCAGTATTATTGGGAGAGTGCTCAATATAAAATAGCTATCATATAATATAATAAAAATGAATATATAAAGGTTTTATATATTCAATGACATAGGAACAGTTACGACCATTTGGTTTCATGCATGCGTAACCGCAAACATTCGTCAGGTGACGTTGTGGTTTTAAGTTCTCTCTCTCTCTCTCTCTCTCTCTCTCTAATATATATATATATATATATATATTATATATATATATATATCCAGGAAAAATGTGTTGGGAAGGTCAGAAAGCTTTTGGAATACTGTTTGGTATTTATAGTCTTTTACTTAATCAGTTATTCTTAAAAGTCAAATTCATTGCCTTTGAGGTTGAAATAAAAATAATATACTTTTTATGGTTCAAGAATTGTGTGAATCATTCTTAATGTGTGCACAGTAACTAAAGTGACTTTCAGACAAAAAGAGCCAGTTCAGCGCAAGACGAATCAACACCCTGCAATGTTAATTAGACAAGACACAGCGGTCGCAGTCAGAACGTTGAGTGTGATTTGATATTTTGATCCCAGCGGTAATTTCAGAGCACTTTCTTTGTCCATTAATGACAAGACAATTAACGATTTAACAGTGTTGCCCCCGCTTCACTGTTACAGTTAAGTTAATGTTTTCATGTTGATCCTGGCAAGATCAAAATGAACTGTGTATTGGGCCAACTACCAATAAGTAATTGCTTAATCTATACATATATAAAGGGTAGTTGTGTGTATGTATACCCGGAGGAAACTACGAAAATAAAGCAATTAACGACAAAGTAAATATATACATACACATTCATTATAAGCGAGTCTTGCTTTTTGAGTAAAAATAATGAGGATTTGATTTATATTGGTGAAGATAATTAGAAAATAAAAATAAAATGATTAGAGTGGCTGGATGGACACCAGGTCTTTTTACGTGGGGATTTTAATGGGGCATCCAGCGGGTATCCAACTCACGATAACGGACTCAGTAATAACGGACCTGAGAGACTAACTTTTAAAAAAACTCCCTCCTCTACCCAGGCGACGCCGGGTAGCCGCTTCTAATTTTATATATAGACAACTGGTTTAGTCATAAGAAACGGGGGAGAGTCGCGTGGCATAGTGGCTAACATGATGGCGGGAGGCGCTCGGTGTAATGGTTAGTATCGTAATAAATGGACTCGTCAACCCGAGTTCAAATCCTGGACGAAGCCACATTTTACATAGCGCCAATACCCTTGGGAAAGGTATGAATCCAACTATTCTCTCCCCCCCCCAGCTATGGGTAAATAGTAGGACAGACTGTGCTCTTTAACCTTGGTTTGGCAACCAGTCTAGGAGAAGGAAAACTCTGAATTCAAACCTCTTAAAAATCTCCGTTTGGGGTGTTCACTACTAGAATAGGCTCAGTCCTACTTAGTGATCTATATCAATTTAAATGTGCTGAACTGCAACATTGTAACAAGCGAGTTCGAATTCCACTCGCGCTATTACGTTCATTTTCGGACTAATACCCTTGGGGAAAAGTATGAACCCACTCATCTACTCCAGCTATGGGTTATATAGTATTACCACTGTTCTTCTTCAAGGGTGGCTTTGGCATTAAATAACCCTAGAAACTTGATATGCCATTAAACAAATAAACCAATGTATCTCATTAACTTATTGATGAGAATCAGCTATACTTTCTGATCTGACTAAGTCTGACACATGGTCATTTATTTATGGGTGATACTGTAATCTCATTCGCGGGAGTGCCCAGAGTAGTGGCTAACGTGTTGAACTGCGACATTGTAGTAAGCGTGTTCGAATTCCAGTTGCGTTATTACGTTCCCTTTCGATCTAATACCCTTGGAAAAGGTATGAAACTCCTCATCCTCCCAGCTATGATTTAATTGTACCACTACTGTTCTTCTACAAGGATGTCTTTGCATTAGATAATCCATGAAGTTTGATATTCTATTAAACAAAGAAACCAAACCAGACCATAAGAAACAGTTGGGTGATAACATGATTCTAGAAAAGGTCTTTGCCCTCAAACTCTGACCAGACCTTTAGCTGCAGTCGCTGCGACCGTGCCTGCATGTACAGCCAACGTGGCCCACCTCCTTAACTCTTTGCCTACCAAATTTCCCCCGCGGCTGCACGAAATTTTCTTGGTATTTTTTACCTGTATGATATTTCAAAGTTCACTGTCTATTCACCTCAGAACTCATTCTATTTAAATAAAGTCCTACTATTATTGTACCTGTTATGGTTCCATCTATGGGTTTAAATAGAAAAAATGAGTATAAAAAAGTTGTGTATATGTTGACTATATCCTCTGCGGATAGGTAAGACCCCTGCCCCACAAATAGGGTGTTCTGGGTGTGATACTAAACTGCATTTAGTGGCGAAGTTGCAATTCTGGAGCTCTGGAGAGTGTAGAGTACTCCTTCGTCGCCATTACTCCCAGGTCCACTCTGACCCGCAGTGGTAGTAACTGTTAGGGTCCCATCAACGGGTTAAATAGGAAAAATATTGGTGCGTGGTGTAATGGTTAGATTCGTATGAAATGATCTCGTCAATCCGAGTTCAAATCCTGGACGATGCTGTTTGCATTTCTCATAGCACTAATACCCTTGGGAAAGGTATGCCTCCAACTACTCTCCCTCCAACAATAGTAGGGCAGACTGGTGCTCTTTAACTGTGGCTAGGTAACCAGTCTAGGAGAAGAAACCTGTTAAACTCCGCTTAAGAAATTGACTTTGTGTCACATCCTTCTCGAGCGGAGGGGTTGGTATATATATATATATATATATATATATATATATAGAGAGAGAGAGAGAGAGAGAGAGAGAGAGGGGGGGAGATTGTATTTTTTTAAAATTGAGTTTAAATATAAAAAAAATTAATTTAAATAAGAAAAATGTTGAATACCCATCAAGAATGAATAAAACAAAAGGTCTTCGGTATAAAATAACCCAACAAGTGTTGAC
>CM042148.1:105529690-105544690 GCA_023376005.1 Doryteuthis pealeii
CATGAACAATTTTTAAGGATTGTGGACGTTCGTTGTTGGTTGGTTGGTTGGTTGGTTGGTTGGATTTAGTCAACCCTTGTTGGGTCATTTTATGCCAAGAACGTTTTGTTTTATTCATTCTTGATGGGTATTCAAGTTTATTTTTATTTAAACTCAATTTGTGTTTAAAAACATTTTAACTCATTTTTTTCGTACCCATAGATGGGATCCTAACAGGTATTACCAATCCAGGTCAAAGTGGGCCTGGGAGTAATAGTGATGAAGGGGTATTCCACACTCCCCAGAGCTCCAAAAGTGGAACCTCACCATTAGATGCCGTTTAACGTCACACCTAGGACACGACGTTCGTCTTATGTGTATGCATAATACACACGTCTAAGAAAATAAACACAGTAATTCCAGGGTGGACCTGGGAGTAATGGCGATGAAGGGGTATTCCACATTCCCCAGAGCTCCAGAAGTGGAACCTCACCATTAGATGCAGTTTAACGTCATGGCTAAAGTCAGTATCAGCCAGACAGCGAGGGAGTCTATCCCTCCAACAGGGAGATTGTTTTGGTGTCTGAGATGGAGCGCCATACCTACCACCAGTTCCTCGCTTTAACGCACAGATCCCCTATAGCTATTTATACGCTGAGTTGGCGATGGCCGGTATCGAACCCGGAACCTTGAGGTTCCTATTCGGACGTTCTATCGACTGAGCTAAGCCGTCCCTAACACTGTAATGCCAATTGACATTCTTGTCTAACCTTCTCACCTTAGTTTCGGATAAATGAATCCCAAATGCCAAACAAAAAAAAGTGTTTTAATTATATACAGCAATTAATATGGCTTTTACCGCCGTGATCCGAGCTCAAAAAGAGTGTCTTTTAATTAAGCCGTATCCGCTTCATAATTAAAAAAAAAAGAATGAATAAAAAAAATCAAATAAAAAAACAACAGAAGGCAGTTGTTTCTCTATCCCCCATTTCTATGCCAACTTGCTAATTTGGAAACATGGAATGTTCCAATCATCACGAAACTAATATATTCAGGATGATTTTAGAAGATAAATCGATAAGATCAATGAATGAATGAATGAATCCCTGTTTATAAGTGGCTGACTCATTGTTCCCAAAGGAATCTGACAGATGAGCCATGTAGTATTAAAACGTCCCTGAAATTCTCACAGGAGACGATTCAACGTAATGATATTCCTGATATGACTAAAGCAATATGCATCAACAGAACAAGAGACGAACATCAAGGTGTGAAATTGATGATTAGATAAATCATTCTCTATCTGCTTTTGGTTAGCTAATAAGCATTTAAATTATGATAGCGCGAAGGCACAATGATTTTAGAAGTATCCTGCTACACTATGATTTTGATAGAAATAACTTATCAATTAAAATAAGGAAGTGAATCTGACTGTATATCAGAGTAAGAAATTTTAAAAAAAACGCACAGATGTTAAGTAATGTTGTTTTATTAGCTTATATTGCAATATTTCAATCTGTTTTGAATCATCATCAGAGCAGATCTGTTAAAAATTTGATGAAAATAGTTTAATGAAAAATATGTCCAGTTGTTTTCTTAAAAAGTTCGTCATGAGTTATTTTCCCTTACAACCGATCATATTTTCCCTTAAACTGTTTTCATCTTTTCATAATAGACATGCTCTGATGTTGATCCAAAACAGATTGAAATATTGCAATATAAGCAGCTAATAAAATAACATTACTTAACAACATCTATATGGGTTTTGGGGAGTTTTTTTTTTTTACATTTTTTACTCTGATATAGAAATAACTTGTAAAATTGCCTTTCAAGTGAATATTTGAATTAATAGTTAGTTTTTTTTTAATTTTATTAATTAATAATTAATTAGTTGTATTTTACGACATGTCAACGTTTGTTATCTTATGCAGAAGAGGTTTTGTGCTATTCATTCTTGATGAGTACTCGATATTCACCACGTACCCCACGTGTACGGATTAGGCACAAGGCCCTATTAATTCTTGATGAGCACTCAATTTATTTTCCAACTCAATTTTTTAAACATTTCTAAATTAATTTTGTATTTAACCCATAAATGAGACCCTAAAAGGTACTACCACTCCGGGTCGGAGGGGACCAGGGAGTAATAGTGATGGAGGGGTACTCCACATTCCCAGATTTGGAACTTCACCATCAGATAGAGTTTAACGTCATACCTAGAGCATTAAGACCCTCAGTCACCGCTTTCTAGCATATATATGATAAAAAGAGTTGGGGTTTGTCATAAGGGCAATAGGGGTGTGTTAATCATGTGGGAGCTAGGGATGGGAGGGGGTTTCTCCAACCGCCGTCTAGCCTAAGTAAGGACCAAAGTGTTGCAGGTCATGGACTGCTCAGCCACCAAGTTCTCTGGTAATAGATGCAGACTCTTCCTTCCTGTGGCGCGTTGCCCCTGAATTCGTTGCCTCGTGGCACATTCTGTCTGACTACTTTTTGGATATTGCGCCAAAAATATCACGTGATTGGTAAATCCAATCACAGAGCCTTGCAAATTCAGTGTGTCCGTGTATAACATGGACTTTTTTCCCTAGAGGCCGTAAGGGCCAAAGTGGTGTTGCAGGTTATGAATGACTCAGCCACCAGGGTTCCAACCTTAAGCATCAAGGGTCGCCACCCACGGCCAACAAATAGCTCTATTGGGGGGGGGGATCTTAACCTTCTGCAGAGGTACAGTAGGCGTATTCTACTGACCCAACCAGCATGGCTGGTGAGGAAATAATATTTTGGTTAATAAATAAGGTTTCCCATCTTATAAAGTTTTAGGCCAAATACTGAATGTGGAGTACCCCTCCATCACTATTACTCCCAGGTCCACTCCGACTTTTAGGGTCTCATTTATGGGTTAAATACAAAAATTAATTTAGAAATATGTTTGAAAAATTGATTTGAAAAATAAATTGAGTGCTCATCAAGAATTAATAGGGCCTTGTGCCTAATCCGTACACGTGGGGTACGTGGTGAATATCGAGTACTCATCAAGAATGAATAGCACAAAACCTCTTCTGCATAAGATAACAAACGTTGACATGTCCTTGGTATGATGTTAAACTGCATCTAGGAGTGAGGTTCCAGTTCGGGAGCTTTGGTGAGTGTGGATTACCCCTTCATTACCATTACTCCCAGTTTGGACACTACTCCATCGATGCCAACAACAAAATATATATGGGTCAAATAGATTTCTTTGTTGTGAGAAAGTGCCCGTTCAGTGAATTATAAGTGCCTTGTCATAAGCTCTTCGTGTTTTCTCTTTCCAATGATACCTGGTGCATATCAAAATGAACATCGCACTGTACTAGAATTCTAAACAGCGAGGAGATAAGGTCGTATAGATCTTCTAACAAAGGAGACAAAAAAGGTCATTCTATCGCACACACCTGCACTGTTTATTCCTTTAAGGGCATTTTCTATTGATATCTTTCATTTTCGTTTTATATCTCTTCTTACAATTAAAAAAAAAAATCTATCTATCCATCTATCTGTGTGTTTGTTTATTTGGCGTGTGGGTGTGCGCGCGCATCTCTCTCTCTCTCTCTCTCTCTCTCCTCTCTCTCTCTCTCTCTCTCTCTCTCTCTCTCTCTCTTCTCTCTCTCCTGCGTGTGTGTTTAATTCGCATAGATAGTTACAGTATAACCCATAGATGATTACGTCGCTATCATTAAAAAAAAAATCTATCTATTTATCAATCTATGTGTTGTGTGTGTGTGTGTGTGTGTGTGTGTGTGTGTGTCTGTTTGTCTGTTGGCACGCGAGTGTGTGTATGTGTGTGGGTTAAATTCACACAAGTAATTACAGTATCACCCATTAATAATTACACCCTACCATATTTAATAAAATAATTCAGTCTATGTGCTGTGTGCGTGTGTGTGTGTGTGAGAGAGAGAGAGAGCACGCACGCACACATACACACGCTACCGTGCATGTGTGTATGTGGGAGGCGGTTAATTCACAACAGGTAGTTATAGTATCACTCATAAATGATTACACCCCTACTATTTTTTAATAAAATAAATCTCTCTATCTCTCTATCTATCTATGTGTTTGTTTTTATTGTGTGTGTGTGTGTGTGTGTGTGTGTGTGTGTGTGTGTGCGTGCGTGTGTGTGTGCGCGTGCGCGCGGTCACGTGTATATATGACTCACACAGGTAGTTACAGTATCACCCATAAATAATTAGACTCCGACCATTTTTTAATTAAAAAAATTAGTTTTTGTATCTTTCATTATTTCTGATAGAATATACAATAAAACGGATGTTATTTGGTATTATTTATTACCAAACTCTACGACATTGAAACTCTGTGACCAAACATAAATCTAACAATTATCCAACACCGCTTATATATATATTCATACACTTTTTGGTTACAAAAGTGTGTCATCTTAAATGTTGGTTACAGACCAATTAAAAATATACTAGAGATTATTAATGAATAGTACCTAATAATATCTGTTTGGATTTTTATGTTACGCGAGAAATAAAATAATCCTGGTATCTTTGGTTTAGTTGAAAATTGACTTATAGGAAATTAGGAAAGGAAGTACTTAATTGGGCAATATTGTATATAAATCAATTGAAAATAAATAAGGGAAGTACTCTACAATTAGCATCTAATAGGTATTATTTGTATTATTCGGAATATTGTTATCATCTTTATTGTCATCTTAGACAACGTTTCAATAAAGCTGTATAAGTATATATATATATATATATATATATATATATATATATATATATATATATATATATATATATATATAATATATATATATATATATATATCCCAAAATCTGGTACAGCTCTCGAGAAGCGACTTTAATTTACTTTCACCAACAGCGTAATAAGGCAATTATCGAATATTGTTTACAGACTTGATCTCTCTGGTGATGGTAAAATATATATACAGATGTATGTATTTATCAGTTAAAACACCGCTCCTTAATGGTAGATGTCGACGGCCGAAAGGTTAAGGAACTGGGCTGATACGACGGTCGACTGAAAAATTCATAGACTGACCAAGACACTTTAATGAATTGTAAACAAATGAAGTTTATTTTTCAACTTAGTCCCCAAGCAGTTCACACATTTCTTCCATTGGTGTTGCAGTGGCTAGATCCATTAGTAAAAAAAAGTCATCAATAGAAGACATAATATCATCAAATACAATCCCATTAAATTTTCAGCAAATCTCGTATATATATATATATATATATATATATATATATACGAGATTTGAATGAAAATGTAATGGGCTTTCATATGATGATATTATATATATATATATATATATATATATATATATATATATATATATATATTCTTGACCACTTTCTTCTATCTACAGCATATATATATATATATATATATATATATATATATATATATATATAATATATGCTGTAGATAGAAGGAAAGTGGTCAAGAAATGAAAACTCAAAACAAGTCACAGGATGAAACAGTTTCGTCCGTATTCACAGACGTCTTCAGTCAGAGTAACTTTATTAAAGCAAAGCATGAATAAGCATTATCTCACATCACACACACCCCCTCCTACCGGCGACGCCGCCGCCACTGCTACTCCCACTACCACAAACCACCTGTACATAAACGTATGCTTTGCTTTAATAAAGTTACTCTGACTGAAGTGGTCTGTGAATACGGACGAAACTGTTTCATCCTGTGACTTGTTTTGAGTTGTTCATTTCTTGACCACTTTCCTTCTATCTAGAGCATATGGTCGGATCCTCCCATTATATATTATATATATATATATATATATATATATATATATATATATATATATATATACCCAATATTAATAAAAGAATTTGATATAGGGTAATAATATACTAAACATCTTCAATAACTAACACACTAATCTTAGCAACCCCATAAAAATTAATAGACTCTCCTAATTTGAAAAATATAATATAGAAAAGTACAAGGAAATATACCTAACATACTACAACCTACAATCCCCTGATGACGACCAAAGAAACGATTGAAAGCACTAGGGTAAAGAATATACAAGATGGATCCCGAACTAAGAAAAATAGCAAGTTAGGATATTGTAGACATCAAGTCGCCTATGTCATTTTTAGACCAAACCTACTGGTCTCAAGATCGCAAGGCGAGGAACTAATAAGTGCTGTTAATTCAATGTCTTCGCTATTCTTAGATATATATGATCTATCACACACACACACACACACACGCACATACACACACATATATATATATATGTATATATATATATATATATATATATATGTATGTATATTTATACACATATATATTTATATATATATACATTTATGCACATATATTCCTCCCATGCTGTGCATGCTATTAAGAAGACGTTTTGTGTTTCCTCGAGTGTGATAGCAACCCAACCTTGCTGCGAGCTATGAAGCCACGCTGATAAATGAAATGTTCTAAGGCGGGAGTTAAATGTTTTTTTCTTTTAAAGTTAGGCGGAGCTGATCTCGATGCTTAAGTCAATTTTCTTCAAAGCTCTTTATATCTTTATATATATATATATATATATATATATATATATATATATATATATATATATATATATCTGTAGAGGTGTAAAGCATTTGCAATGGCAAGTTAAATACGTATTATTGTTTTGTTTTTATTTTTATCTTGTTTGTTTGTTTTTTTTATTTCATCTCATAAAAGTATTTTCATGAGCTAAAAAGCCTTTTAATGTTTTTCAGACAGAAAAAAAATTGACATTTTAAAACTTATAAATTGAGGAGGCACAACCACTTAACTCATAACGATAAAACTTATGGCGTATTTTTCTAGATAATATTAAAAAACAAAGAAAGAAATAATCTTATGTAGTCATATGGAAACATGTCTTATATATAAAGATATTAGCTGAAGTACCTTTCTACAATGAATAAGTATAGGTGAGTTATATATATATATATATATATATATATATATATATATATATATATATATATTAGTCATCGACAGACACAATGTTTCGACGTTTACGTCTCATCAGTGTGGCTCGACTTTAACAACTACTTCTATGTTGTCGTTATGGATACACGTGTGCTTCTTTGTTGCTATATCTGGGGAGTCTAGTTCAAAGTATATATTATATTTGCACACCACACACACACACACACACACACACACATATATATATATATATATATATATATATATATATATATATATATATATTGGGGATTTTGTGTGATGTTAGATGTTATGTGTTGAGTTTCATTTTATTTCATTCAAAAGAAAGAAAGGCTTAACAAACGATCATTTGGCTATTATAAATTTATTTCGACCAGAGACTCAATATGAATCTAGTCTCATCAGATAGCCAACAACATAATCATGAGATTAATCAATCTGTGTTACTCAAGCACTGAGTTGGAGGGGACCGGTATTGAACCTGGAACCTTGTGATTCCGATGCGGATGCTCTACTGACTGAGCTAAACCGGTCCTTGATCTGATAAAATCTCTCTCAACCCTTTGATATTCTTGCCCTTGAATCCTGAATTTAAAAAAGGAAAAACAGTTGTCGACTAGTTGGATTGTGGGAAAATGGAACCCGGAAGACTTTTATTGTTTTCAACCAGTTAACCGCTCATCCAGGCGAATGGGGTGAACGTAACATTCCTTTCCTTTCGGGCGGAAGACAAAACTTTTATAATCCCAAACCTTTGTAGCATTTCTGAGACTGTTTCGGGAAATGAGTCTTTAATTAGCGATCTGTCTTCATCTACGAAAAAAAGGGGTGAAAAGGGACCAGTGCGCATGACGGAAGTGTCAATACCCGCATTTCATATTTAATGACCTTTCTCGCTATTACCGTTCCCTGTTAAGTTGTTGAATAAATTGGGGGAGTGTAATGAGGCCGAGAAATGTATTAGCAAAAGAAAAGATAACTACCAGAAATGAATAACTGATGTACTTATCTCTCTATCATTGCGCTATCAACAATTTCAAACTTCATCCGGTGGTGAGGCTTCGGTGCTGGAGATCTGTGGTTGTGTCGAGTCACTCCTTTATTGCCACTAGCAAAAGTATACACCCCCTAGACACAAGTAATTAAGTTTTAATGTAATAAAATATATTAAAAAGAAACTAGCAGAACCTATGGATATACCACAGTATGATAATTTAATTATAACGTTAGATATGTATTAAATCGAACAGACCTAAATTCCACCATCGTATGTCACCCCGCCGAAAGAAAAAAATACCAAAAATCAGGTCAGTTAACTTTGAAAATCTGTGTTCAAAGATACGCGGTTCCAATTTATCTGACCTGAAAAAATGTAAAAGTTTTTGAATAAAATAACTGGTGCATTATATCTTTTATTCATTAATATATCAACACTGAAAATTTCATTAAATTCGGTTAATTCCCTGATTTTGGGTTTTTTTTTTTCTTTCGGCGGGGTGACATACGATGGTGGAATTTAGGTCCGTTAAGTTCGATTTAACCTAGATATGTTTACTTAAGAACTATTGAAAAGTAGTTCAATATGTAAAAAGTATAATAATATTGATTTAACTGTCTCTCTCACTATTTTTTCTTTCCTTCTTTTCATCTGTTCATTATCTTCGATCGAAACAGATTAGCGTTATCACTTATGCGCACTCACCCCTTCTCTATATCTTTTCCCCTTCTCTCTTTCTTTCTTTGTTTTTTATTATATTTTTCTGTGTACCCTGTCCTTTTTCTTCCCTTTCTTTCGTTATAATAAAAACGGAATGGTCTATTATTCAGCTGAGGTGCCAAAACTCTCCTTCCAGCTATGGGTAAAATGGTAGGGTAGACTGGGCTCTTTAACCTTGGATAGGTAACCAGTCTAGGAGAAGGAAAACTCTGAATTTAAAAAAACTTGAGGTCAGTCGTTGATTGGGTTTGGTGGTATTCCTTGAGTACCAATTCTTTCCTATCGGTTGTTCCAAAAAGTGCGGAATAGTCCAACACAAGCCTTCACCACTATAAACAAAACACTGTGGAGGTTGTTCATTTGGATGAACTCAAGCGTCGAAATTGATTTTTTGGATAAAAAATGATTGTATTGAATTTCAAATCTATCTATTAATAATGGAGATTCGCTTCCGGTTTTTGTCTGTAACAAAAACTACGTCACTGCTTACATCACTATACCCGAAATCGTCATAACAGAATAAATACACTCAAAATTTGATTATGCAGCATTGGACAGTCCTCATAGTTTTTTAAAACAAGTTTTAATAGATACATCCCCAGTATCATATATTTATATATAGTTTGTTTTATTTTAATAGATATTCAAGGTTAATAGAACTTAGTTTCGATTTCAAATTGTTTTTTTTTTTTTTTGTTTTTTTACTCCTTTAATAAATTTGATGATTTCATGATTTATGGTTCAAACTCTCCGACATTTAATTTTTAACTTCCACCTCCTCAAGCAATATCTTTGAAAAATTTATTTTTACATTGCCCGGAGGTGTTTTTTTGATTTTGCTAGTCAAATTAATAGAACAATTCCATAGGCAATTTTTAAAAATGTTTTTTTCTCATTTTTTAAAAGTTTATAAGAGTTTGATGATTATAAACAAAACACTGTGTGGGTTGTTTATTGGATGAACCCTCATGCGTCGAAATCGACGAGAGAGTCCATTCATTTGTATTCATAGTTTCTTGAAGCTATAATCATTTACAAATGATTATTATTAAGTAGGAAGTTACTTAATGACGAATTATAAGATATAAAGTAGGAGTAGTTACTTTAAATCTTATAATTCGGCATTAATGACCGAATAAGGGTTGACATGCTGTAAGCTTCATCAAGAAGTCACATGCGTCTTCCCACAATGCTTTTCGCGTTGTCTACTTTACTTAAGAGATTAGAAACAATAACGAAATAAACCACTAATCTTTGTTGAATGCGTCAGTTTTGACTTGAATCAGTTTTCAGTTCGTACTTTATCTTAAATCTAAGATTCCGCGTTGCGTAGTGGTTAACGTGCTGGACTGCGACATTGTAGTTCACCATGGGTAGGATAAATGGCTGACTTCTGATTTAGGTCGGGAAATTAAAACGGAAAGTTTTTTGGTGGTACCCAATCACAGTTTAACTACAGTCTATGAATTAACATTTTGCGAATTGGGTTAGGGTTTTAGGGGATTAAGGTTGTTTTTAATTACGTATTGCTTTAAAAAATAACAACAAAAAAACCAAATAAATACCTATGGTACCCATTTTTGGACTCTTACATATTCAGTGATGCTGATAGCTTTTTGATTTAGTGCGTTCTGGGACGCACATATTTGCTTTGAATGAGTCCCCAGGAAAATTTATGGGTCACAACTAAAGCTTGTAACGTATCCTGTGTAATTCGTTTCTAAGAAACGAAATGTATTTACAGTTAGCTTGAAATCGTGAGGGAAGAAAAACGAAAAACACTGGGATGCATGGATGCGATTTTACTGCGTTCTTTTTTTATTTTTGTGTGTGAGGGATGCAGGACGTGTATCTATCAGCATCTCTGCATATTTCTATTTTTGTTTACATAGTTTCAATGCTATATAATTTGGTAATAAATAATACGTAATAAATCCATTTTGATTGTACAAAGCTCCACTAGAAATAACACAATCCTGCTGTCTTTGGTTTAAAAGGCAGTTTATTTATTTTCCGTAGAATTTCCACAGATCCAGATGGTCAACTTTTTTATAAAAAAAAACAACTAATTTTAAGTCCCGATTTGGAATCTTAGATTTAAAAATATAATGTATATTCTAATTAATTTTGATTATATTTATAATTAGTCTATACGTCAATTTGATTATATTTATACTTCGTCTATTCGTCATTTTGATTAAATTACTAAATATCTCTATTATCTATTCATAATGGAGATTTGCTTCCGATTTTTGTCTGTAACAAAAATTACGTCACTGCTTACGTCACATTACCCAAAATCGTCATAACATAGAATAAATACACTCAAAATTTGAACATGCAGCATTAGAAAGTCCTCATTGTTTTTTTAAACAAGTTTTAATAAATACATGACTGGTATTATATATCTATATATAGTTTGTTTTATTTTAATACATATTTAAAGTTTACATTTCAAATTGTTTTATTTTTTAATCCTTTAATGAATTTGATGATTTTACTTACTTAGGGTACAAACTCGCTGACATTGAAGTTTTTACTCCCACCCCTCAGGCAATATGTTTCAAAAATCTTTTTTTGCATCGCCCGGGGGTGTTTTTTTTTATTTTGTACTTGTAAATATAACCAAAATGACGAATTGATGAATTATATATATAATCAAAATTTTTCGTCATTTTTATTATAATTATATCTTATTTATTTGTCATTTTGATTATATTTCTATTTAGTTTATTTGTCATTTTGATTATATTCATAAGCTATTCGTCATTTTGATTATATTTAGTTTTATTCTATTCACTATTTTGATTCTATTCAATTCGTATCGTTTATGTGATCCAATAAAGAAACCTTTTATATAAGAGCAAATAGAATTATGAACAGAAGGAAAACACACGATACACACGCGATCAAAAAAGATTAATCGGCGTCTATTTCAAATGACGTTTGATTTATCGATTATTGTCCCTAATCAATTTACCAAGCGTATCCAGACTATAACTTCTCCTACCAAAATATCAAATCACACACACACACACACACACACACAAATATATATATATATATATATATATATATATATATATATATATATATATATATAGTTGGTTTTGATCAAATATGGGCTGTTTGCCTTAAGAGGAATATGCATCATATAATGATAATTATTCTGCACAGCTTGGCGGAGTAAGTTTCTCCTTATCTATTCACACAAACACACACACACACACACACACACACACACACACAACAAACAAACAAACAAACACACACATTGATGTGCGTGGTGTAATGGTTATCGCCATAATAAATAGATACAGTGAGATGAGTTCAAATCCTGGACGAAGCTGTGTGCATTTCCCATAGTGCTTGGTAAAGTTATGCATCCAGATATTCTCCTTCCAGCTAGACTTAACTAACTAAGCAAACTGGGCTCTTTAACTTCGGCTCTTTAACTTCGGCGGTGACCAGTTTAGGAGAAGGAAAACTCCGAATTTAAACCTGCTCTTAAGAAATTGCGGAGGGTTTGGTAAATATATATAAACATATACTCTCACGTGGTGTAATGTTTATCAAGCTAGGATAGCAGATCATAGCTGATGAGTAACAATTATCACTGAGGCTCTCCGTAATATTGGCCTTGTGTCAAACTGAACTATGCTTAAAAAACTATCCAACTATTCTCCTTCCTGTTATGAGTAAATAGTAGGGCAGTCTGGGCACTTTAACCTTGGTTAGGCAAATAGTCAAGGAGAAGGTAAACTCTGAATTCAAACCTGCTGAACTCCGCTAAGGAAATTACGAAATGTTTGTAAATATATATGCACTAGACATACTCATTTTTTCGTCTGCTTTTCATTTTAAAACGAATTAGAATTAATTAAATCGATTATTTAAGGTCAATTTTTTGTCTAAGTCGAAAAGTAGTAACATAATGAGCATCAGCAAAAAAAGAAAAATAATAGTACCATGTAATTTATTTTTAATAAATTTAAAACTATTTTTTCGGTCAATTTTGCTCAAATATGGCCGTAAACGGTTTCTAAAGATGGCGTAAAATCCGTGTTTACATTATAAAATTCCTTCATTGATAAATCAACACTGAAAAGTTCATTAAAATCCTATAATTCCCTGAATTTTGGTAATTTTTTTCAAACGGGTAAATTTGTTTTGTAAAGCACGGATTTTTCGACAAATTGGGTATACCTAGTATACACATATACTCTCGCATGGTGTAATGTTGATAAAGCAAGGATAGCAAACCATGGCTAGCGAGTAACAATTTATCACAGACACTCTCCGTGATTCTGACCTTGTGCCAAATTAAGCTATGCTTACTAAACAACCACACATGCGCACGCGCGCACACAGACATGTCCCCCCACTCACATTGATACAAGGTGTGTCAAAAAAAGTATCGAGATTTTTTGTACTTTTTGGCACACTTTTTGTTCTGTAAAAATTAACGTTCCATTCATTGTTCATTTTTATCATGGTAAATACAGCTTCAATCTCGATACTTTAATGACACACCTTGGATTCTGAAAAAAAAAAGTTTTATTCATTGTTCATTTCTATCTTGGTAAATACAGCTTCAAACTCGGCACTTTTATGACACACCTTGTATTCTGAAAAAAATGAACGTTCCATTCATTGTTCATTTCTATCTGGTAAATACAGCTTCAAACTCGGCACTTTTATGACACACCTTGTATTCTGAAAAAAATGAACGTTCTATTCATTGTTCATTTCTATCTTGATAAATACAGCTTCAATCTCGATACTTTTATGACACCTTGTATTCTCAAAAAATTAATGTTCTATTCATTGTTCATTTCTATCTTGATAAATACAGCTTCAAACTGACACTTTTATGACACACCTTGTATTCTGAAAAAAAAATGAACGTTCTATTCATTGTTCATGATAAATACAGCTTCAATCTTGATACTTTTATGATTGTAATATGAATAGAAACCCTATTTTTTAATGATGACGATGTTAATCTTTAAATTATCATCCATTTCTTGTGTGTCTAACCTTCTATAATGAGCCAATACTTAAACTACATAAACACGTGAGTCTACTTAAAAAAAAAAGAAAAAAAGAAAAGAAAAGAGTTTCTATCAATTCATTCTATGTCGACAACGTTCCACCATTAAACGTGTTCGGTATAGTTTTATTCATCTATTTATTTATTTTTACCTCATAAATTGTCTTGAATCTCGTTATGACTGTTATGTTTTCCAAAACACATAAAGAAAAACACTTGCTTTGCGGTCTGGTGACTATCTTCTTATCTAAAGAAGAAGAAAAAAATCTCTAAAAGAAAATGCTAATGATGTTTATCTTCGATACTACTTAAAAAAAAAAAGGGCGGGTTGTATACAATATAAATCGAATATTGAACTACTTGGCTTGTTGAAAGAATTATCTTTTTTTTTCAACCGGAAATGTTTATGTGCGCATGCGTATACAAGAGCTGCATATCATACTACACGCATCTATATATTAAAAATAGAGGCGCGTGGCATAATGGTTAGAGTCGTAGGATATGGACTCATCGACCCGATTTCAAATCCTAGACAAGGCTGTTTGCATTTCACATAGCTCTAATACCCTTGGGAAAGGTATGAATCCATATATTCTCCATCCAGCTATGGTAGGACAGACTGGGCTCTTTAACCTTGGATAGGTAACCAGTCTAGGAAAAAGAAAACTCTGAATTTGAAAATTCTGAGGTTAGTCGTTGATTGGGTTTGTGGCATTCCTTGTGCACCAATACTTTCCTATCGACTATGCCAAAAGTGAGGATGGTCCAACACAAGCCTTCACCACTATAAACAAAACTGTGTATGTTATTCATTGGATGAACCCTCATGCATCGAAATCGACGAGAGACTTTTTATACGTAATCTAATTATAAATTTATTTATTGTTAAATTTATAAGTAAAGTGTGCTCAATATAATTGATAGAGCATATATATTTAAGTTAGGGTAGCGTACACATAAAGTCATCAGCGCTTGGTAACTGTCAGTTTTTCCCCTTGCGCACTATTCTGCATTAGTATCTGTTTTTGTTTTTGTTGGGTTTTTTGTGTTGCTTTTTGTTGTTTATTTGTTTGTTTTGCATAATATGATAATGACTATTTCATATTATTCTGTGGAATACTAATTTTGGTTGCACATCGAACATCGGACAGGAAACTCACAGATCGTTGGTATTTTTGAGAATAAGAATTAGACGGAATGCTAATTCTTTTTCCTTTTTTCTTTTTTTCTTTTTCTTTTTATTTTATCAA
>CM042148.1:105554690-105572190 GCA_023376005.1 Doryteuthis pealeii
CCAGAATACTCAGAAGAGTCCTGGAGACCTGAGGAGACTTGCTGTCACTCAGACTCCAGTTAAAGACCATCAGCTAATACTGATGTGAAAACTCAAAAGGGGTAAATAATAATAATCCATGTATAAAAGACAGATTGTGTATGTCTGTCTGTATATATGTTATATAGCGCACCTTTTATTAAGGAAAATTGGTGAAAATCTTCAAAGACCAAAGTTAAATAAAATCCACACCCTATTTTTGTCCGAGAGGAGGTTAAAAACATTTTACCCCACATTCTCTTTAAGAAAAGCTCAATAAATATATAATAATTGTATAAATCAATGATATATTAAAAAATAATTCAAAAAGATTATTTGCGTTAGATAGGAATACTTGAAACAACGTAATTGTTTACAAATTATTGCTGTTACATAGGAATACTTGAAATCATATAATTGCATATAAATTATTGGCGTTAGATAGGAATACTTGAAACTATATAATTGCTTAAAAATGATTGGCATTAGATAAGAATACTTAAAACAACTAGCAAATCTATACACCCTCCAAGTGCAAGTATTTAAGTTTTAATGCAATAAAATATCATATTAAATTAGAAACGCTAATGAAACCAAATAAGAATGCAGATAAAATGATTTGAAATAGGATAGTATAATCTAAATATAAAACAACTAAAACTTACTCTTTGAACACCCCCGTCTTTCATTGCTAAATTTTCCTAATTTAACTATTTACTTAAATTTGGAAGTAAAGAATAAAATGAGTTATTTCTTCTTGTTAATCGATTTCTTTTAAGATTTATTGAAGAGATTTTTGCTGATTTTCATTAAAATAAAACCAAACAATTAGAAATCAATAATACTAAACACATATTTATCAAATTCAAATTTTTAATATCAATATGCAAATAGCGGTTTACAGTGTGAACGGCAAGTTCACACTGTAAACCGCTATTTCGTTGTATATATAAATACCATTTCATGTTAATAGTATGTGGATAAGGCCAACGGTATTAATAATATAAAACAATTTTATTAATAATTGAGGTTTAAATAAAATAAAATCATCGAGGATGTGACGTAAATAACTTAAGGGAATTATGACTTGAGTAGTAATATAGTTTCGGTTACAGACAGAAAAACACACAATCTCCATTATAATAAGAAGATATAACTGTGCAAACGAATACCATTAAATAGAAATAGTTGCTTTTAACTATAGAAATGTGCCAAATTGATTTAAAGATAGACATTTGAGACCATATATTTTTGGTGTACATATTTCATACATGATATTTCATATATGTTTTATACTTTATATATATATATATTTACATTTCATATATATATTTTTATATATCTTAAGTAATATATTATATTTCATATATATATCTTTTATAATTTCATATATTTTGTATTTAATATACATTTTCATATATTACATTTCATATCATAAATGCGTGCAAACATTGAATAAAAAATGAATTAAATGATTAATCAAATATATTGAAAGTGCAAACATTAAATAAAAATTATTACAGACTAAAAGTGCAATTAAACGAACATTGGAACTATTGACAATAGTTATTACAATTAAACCTTTACAATTAATCAAATTTTGGCATTAAATAACCCGTTAGGTGTTGATATGCCGTTAAACAAATAAACCAAACCAAACGGAACCGCACCCTGTGGGAAGGGATTATAATACGCTCACTATATCCAGAGTTGTATTTAGACCTAGAGGGCTGGGGCACTTCTGGTTGGGGGGGGGGGCACTCAAGTTGCTTCAACATAGAAATTAAATTAGGTGTGTGAAAATTTAAAAGAAATTGAAGTAAAATGAATTTATTAAAGAAAAAAATAAAGGATTTAGTTTCCGGAGAAAATGTCCGATTTCTATTTTTCTCAATTATATTGAAAGTAAGAATAACGTTTACTACATTTTTTTTCAGTTTATACGAGGGTGAGTCAAAAAGTAATGCCATTTTGTCTTGGACAGGTATAATTATCAACAAATGAAGCTGGTCCTCTGTGAATCACATCCCTACTTCTCCACATAGTCACCGTTTCTCTCAATAGCAATATTCCACCTTCGAATGAGAGCATGTATCCCTGCCCCGTAAAATTCTGTTGACTGATCTTTGAGACACTTCTTCAGATTTCACTTCCTCGTCGATGGAATAATGTTTGCCTCTCTACGGTTTCATGAAAGAGGGTTTGAGAGGCAAACATTATTCCAGTGACGAGGAAGTGAAATCTGTAGTGAAGAAGTGGCTCCAAGAACGGTCAACATAATTTTACGGAACAGGGATGCATGCTGTCATTCAAAAATGAACATTATTATTGAGAGAAACGGTGAGGAGAAGTAGGGGTGTGATCCAGAGAAGACCAGCTTCATTTTGATGTATGATACATGTTCCGGTGTTGGTAATTATACCTGTCCTAAATAAAATGGCATTACTTTTTGACTAACCCTAGTATTATACGACAAAGTGATATAATTCTTTCCAGTTTGCAGTAAATAACTATTTTTTTTCAAAACTAATTTTATGACTGTTACAGGTTTTATAAATGAAGTCTGAGTACCCCTTTGGTTGTGGGCCTGGGCAATTGTTCCCTCATAAATCCGGCCCTGACTGTACACTCTTCGGTGAAAAGTTCGCTATAATTACCCTTCAAATAAATCGTTACCTGTATGATCAATTAAAGAAAGAAATAATGGCCGTAATAATTTGTTCATCAAAATACAATCATAGGATAATGATAGCTCGAGCAAAATAAAGTAATATTGGTACGATTTCAACAATCTATATACACCACCGCACTTCCACGAAAAGTTGTAATGATTAAATGATCCCACTGTGGTATATCGACAGGTCCTGCTTGTATGATGATAATAGCTCGAGAAAAAATAAAGTACTATTTCAACAATTGATGTGATTGCTGTTGATCGTGATTATATTATGTTTGTATGTTGGAATTTAACAAGTAAAATTATTATTAGTTCAATAATAGTTCAATAATAATCATATGTCGGCATTGAGAATATTATAACAATTAATATTAATTAAGACATGTTTATTATGTTTGCAGATTGGAGGCAGTGGTGTAATGGTTAGAGTCGTAGAAAATGGACTCGTCGTCCCGAGTTCAAATCTTGGACAAAGCTATGGTTCACATATCGCTAATACCCTTGGGTAAGGTATGACTCCAACTACTCTCCCTCCAACTATTGGTAAATAGTAGGGCAGACTGGACTCTTTAAACTTGGTTAGGCAACCAATCTAGGAGAAGAACAACTCTGAATTCAAACCTCTTAAATCTCTGCTTGGAGTGGTCACTACTAATTAGTGATCTATTTCACTAATTTTTTACATGAGAACCACGTGACTAATAAACCATTCCATAGAAACCAAGGCGAAAAAAAATCGAAGAAAAGAAAACAAGAAATACTTAAGAAATATCGCACCAAAATATGACAACTTCGATATGTGAATTTACTCGAAATAACATCTAGGCATATTTTAATTTTATTTCGAAATGAAGCTGTGCCAATTATTTCACTCGTTAGCAGGAGTCTGGGTGACAGCAAGTCTCCCCGTGTCTCCGGGACTCTTCTGAGTATTCTAGCCGATTTTAGCAATGATGTTACCAAGATCTTCTCGATTTTTCCTATGATTTCCAATCCTCTGTCTTGGAGACTTTCCAAGGGCACCAACTACGATTGGTATTACTGACACCTTCATGTTCCACTGCTTTTTCAGTTTTCTGGCAAGGTCCAGGTATTTGTCCAGCCTTCTTTCACTTTCACTTTGTGATCAGCTGGTACAGCAAACATCCTTTATATGAAAAGTTCTATTCATTTATTGGTCAAAACTAGGCCCGGTCTTTTGACCTGGGTTGGGTGACCCGTTTGTATCTCAATGACCCAGAGAATTTTGATTGTTCTTTTCTTTCATCTGATTTTATTTACTACTTTTTTTTTTTTTTTTTTCAGACTAACGCAGGGATTGCCATTTTTACGACAGCAAAGAGTGTGAATCACAGACAATACCAAAGGGTAAGCTCTAAATGAGACTCGAACTCACTTCCCCTTTGCCTCGCCTCGTTAGCTGTCCTACTTTGCTTACTAAGCTACAAGACCATCATCACCCTGTTGGCTGGGGCTTCAAAATACCTCTGTAGAAGTGTAAGAACCCTCAAATGGGACCACTTGTTGGCCTTTGGTAGCGACCCTTGATGCTTAAGGATGGCATCCTGGCAGATGAGCTGTCCAAGACTCCACTTTGGTCCTTACTTAGGCTAAACGGGCGGTCGGAGAGGCCCCCTCCGATCACGTCAAGTCGTAGCTCCTATATGATTGTCCCAACCTTGTTATTCTTTATAGCAAGCCCCAACCCTTTTTATCATATATGTGCTAGAAGGTGGTGGCCTGTGGATATACCACAGTATGATAATTTAATTATTACAACTTTTGATATGTTTACTTAAGGGCTATTGCTAAATTATTCAATATGTAAAAAGTATAATAATCTTGATTTAACTCTCTCTCGCTCATTTTCTTTCCTTCTTTTCATCTTTTCATTATGTCTGATTGAAACAGATTAGCGTTATCGTTTCCGCGTGCTCATCCCTCTCTATATATTTCCCCTTTCTTTCTTCTTATATATTTTTTCTGAACAGCATGCCCTTTTTCTTATCTTTCTTTCTTTACAATAAAAACGGAATGATCTGTTGTTTAGTTGAGGTGACGACACTCTTAAGAAATAAGAATTCGGCAGATAAGCAACACCAGATAATCAGGGTTTACATCTTTCACAGTTTTTTTCATTTCTCTAGCGAGGTCTAGGTTGTTATTATTATTATTATTATTATTATTATTATTATATACTCTATGTGAATTTTCACACCAGTAATAAGGGGGTTATCTTAACGGAAGTCCAGGTGACAACAAGTCTTCTCAGCTCTTCCAGTATTCTAGCAGATCTCAACAATGCTGTATCTCATCTTGGACGATTTGGATAGTCTGTTTTTTAACCAGAGGGTGTTGCAAGATAACGGACGTACTTTTAAGGAACACGAGTGTTATATATAATAATAATAATAATTTAATAATAATAATAATAATAATAATAATAATAAATGTGCTAGCAATAATACAGAGGAAAATAAAAATAATGGACGGAATACAACCACCAAACCAAAACATTAAAAATCACTTGGAGACAAAAAAAGTTACAAATACTTTAGAATTTTAGAAGCAGACAATATCAAGCAAACAGAGATGGAAGGAAAAGTTTTTTAAAAAAAGATTACCTCAGGAGAACAAAAAAAACTCCTAGAAACCAAGCAGAATCTCATCAAAGAAAGAAAATACCTGGGCTGTCCCCATTATAAGATACTCTGGGCCATTCTTAAAATGGACAAAAGAAGAACTCAGACAGATTGACCAAGGGACTAGGAAATTAATGACAATGCACAAGGCTTTATTCCCTAGAAACGATAGAGATAGGCGATATGTAGGAAGATGGAAGAGGTCTTGCCAACATAGAGGACTGTGTAGAGGCCACAATTCAAAGTCTCAAGGAATACAAAAAAAAGAGCAAAGAAAGATTACTTATGGCAGACAATAACAGCAGATGCAACATATGGACAAACAGAAAATCAACGAAAACAAGAAAACAAAGATGGGAAGAAAGACAATTATATGGACACTTCAAACGTCAAATTGGAGATGACTTGGACATGGTTAAGAAGTGGAAACCTCAAAAGAGAAACTGAATGGCTAATAATTGCTGTACAAATTAATGCCATATGAACAAATTATACCAAAGCAAAAATTGATAAGATATAACAAAACAGTAAATGTAGAGTGTGTGGTGACAGAAATAAACCATAAACCATGTATTAAGTCAATGTATCAAACTAGCACAACGGGAATACAAAGCTAGGCACGGCTGGATTGGGAAGTTAAAATTTGAATATAGAACAAAATGGTATATACATAAACCAGAATCTGCTCTTGAGAATGAAATGCATAAAATTCATTCTGAGGATTGAGATGAAGACGATTACATTATCCCGGTAAGGAGACCAGTCCTAGTATTGTTTAACAAAAAAGAGAACTTGTCAACTGGTAGACTTTGCAGTTCCAGCAGATCACAGGGTGAAGATGAAGGAAAATGAAAATATAGACAAATACTTGGGCCTTGCTAGAGAATTGAAAAAAAAAACTGTGGAATATGAGAGTCAAAGAGATACCAATTGTAGTTGGTGCACTTTGAACATTCCCAAAAAGCTTGGAAAAAAAAGATTGGAGACACTGGAATCAGGGGAAGAATTGAGACCATCCAGATAACTGCATTGCTACAATCGGCTAGCATACTAGAGACAGGGGAGACTTGTCACTAAGACTCCAGTGAAAGTCCATCAGCTAACGCTAGTGTGAAAAACTCTATAATAATAATAATAATAATAATAATAATAATAATTGTCCAACTGGACACATAGCATCGTGGGTAAAGGCGTTGTGTTTAAGGACAGTTTTAAGTGACAATTATCTATAGACTGCAGAATCAATTCTGGTCAGGGACAGCAGTAACATAGAATAATAATTAACACAGCTTAACGCCTGTACCCCAGCTATAGTTAGCGGAATGAGAGCAGGATACATACCCCGTAGACTGAATAAAGAGTTGGGTTCGAAGTTCCGTGACAGCTCCCGATTACGACAAGAAGGTTCCCGAGTTCGAAAGGAAGGTTCCCGAGTTCGGAAGGTTCCCGAGTCCGACAAGAATAACTGAAGAAGACCGGAGGGCACATCGGCCGAAACGTTGTACAGATAATAATGAATATGAGGACAATAGTCCGAATAATAATAATAATAATAATAATAATAATAATAATAATAATAATAATAATCTGGAAAGTTTGGAAATCAGAGGAAGGATTGAAAATATTCAGAACACTGCACTGCTGCAATCTGCCAGAATACTCAGAAGAGTCCTGGAGACCTGAGGAGATTTGCTGTCACTCAGACTCCAGTGAAAGACCATCAGCTAATGCTGATGTGAAAACTCAAAAGGAGCAAATAATAATAATAACATGTTGACTGTAATATACAACGGCTGCATTAATATCAATCAAAAATGTCTCTTTGTGATTTTTAGTAGAGATTTTCCCGCACATATTCTTCAAATCGTATAATCCAATATTGCATTTACGAAAACACAACATGAATGAAATAATTTGAAAAATTTACAAATGCTAACTTAAAAAAGATAATGTAATTACTGGTGTTGTGGTTACAATTGCCCACTTCACCTCTTCCATCATTACAAACAACAACAACAACAACAAATAATAATAATAATATGAGAGAATTGTGAATCAGAGGAAGAATACAGACCAAACAGACCGTAACATTGTTAAGATCGGCTAGAATACCCAGAAGATACCTGGAGACATGAGGAGACTTGCTGTCACTCAAATTCCAGTAAAAAAAAAAAAACAGTTAAAGCTGGTGTCAAAAATTCGCAATGAGTAAAATGATACAGCATTGTTGAGATCTGCTAGAATACTAAGAAGAGTCCTGGAGAGCTGAGAAGACTTGCTGTCACCCGGACTTCCGTTCAGATAACCCCTTAGTACTGGTGTGAAAATTCACATAGAGAATAATAATAATAATAATAATAATAATAATAATAATAATAATAATAATAATAATAATAATAAAAACCTAGACCTCGCAAGAGAAATGAAAAAACTGTTAAATATGAGGGTGAAAGTGATACCAATTTTATTTGGGGCACTTGAAACGAGATGAACTGGAAATCAGAGGAAGAATTGAGACCACCCAGACAACAGCATTGTTGAAATCGCCTGGAATACTCAGGAGAGTCCTGGAGACCCGACGAAAGTTGTTGTCACTCAAATTCCAGTGTAAGACCTTCAGGTAACGCTAATATGAAAAACTATTATTATCATTATTATTATTATTATTATTATTATTATTATTATGAAGATTGTGCCAATTGTAATTGGTACCCTAGGAACGGTCCTCAGGGGTCTGGAAAATAGTCTGGATGAATTGGAAATTAGAGAAAGAATCGAGACCATCCAGACTACAGCATTGTTGAGATTGACTGGAATACTCAGAAGAGTCCTGGAGACTTGCTACCCTCAGCCTCCAGTAAACTACCGGCTAAGACGGGTGTGAAAAACTCTTATGGAGTGAAATATAATAATAATAATAATAATAATAATAATAATAATAATAATAATAATAATAATAATAATAATAATAATAATAGATAGATAGATAGATAGATAGATAGATAGATAGATAGATAGATAGATTATACAATAATGATGATGAATACGCTTGAAACAATCCCTCGTAATAGGCTTTATTTTCGCTACCTGAAGAAGAATCGAAACAAATCTATAAGACAGTATTACCAAAAGTAGCTAGAATACTGAGGAGTGTCCTGGAATATCCAAGAGACTTCATATAAAATTATTCAAACGACAACATTACTAAAACCAACAAGAATAGTGAGAGCACACGAAAACATTGAGTAGACTTACTGTCACATGGCTTCTACAAAAAGCCGACGATTTTACTGATATGAAAACTGATGAGTTTTCTAAAAGAAAAAGAAAACAATTACGTATTACTTACCTTATTTATGTTGAATAATCAAGTTTGTAAAATCCTCCCCTTGTTTTGTTTCTTTTTGGGTCGTTTTAAAAAAAATAAATCCGAATAAATTCAAGCAATTAGATGAATGATATTTTAGGTGAAAAGATGATGAGCTCTGTTTTTGTACAATCCTTTTCTTCTTTCTTTCTTTCTTTTTCTCCTTTATATATTCTCTGTCATTTTTTTTCTTCTCTCTTTTTTTTTTTTTACCTACATTCGTATCAAATCATCCACACTGTTGATGATCCTGTTGGCAGACAGAGAGAGAAGAGTCGGTCCAGCCTGTCGTGATGAAAATGTTCTGGGCAGAGAGAGAGAGCTGTCCAGGACGGGACTCGACTGAGTAGATCTAGTTGTAACTACTTTGCCTTCTTTACCGAAATCTATCAGTACAGTACCACATGTCTTCTAATGTCGAATCTTACTATTTGCGTACAGCACGTCATCATCCGTCTGCCGTGATGCAGGAAGATGTAGGAGTAGAAAAACGTGTGTGTACTTACACGTGTGTGGCTGTGTGAAAAGATTTTCGCCTCTTTGCTATTACCTTTTTCAAAGAAATGTGTGGTGTGTTTTTGTATATATTTTTTGTTATTATTTTGTTCTTTTTTGTGTAGTTCTTTTTGGGTTACTGTAATTAATATAATCACTTCTTCCGTTATATGTGTCTAAAATATTTGGGGGGAAGGGGTTCTGTCCCTTTTTTTTAAGTTATTATTTTACTCAATTATTTAGTTAATCAATTAGGGGGTTTTTGTCTACTTTTTTTCTGTCCTTTTTTTAATAATTCTTTTTTTTTCCCTTTTTTTTTTTTGATAATTCTTTAAAATAATTTTTTTCTGTCTCTTGTTTAAATAATTTTTCAGTCCTTTTTTTTTTAAGAATATTTTGATAATTTTTGTAACTATTTTTTTCTGTCCCTTTTTTAAATAATTTTTCCGTCCGTTTTTTTTTTTTAATATATAATTAATTTAATAATTTTTAAAATATTTTTTAAGTCCTTCTTTTATAATTTTTTTTTTTGGCCCTTTTTTTTTTAATAATTTTTTATGTCCCTATTTTTATAATTTTTTCTCTCCCTTTTTTTAAATAATTTTTGATAATTTTTTTATGTCCCTTTTTTTATAATTTTGCCTCTCCCTTTTTTTAAATAATTTTTAATATAATTTTTATGTCCCTTTTTTATATTTTTTTCTCTCCCTGTTTTAAAAATAATTTCCTTCACTTATTTATTTAGTTATTCAATTTAGTTTAGTTTGTTTGTTTGTTTTTAAATAATAAGCAACAGTGTTATCAATTCTTAAAGTAGAAGTGTCGCAGGGCGATAAAAAAAAATGACTTTGTGACTGACGACTGACGAGTGTGGCTTTAAGTAACTAATATATCTACAGTTAAGAAGTAGCTGACAATACAATGAATAAATGTACACACTGAAGTGCTACTGAGTTAACCCGGCTCTAATGTAGAAAATAGCGTTAAAATACATCTAATGTGGACGATTTTGTTCGACTACTGCCGGCAGCGTTTGTTTATCGTCGTGATGAGGATGAAATAGCGACGGAGCAGCATTGCTGTGGGCTATTCGACCAGACCAGCAACATACAATGATAAAATTGAAACACCCTTCCTTAATGAAAATAATAATGGTTGACTGTCTTTCTAGAATAATATTGATGGGTTATTGTTGCCTACTGTTGCCTGTTGATTTTAACACACGTGATCCCGTGCGTGTATGTGTATATTGTACATATAAGCCGTTAACGCATTACGGGGGCACACGTGCATCGATATGAGTGTATTATTGTACACATAGAGATGAAGGGTTCATTTTTCTCTTATATGAATAAATAAATAGATAAATGCGTGTATGTACATTATATATTATCACATTTATGTGTCTTGTGTCTGCGCGAGTACGTGTATTTGCGTGCCGATATATAATGCATAGGTACGGGCCCTGTAGTGTCTCTATCAAGTGAAATGATGAAAATAGGATGATCGTTTGCTAGTATATAGAGACATACGTATGTCCCAAAAATAATAATGAATAATTTCAGACAACGTTTTACGCACCGGCGTGCAAGCGTGCGTGCGTGCGTGCGTGTGTGCCTTTGCGTGTGTGTTGTGTGTGTGTGTGTGTGTGTGTGTGTGTGTAATTCTGTACAAAACGTATACACCGGGTCAGTCTGACTGTTCGGCTGACTGTAGTTATTGGAGCATGTCTGCACGTGTGTAAAGATGACTTTTTTTTCTTTCTTTTTTTTTCTTACGCGCAGTCCCTATCTGCTCTCCGCGGGTGTGCGCATGCGTAGATGATGTGCGGTTGCGTACGGCGTTAAGTAAGGGAATGCGTTTGCTTAAACATGTGCATGCTAAAGATTAATGATGTGTATATTTGTGTGTGTGTGTGTGTGTGTGTGTGTGTGTGTGTGTGTGTTCAAATAAGCGTGCGCTTCAAAAGTGTGATTTGCGTGTCTCTGAGTATGTGTGAGCGCCCTTGCTGGGTGTGTATTTATAAAAAGGCAACCTATTGGATAATATGGAGAATATCTCCACACACCTTCTCCTAACTCTTCGTTCAGTAGACATAGTGCCATCACCACAGCTAGTAAAAAAAAGAAAGAAAGAAAGAAAGAAAGAAAGAAAGAAAGAAAGAAAGAAAGAAAGAAAGAAAGAAAGAAAGAAAGAAAGAAAGAAATATTCGGCATAGAAAACTCTAGATTATCAGAAATATACACAAGAAGACATGAATGCGAATTATGCCCTGAGAGTGAAAGTGATAGTATGATGGCAGAGAGAGGGTCGGGAAAGTGGGGGCCCGAGTAGATGATCGGGGGTAAAGCAGAGTGGAACGAGTTGTGGAGGGGAGAGGTAAGAGGAGAGTCGATGTGTTCGGTTGGCAAGAAGGAGGGAGACAAATAAGGCGAAGGTGACGAGAGAGAAGGAAAAAAAAAAAAAAAAACCCAAAGATTTTAAACGTATGTATTTTAACTTTTAATAATATTAAGACTATATCGATGACTATTGCCATATAGTTACTTACTAAGCTTAGCTTTGATGTGACACAAGGCCAGAAGTATGGGCACCTAATAAGTATCGAACTTACTAACAATCGTCTGCTAATCTACCTTGTTAATCATTACACTACATGAGGTGCCTTAACTATTGCCAATATACTCGTGTATAAGTCGAATATGGAAAACCTTATATTTTTTACGTCAACAAGGGTAATAATTTTGGAAGTTTGAAATTCAAACATAATGGGGTGAAATGATTTGGTTGGCTGGTTGGTTGGATTTTACGGCACGTCAACCCTTGTTGGGTTATTTTGTGCCGAAGACATTTGGTTTTATTCATTCTTGATTTTTTTTTAGATCACTAATTAGGACTGAGCCTATTCTAGTAGTGACCACCCAAACAGAGTTTAACAAGTTGGAATTCAGAGTTTTCCTTCTCCTAGACTAGTTGTCTAACCAAGGTAAAAGAGCCCAGTCTGCCCTACTATTTACCCATAGCTGGAGGGGGAGTAGTTGGATTCATACCTTTCCCAAGGGTATTAGCGCTGTTTTAACTCAATTTTTAATGCATTTTTATAAACTTATTTTTTCTATTATAAGCCATAAATGGGACCCTACCACTCCGGGTCAGGGTAGACCAGGGAGTAATGGTAAAAAAAAGGTGTACTCCACACTCCCTAGAGCTCCAGAATCGGAACTTCACAATTAGATGCAATTTAGCGTCATGCTCAAGACACTAAGACCTTCAGTCACTGCCTTCTAGCACATATATGATAAAATGGTTTGAGGGTTGCCGTAAGGGGGAATGAGATTGGGATAATCATAGAGGTGCTAGGGTTTGACATTACCAGCCGATTGATCACCCGTCTAGCCTAAGTAAGGGCCAAAGTGGAGTGTTGCATGTCATGGACTGCTTAGCTACCAAGATGGAAAAAAATAACGTTCCATTCATTATTCATTTTTATCTTGGTAAATACAGTTTTAAATTTGGTACTTTTCGACAAACCATGTATTCTGAAAAAATCAATGAATGGAATTTTTTTTTTTCAGAATATAAGGTGTGTCAAAAGTACAAAAAATCTTGATACTTTTTGACACACCTTGTATATATATATATGTGTGTGTGTGTGTGTGTGTGTGTGAGAAGAGAGAAGGGGTTGGTTGGTTGGTTGGTTTGGTTTTTGTTTATGGCATCTCAAACCTTTTCGGGCCATTTAATGCTGAATTAAGTGATTTTGATATCAGGTTGCAGTACCTGCAGCAGCTGAAATGGTCACCCATTTAAGTATTGAACAAGCTCACCGCTGCTTAACTTCGATGATCTTGTAGGAGAGAGAGAGAGAGAGAGAGAGAGAGAGAGAGAGAGAGAGAGAGAGAGATTGTGAATTGATGTTAAATAGTAAGATGAATATGTAGGGTATTTATTTTCCTGGCCTCCCACCACTCCTTCATAGATAGGCAGATAGATATAAATAGAGTGGAAAGAGAGAGAGAGAGAGAGAGAGAGAGAGAGAGAGAGGAGAGAGAGAGAGAAGGTGTGTGTGTGAGAGAGAGAGGGGGTTGGTTTGTTTGTTTCGGGTCATTTAATGCCGAATCAGCTGTAGCTTCAATGGTCACCCATCTAAATATTAAACAGGTTCATCACTGCTTAACCTCGGTGATCTAGTGGGAACGAGAGAGAGAGGGGGGGGAGAAAGAAAGAGTGCGTGTGTGTGTGTGTAAGAGAGAGAGAGATGAACAGGTAGATAGGGAGAAATATATATATATATATATATATATATATAGAGAGAGAGAGAGAGTGTGTGTGTGTGTGTGTGATAGATAGATAGATAGATAGATATAGAGAGTGTGTGTGTGAGAAAGAGAGAGAGAAAGAGTGTGTATGTGTGTGTGAGAGTGAGGGAGAGAGAGAGAGAGCTAGAGAGAGAGCGAGAGAGAGAGAGGACATTTAAGCTTTCGTATCTTGGATCAATAAAGAAATTATGGATGTATAAGTTTGATAACTGAAAAGAGGGACGCCATCAATGGCTCATAAAGCAAACAAACGAAACTCATTTAAGTGATAAATATCGCACAATTTAAAAAACGCTTAAACCACATTGTTAGAATATTTGTCCTTGACGAATTGGCAGTTAAGGGACGCACCAACCGAGTCTTGGAGAAGCCAACTGGAACTGTTCTCTTTTAGCAACCAGCTATTTTTTTTTTTAATAAACAAGAGACGCCGACAACGAAATATACTTTTAGCGAAAGGATCCCTGTGTAAGCATAAAAAAACGTTCTTTGGCGGATGCCAGTGCGCAGTGATGCGGATAGCTTTTTTGATTTAGTACGCACATATTTGCTTATGGGTCCCAACTAAACCCGCCAAACACCTACCTTGTAACCTATACTGTGTAATTCGTTTCTAAGAAACTATTGAAATGTATTTCCAGTTAACTTGAACTGGTGAGAGAAGAAAAACGAAAAACACTGGAACGCATGGATACGATTTTACTGCGTCCTTTTAAATTCTTATGCGTCATGGACGCAGGACACGTACGTATCAGCATCTCTCAGTACGACAAGCAGAGGGTTGGTTGGAGAAGCATGGTAGATAAGTTTCTACTATTGAAAACGACACGGTAATACGTGTCATATAGATTAGGTTAGCTGGTTGGTTGGCTTTTTTATGGCATAACAAGCCTTGTTGGGTTATTTTATGCCAAGACATTTTTTCTTAATTCTTTCTTGATGGTATTTAAAAAAATTTAAACATGTTATTTTAAACTCATTTTTTCTATGTAGCCCATTATGTGTCCCTAACAGGTACTACCACTCCACTTATTCTTTTTCGATGGGTATTAAAAATCAATTTTTAAACATTATTTTCAACTCGTTTTTTTTCTATTTAACCCATACTCTAACTCTAACAATTACTACTACTCCGAGTCAGAGAGAACCTGGGAGTAATGGCGATGAAGGGGTACTCTATACTCTCCAAAGCTCCAGAATTAAAATTTCACCATTAGATGCAGTTTAACGTCATACCCAGGACACCAAGACCCTCAGTCACCGCTTTTAGCGCATAGATGTGTGGTCCGATTAGGGAGGATTCTACCCCTCTGTAGAGGTACATTCGGTGTATTCTACTGCCCAAGTTGACAGAGCAGTATAGATCAGGTAAAAACCAACAAAAAACATCAATTTCTCATAAAAGCGACGCTAATTTAATGAGCTGATTAAATTAGTCAAAGAACAAAAAATTCATTAACCTTGTGTACATAATTGATGGGTTGCCTATAGATTATGTACGGTAGTGTAGAAATTAAAAACAACGGTAGTTCTGAATCATGAAAAAAACCTATGAATGATTAATAGGACTTAACCTTTTACTAACCTCTTAGTTGGTTTCTCGTTGGCCAGAGCAAGCGTGGGAACAGAAAGATAGTTACAAAGCCAATTTAGTGTATCTTCTCAAGATAACCCAAATACTCCCAGAGCAGAAAGAACTGAGGACCAACCCAGATGTCCAGATAGACGATAGATGACCCGACCAGCTAAGAGGAAGATAAGTGTATCATAAAAATAGAGAAGAAAACGACTATGCAGCTCTTGTCGGTGGGGCTCTGAATACGCTGACTGTATCCCCTGTAGGGGGACCCCCTCGCAAAAGTGGTGTCCTGGGTATGACAATAAAATATATTTAATGATATGGGGGTGGGGTGAAGTATTCGTTCATAGCCATTACTCCTCGGTCCCCATGACTTGTTAGGGTGCCATGGGTCAACTAGATTTGTTTAAAAATTATTCGTATTCGATAGGACCGTGTTAAAAAAATGTAGATATCAATGTCTCAATGAACGTGATTCCCTAACCCCTCGGATTTAGGGGAGTGGAGTATCCGTTCATAGCCATTACTCCTCGTCCACTCTGACGTGCTGAATCAAATAGATTTGTTTAAAAATTATTCATATTCGATAGGACCGTGTTAAAAATGTAGACATCAATGAACATGATTCCCTAACTCCTCCGGGGTGGGGGAAAGTATCCGTTCATTGAGTATGACTTTAAACTGCATCCCATCACCACATAGCCCACACTTGCTATTTACCTGTGTACTATGAATTTATGCTTTGACATAATTATTTTATGCTGTTATTAATACTTCTCTTTATTTACTAGAAGCGGCTACCCGGCGTTGCCTGGGTAGTGAGGGATCTGCACTAAAAATCCTTGTTTTCGCAAAATTTAGCCTTTAGAAAACGAGGATTTTTAGTACATTTTAGTAGACGATCTTTGGTGCGATCTTCCTCAAACAATAGTGCAAGTAAAAGATCTAATTTTTGGTTTCGGTATTCAGTATACTAACACACAACTTTCGCATAGATGGACAATTTGATATTTTTTTAAAGTGAAAAATCGACCTACCCTAATGTGAAATGCAAACAGTACTGTCCAAGATTTGAACTCGTCTCATCGTGCCATTTTCCAACGACATTACACTTGATTTATAAACTATAGTGTTTCCAATTAAGTTTTGAATAATAATAATAATAATAATAATAATAATAATAATAATAATAATAATAATAATAATACCCAGACATAGTGCTGATTAACAAAAAAGAAAGAACTTGTCAACTGGTGGATTTTGCAGTTCCAGCAGATCACTGGTAAAGCTAAAGGAAAATGAAAAAATGGACAAATATCTGGACCTTGCCAGAGAACTGAAAAAGTTATGGAATATGAAAGTGAAAGTGATACCAATTGTAGTTGGTGCACTTGGAACGGTCCCAAAAGGATTGGAAAGTTTGGAAATCAGAGGAAGGATTGATACCATTCAGAACACTGCACTGCTGCAATCTACCAGAATACTCAGAAGAGTCCTGGAGAACTGAGGAGACTTGCTGTCACTCAGACTCCAGTAAAAGACCATCAGCTAATGCTGATGTGAAAACTCAAAAGGAGTAAATAATAATAATAATAATAATAATAATAATAATAATAATAAATATCAAAAGTGAAATTGGGTTCATAATCAGGATTCATAGTCAGGATTCGAACTCGTCTCACCGTGTCTATTTCCTACGACGGTAACCATAACACTACTCGCCTCCAACTCAGATCGACTTGGTATCGAGCTTGATGACCTCTGAAGGCGGGCTTTAAGCGAGTTTTATTGAACCGTCAGACCAACACCGACCTATCGGTGCTTGCTGTATATTCATTATTTTTATCCACTCTATTTTTAAAGTTGTTTTTTTGTTTTTCAAACAACAACAGCAGTGAGTTTCATGTAAGAAGCAGCCATGATCAATATGGCTGTATGGACGACCAATACAGGTCGATATTGATGATCGGATGAGGAAAAAATAAAATAAAATAATAATTGGTAGTGACAATGTCTCTGGGAGACAGTGATAACAAGGACTGTCTAAGTTTCTATGGGGACAAAGCATCGTAAGGAGACAATTTCGGATTGTATGCGTTTGACTTGCTTGGTTGATTCAGATTATAGTTATTTACAAAGCGTAGCTTAGATACAGCACAAGACCAGAAGTATGGGTCACCCAGTGAGAATCGAACTCACTAATGACGATCTGCAAATCTAGCTTGCTAACCATTACACCACATGAGGTGCCTTTGGTTGGTTCAGATTATATGGACTTATCGAATAATCTCAAAAGAAACGGTTATGAAGTTGGTTGGTTGGTTGGTTGGTTGATTGGATTTTACGGTATGTCAACCTGTTGGATTATCGTGGGTATAGATATTTACTAAACTTAGCTTAGAT
>CM042148.1:105577190-105614690 GCA_023376005.1 Doryteuthis pealeii
GTGAAAGACCATCAGCTAACGCTGATGTGAAAACTCGAAAGGAGTAAATAATGATGATGATAATAATCACATGGTGAAAATGAAAAAGAACGAAAAGATAGACAAATACCTAGACCTTGCTAGAGAATTGAAAAAAAACTGTATAATATGAGGGTGAAAGTGATACTAATAGTAGTTGGGGTACTTGGAGCGGTCCCCAAAAGCTTAGACTAGGGGAACTGGAAATTAGAGGATTAATTGAGATCACTCGGACAACTGCATTGCTGCAATCGGCTAGAATACTCAGAAGAATCCTAGAGACACGAGGAGACTTGTTGTCACACAAACTCCAGTGAAAGACCATCAGCTAACGCTAGTGTGAAAAACTCACAATGATAATGGCGACAGTAATGTTGATGATGATGAAAGTGAACGTAAAGATGGAGATTTCCTAATTTTGGTTTTCCTCATTTTGGTTTTACTTTTCCCCTCTTGTCGGCAACGAAAGAAACTTGAGCCAACTGTGGGTCGAACTTGTAGTCATATCGATCGGTTAAGATGGCGATGTAAGAGGCGGGGGAAGAGGAACTGACATAAGCCGAGTAGCCAACATATACCCTTCCTTTTTACTCCTTCTCCCTCTTTCTCCTCTTTCTTCTCCTCTCCTCCTTCTCTCCCTCCTGCTCCTTCTACCTCATCTTCCCTCTCTTCGTAACGCACATTGCCGAGTAGCCACCATAACCTTTCTTTTTACTCTTTCTCCTTCTTCTTCTTCTTCCTCCTCCCCTCCTTCTCTTTTTCCTCCTCTTCCTTCTACCTCATCTTCCTCCTCCACTTCGTAACGCACATCGCCCCTCAGCCATATTAGCTGAGCAACTCGGCACACTTGGCCGGTCATGGCTGTCTGTCTGTCTGTCTGTCTGTCTGTGTCAACATGCGGCATCCTCTTACTCATTTATTTATGAGGGACGTAAACAAAGCACGTGATCGGAAAGCAGGGTGAACGTGGCACGTGACCGGCGGGAAAATGAAAAAAAATGGAAAAAAAAAAAGTTTCACGCTCCCCTAAATCAACCTGGCACGGATGCAACCGAAAGAAGCCACTCCTCACCCATCACACAGGATTAGAATACACACACTTATATATATATATATATATATATATATATATATATATATATATATATATATATATATATCAAATTTTATATATATATATATATATATATATATATATAGTTTGCTATATTTATAAGCAAAAAGTGCTCAATAGCATTGATAGAACATGTATATCTAATCTAGGGTAGCATATGGACTCTTGGAAAGACGTTATATATAATATATATATATGTGTGTGTGTGTGTGTGTGTGTGTGTGTTGTGTTTGTGTATGTGTGTGTGTGTGTTTATGTGTGTGTGTGTGTGTTCATTAAATATTGCTACAACGTTTCATTGTAGTAGCATTAGTAGTTAATCCCAAAAGTGCTAAATATATTTCGTAAAATATAGAGCATTTATAGTTGTAGAAAAAAAATTATATATATATTATATATATATATATATATATATATATATATATATATTATATATAAACAGTAAAACATTTTTTTAAATATTGGAGATGTTTTCTGAAGAAGAAGAAGAAGAAGAAGAAGAAGAAGAAGAAGAAGAAGAGAAGAAGAAGAAGAAGAAGAAATGAATGAATGAATATATAACAGTCATTGAAAAAAAAAGAAAAGAGAGAATCATCCACACACACACACACACACACACTCACGCACACACACAAGCAGATACACACACACACACACACACACACACATAATATATATATATATATATATATATATATATATATATATATACATACAGAGACACACACGCGCACATAAAAAAGGAATTTACATCAATAAATTGTCTGATTGTCTAACACTTACAAACAAAGGATAAAAAGCTAACAATATGGCGACCAGCATTTTAAATATTTAACGGACACCCATTAGTTAACTTTTCTAGCGCGGCATATGCAGACTATTCATACGAAAGAAATGTATTAGCCAAAGCCAGTCAGTCCTTTTTACAGTTGGCTGCTTGTATTCCATCACTTTTATGAGTCGAATATTGATTTGGCCGGATAGTTGGCACCACCCCCCTCCGTTTGCCGTAATAGACAGACAGAAATTTACGAGAGTAGAAGGGGAAATAAGGTCGGTTGGGAATATTTGTTTATTTCTCTTATTGGCGAGGCGGACAATCTGAAGAGGCTTGGACTTCTTGGACCTTTTTATATTTTATACGCTATATATTTACCCAACCCATCCACACAAGTAGGATGCGACACAAGGTCAATTTTTAAGTGGACTTGTTACATAATGAATTTTGTAATTCATTTTGAAATCAAGTTAATAATGGTTAAATGTAAGAATTCATCTAGATGTTCATATATATATATATATATATACCAACCCCTCTGCGTGAGCAGGATGAGACACAAGGTCAATTTTTAAGTGGAATTTAAGAGGTTTTCTTACATAATGAATTTTTAATTCATTTTGAAAGTAAGTGAATAATTTTAAAATAATGGTTAAATGTAAGAATTCATCAAGATGTTCATATATATATATATATATATATATATATATATATATATGTGTGTGTGTGTGTGTGTGTGTGTGTGTGTAAAATGAAACTGGAAGTGAATCCGACGGTATGTTGAAAGAATGAATAAAGAAAAGAAAGTATAGAATGGATAATATAGGATATTACTTACACGTGTTTCGGTCAGGAGTTTATCCATGTGTACATTATTCAAACTATTATTATTTTTAAATAACCAAATGAAATGAAATAATAATAATAGAAAAAAATGTAGAAATGTTCCACACACAAAGAAAATTCGACCTTCATCAGTGTAAATCCTTATTTGAAATGACTGACTGAAACTCCTGACCGAAACACGTGTAAGTAAAATTGATTAGAATATCCTATATTATCCATTCTATACTTTCTTTCCTTTATTCATTCTTTCAACATATATATATATATATATACCAACCCTTCCGCACGAGCTGAGTATGACACAAGGTCAAGTTCTTAAGCGAAGTTTAACAAGTATGAATTTGGAGTTTTCTTTCACTTAGACAGGTTGCCTATCCAAAGTTTAAGAGCCCAGTCTATCCTACAATTTATCTTTGCCCTAATGAATAGGAGGCGGCTGTGGTGTATTGGCTAACGAGCTGGGCTGCAATATCGCAATAAGCGAGTTCGAACTCCAGTTATGCTATTACATTCACTTTCGGTTTAGTTTGGTTTGGTTTCTCTGTTTAATGGTATATCAACCCCCGTGAGTTAGTTAATGCCAAAGCCATCCTTATAGAAGAAGAATAACGGTACTATTTAACCCATAGTTGAGGGATGAAGAGTTTCATACATTTCCCAAGGGTATCAGCTCAGAAGTAAACGCACTAGCATGACTGGAATTCGAACTACGATATCAAAGTTCAGCATGTTACCTACAACGCCACGGGGACCCCCACCCCCCCGTCACTTACGGACTAATACCCTTGGAAAAGGTAGGAACATCCTCATCCTCTCGGCTATGGATCAAATATTACGACTATTGTTCTTCTACAAGAATGCGTCAAGCTGCATCTAATGGTGAAGTTTAAATTTTGGAACTCTGGGGAGTGTGGAGTACCCCTTTATCGCCATTACTTTCGGGTCCTCCCTGACCCGGAATGGTAGTATCTGTTAGAGACCCATCTATAGGTTAAATAAATAAAAGATGAGTTTTAAAAAGGTTTAGAATGCCCAACAAAGATAAATAAAACAAAAACCTTTTTCAGTATAAAATAACACTAGGGTTGACATGCCATAAAATCCAACCAACCAACAAGATCTACAAGGATGGTTTTGGCATCAAATAACCCACGAAGGTTGGTATGCCCTTAAACAAAGAAACCAAACTAAGTGAATGGATTTCATTAATATATGCTGATAACTTTTTTGATTTAGTGCGTTCTGAGACGCACATACTTGCTTTGAATGTGTCCCCGGGAAAATTTATAGGTCCCAACTAAAGCCGTCTAACTCCTACCTTATAACCTATCTTGTGTAATTCGTTTCTAAAAAAAACTATTGAAATGTATTTACACTTAGCTTGAAATGGGAACATGATGATGATGATGATGATGATGATGATGATTTGTTTCAGAATTTTTATTTCTTGTGAGTTAATGTAGAGGTAGTTATTTGTTTTTCTTTAATGAGCTACTTGGACCATATGACCTTTAGGCACCCCTTTTGCGATCTCGATTCATAAGGACATGTTTTTCATTTACACCGTCAAAATCCAGTTGTTTGTTAACAGACGATTTTAGAGGTTTTTTTAATTATAAAACTAACCCCTAACCCTAACCCCATAACAAACAACTGGATTTTGACGGTGTAAATGAAAAACATGTTCTTATGAATCGAGATCGCAAAAGGGGTGCCTAAAGGTCATATGGTCCAGCTACTTTTTATTAGACAGGGGATAAATATCTACAAATCAAGCTCAGATTTCTGAATATATATATATATTTACCAACCCCTCCGCACGAGCAGGATGTGACACAATGTCAATTTCTTAAGCGAAGTTCAACAGGTTTGAATTCAGAGTTTTCCTTCTCCTAGACCAGTTGCCTAACCAAGGTTAAAGAGCCCAGTTTGCCCTACTAATTATCCATAGCTGGAGGGAGAGTAGGATTCATACCTTTCCCAAGGGTATTAACGCCAAGTGAAATGCAGTTACCACATCCAGTATTTGAACTCGGGGCGACGAGTCCATTTCCAATGAGTTTAACCATTACACCACGCGCTTCCCACTTCAGATTTCTGAATATAGATCCCGGATTTCCCGTTGTTAGATTAGATTGTTTCCTTAATCGATTGAGAAAATAAAGCCATATTGCATTCTACGTCACTATCAAACAATGCAGTCTTATGGCATTTAAAAATAACAGATGCACGCAAGGTGAGAATTGTGACTAATACAAGGAATATCTGCTGCTTTTCAATTGCCAGCCATCTTTAATGCTTGGCGCAAATAGCAACGAACGCTGGAATCAATTTCCGGCCCACCCCATTGTTGAAGAACTATGGTTGGTTGAGCGTATCCTTTCCTCGGACGGTTCGGCTTGTTTTCGGTAGACCATAAAACTGAAAAACGGTCCCTACTGGTTTTCCTAAAGAGGGGACGCTTGACGCTCCTTACTGACGTCATTACGTTTATTCAATAAACACCGTGAAACTGTACAAGGAAAAACAAATAAAAGTCAATAAAAGGATAACAGAAATAACTCTCTTTTAGATAATCTAATGCATTGTAAGAAATAGATGTTAGCTACTAGTTAATACCTCACTAGTCATTATAGTGTAGTAAAATATTGCTCACCTCATGGTATTGGGCGTATGGTGTATAGTAAAGTAGCAACTATCATCAGAATTCTTTTGTATTCTTTCTGTTGAACATTTCTTAGACAATAAAATAGTTTTGTTATAACCCTTTGTCTGAATTTGTTCAATGTATAAGATAAAGAAATAGAAAACAAGAAAGAAATGGGAGAACTGCTTACCGTGTCACCTGTCCTGACCAGCGGCGTAAATTTAAAAAAAAAGGGTTCGTATGTGAGTTCCTTTTACCAATTTCCGGTTAACTAATGGTCAGCACAAAATGAAATTAAGGTATTTACCTCTCACCCCACTTATGAGGGCGTGACACAAGGACATTTTTATGTGGGCCCACCCACAAGCCGAAGCTCATGAGTGGTAGACACAAAAAATGCGTCGATCCCGTCGGCATTCCCCCTCGAGGGGGCGCCTCAGGCGCTGGGCAATAAACACAGCACTGTCCCTTTAAATCGAGGAGGCAGGTGTTGCCTGGGATCGACGCTGTTAATTTCATTAATAGACACAGGCCCCGAAAGGCCCGTGCTATTAATGAAATTAATAAAAACCTATTTAACTTCTCTAAATTGGATATTGTGGTTGTAGTTAATTTTATAAAAAAATAACTATAGAAAAATAAGATATAAATAACTGGTTAATTTAGCGACAGTTACAGTCCCTATATTAACCGAAAGAGGTGCGTGGGGCAATGGTTACCGTCATAAGAATTCAATGTATCGTTCTTATAATACGTTAAAAGGCCCAGAGTAACCTGCCAACGTGATGAATATCTACATAAATGAATCCGAACAAAGAAGTACATATAACAACAAATACAGACTTTATTGTCTGAGCATGTGGAAAATGATATACATGACATTATACAAAAACAGATAGGACGAGAGTCCTTTGGAAGTACGAAAGATTTCTGAAAGAATATGAGAGTCACTTACTGATAGTTAATAGCCCCCCATTAAATAGACAGAGACACCACGCGTCTAGTCCATATTTTGTGAATGCTAGACCAAGAGAAATAGAGAGAGAGGGATAGAAATCCCCGAGCTGCTGTTTAAATACCCAGCTAGTAGTGTCACCTAATGGTGAAACACTGGCGGCAAGGGAAGATAACCCTTTTGGACACAAGTCCATCTCAGCAGGGACAGGAAATGTCGGATTTTTAGCGCTATTTTGAATAGCCTCAAAAACTATTTTTGCAAGATGAAAATATTTTTTTCTATAAACAATGCATTTATTGACAAAAAATTCGCAAAAAAAATATAGCTTTTTCAAAAAATATCCTCATATTTATTGAATGCCTTTTATTTTGTCTTAAAATCTTTTCATCATTTAAGTTTAACAAACATCTCGCTTTCAAAATCTAATATTGATATGAAGGCACGTGGTGTACTGATTACCGCAGTAAGAAATGGACACAATGAGACGAGTTCAAATCCTGGACGAGGCTGTTTGCATTTCACATAGCGCTAATACCCTTATGAAAGGTATGAATCCAACTATTCCTACTCCAGTTATGAGTAAATAGCAGGACAGACTGGACTCTTTAACCTTGAATAGGTAACTTGTCGAGAAGGAAATCTCCGAATCCAAACACCGCTCAAAAAATTAACCTTGTTTCACATGCTACTCGTGCGGAGGGGTTGGTAAATACTATACCATAAAACTGGGCAAAGGTCGGCGGTACCTATATTAGCAGAGGGACGCGTGGTAAAACGGTTACCGTCATAGGAAATGGACATGACGAGACGAGTTCAAATCCTGGATGAGACTGTTTGAATTTCACATAGCGCTAATACACTTGGGAAAGGTATGCATCCAACTACTCCCCCTTCAGCCATGGGTAAATAGTAGGGCTCTTCAATCTTGGTTAGGCAACTAGTCTAGGAGAAAGAAATCCCTGTTAAACTCCGCTTAAGAAACTGACCTTGTAACACATCCTGCTCATGCGGAGGGGTTGGTATATATATATATATATATATATATATATATATATATATACTAGTACAAAATAAAAAAAAACGCAATCCGGGCGATGTAAAAATAGATTTTTGAAACATATTGCCTGAGGAGTGGGAGTAAAAAAATCAATGTCAGCGAGTTTGTACCCCAAGTAAGTAAAATCATCAAATTCATTAAAGGATTAAAAAATAAAACAATTTGAAATATAAACTTTAAATATGTATTAAAATAAAACAAACTATATATAGATATATAATACCAGTCATGTATTTATTAAAACTTGTTTTAAAAAACAATGAGGACTGTCTAATGTTGCATGTTCAAATTTTGACTGTATTTATTCTATGTTATGACGATTTTGGGTAATGTGACGTAAGCAGTGACGAAATTTTTGTTGCAGACAAAACCGGAAGCGAATTTCCATTATATATATATATATATATATATATATATATATATATATATAGTTCGCATGAATGATTGCCGAATCCCAAAACAACTATTTTACGGGGGAAATCTCCACTGGCATACGTCGTCAGCACAAACCCAAATTGAGGTTTAAGGACTGCATATTGTTGTATTTTATGTGCCAGTTCGCCGCTTATACTTATAGACTGTCCACGGTCACGTGATTGACTCTTGTAACAAATCACTGGCACTACTACTGGCCTGATAAGATACTTACCCCCCCCACATTGGTCATAATTAAAACTGTCACTCTTTGGATGACGTACATAGGATTGCCGGGATCTTTACCAATACTCACGAAGGACTTGTATGATTACCAGTAACTGAGGACACTTTAGTAACCAAAGGATTCACATTGTGGATGGACTCTTTAAGAAGGATTCCACCAGATAAGCGCTTCTGCTATAAGGCCAAGCAATGGCCCTTAAAAACTTAACATCATCATCATCATCATTCTGTTGTACTGACAGCATGGATTCTTATAACACTCTCTTGCCACTTGTCCCTATCACATTGTGGATGGACTCTTTATCAAGGATTCCACCAGATAAGCACTTCTATAAGGCCAAAAACATATTCATCATCCTGTTGTACTGACTGCAGGGGTTCTTATAACACTCTCTTGCCACTTGTCCCTATCAGTTATTGCTCCTGTCAAGTCCCCCTCATGACATTCAGTATCCGCACAGAGCTGATCAAAGTTTTTGCTACTCTGGAGTGTACATGTGTAAGTATCCACAGAAGAATATCACTTATGAATGACTCTTTATCAATGATTCCACCAGATAAGTGCTTCTCCTATAAGGCCAAGCAATGACCTTAAAAACTTAACACGAAGACATCTATCCTTCAGTCCATTGCTCTACCACTGAGCTATACAGCAAGTTCTTGTTCTTAGATATTAGATTATGCTTGTATTTTGAGCCGTTCTTATTGCTTCGTGCTGTTCTTCTAATTTCTGCTTCTTTTAATAATCCACCTTCATCTGTTTTCTTTTTTTTTCTACAGTTTTCTTTGACGAATATTCAAATACTGATCCGACACATGCAAGGCTATAAGAAGAAGAAGAAGAAAAAGATCTGCAACGAACTACTCGTACCGAATGCCATTTCCATTGATTTTCATTACACCACTGAAAAATCCCAATCCAATATGGCGTCGAATGAAATTCTGAGTTTCAGTTTTTTTTTATTCACCCATTTCCGCTCATTCAACGGAATAATCGGTGCAAATTTATTTCTTTCATTATTTTTTTCTTGGAAAATATTTACCCAAATTTTCCAAAAGATTTTTTTTCAAATAACTAGCAAGAATATGCTCCCTCCAGGCGTAAGTACTTAAGTTTTAATGTAATGAAATATATTAAACAAGATAGACTAACGGAATAAAGAAGAATGAATATGAAAAGATTACACTTATTTTAATTACATTTTAATTTGTTTCTAAATAAATTCATTCATAGGATTGGTTTTAATACGTTGGAGAATAAAACAATAATATTAGATATCAATAACACCAAGTAATTATTTATTAAACCCGGTTTTGTTAAAACCAGTATGCAAATTAACCACACCATATATTATGTAAACCTTTATTTCTTAATGATATAGAAGACAAATTGTAGGATTTTAAACGCACTAATAGCACGGGCCTTTCGGGGCCTGTGTCTATTAATGAAATTAACAGCGTTGATCCCAGGGGGCTATCCCCCCAGGCAACACCTGCCCCCTCGATTTAAAGGGGCAGGGTTGGGTTTATTGCCCAGCGCCTGAGGCGCCCCCACCAAGGGGGAATGCCGACGGGATCGACGCATTTTTTGTTTCTACTACCCATGAGCTTCGGCTTGTGGGTGGTGGGCCCACATAAAAATCTCCTTGTGTTACGCCCTCATAAGTGGGGTGAGAGGCAAATACCCTAATAACATGGGCTGTTTTGAGGCAAATCTAACTCATATTTTCATGGAAATTTCATTTATAATAAGATTTATTCTAAGTATTAATGATTTTTTTTACTATATAAATTAAATGCCCATTGATAAACTTACGCAATTTCTGGGGTGATTGTGATATAAGCAGTAATATAGTTTCGGTTACAGACAAACAGACACCGAATCTTCATTATTATGAGAAGATGTGATAAATCCAACAATTTTATTTGCATGGGTTTTACATCGCAAAACATAACTTAAACCGCATCTAGTGGTGAAGTTCTAATTCTCGGGAGTATGGATTACACCTTCATCACCATTACTCCCAGGTCCACTATGAATCGGAGTGGTAGTACCTGTTAGGGCTCTATCCAAACAAATTAAAAATGAGTTTTAAAAAATGTGTCTTAAATATATATATATATATATATATATATATATAATCATTTTTTATTTTGATATTTATATGCATGTTGATGATATATATATATATATGTGTGTGTGTGTGTGTGTGTGTGTGTGTGTGTGTGTGTGTGTGTGAGTGCACGCGCTTTCCCTTCATTCTGTTTAATCCTTGAACTGGGCCTGAAATTCAAGCTTACATTTTTCCTTTATATATATATATATATAAAGGTATGAAAACACACAATATTGATAAAAATTTATATATTTTATATCATTATATATATATGCATACGAGTATCAATATATACATATGTGCGCGCGTGTGTGTGTGTTGTGTGTGTTTGACATATTTCGTAATAAACCTACAACCAAAAATCGTTTTTGCATTGTCATTGATTTTTTTCTTAGAAGATTTCTTAAATTTGATTCAATTTTACAAAGAAAGTATCAAAATTTTTTATCCTGACCCGCTTTTTGCCATCATCGTTTATTTGTAAGAATTAATCAAGATGTTTCGGTTTTTCATAAAAAAACAGTAAAACCTTTTCTTTTTAATATTGGAGATGTTTTCTGAATAATAATAATAATAATAATAATAATAATAATAATAATAATAATACAGTGGATAAAGAAAAAGAAAAAAGATGAGTCGCTTCACGATAACAACAAATATTGAAAAGGGCTCAATACATACGTAGAACCGGTTTAGAGAACCGAGTCAGTAACAGAAATTAATAACTCAGGTTTCACCCAAAAAGATCTTCAGAAAAACTATCTGTCTCTCTGTCTCCGGATTTTTAACACACACACACACACACACACACATATATATATATATATATATATATATATATATATATATTACTGTCTCCAAAAAATGAAAATACCTACATCGGTTTTACCTCAACGACTTTATCACGCCGTTTAACTTTTCATATGACAGATAATGGCTCCATTCCACAACATCTAAAATTACACGCATGCCCCCTCTCTAATTACCGAAAAATTACAGAAAATACGCACATTCTGCACAAATAAAAAATAAACAAAAACTCCAAATACTAGAAGCTTTATACATCAAACAATACAAACCATCCTTAAATAAAATTAATTTTCAATGCAGTACTCACATTTTAAAATGCCTATAACACTTTTCCTATCAATTCTCCTATTTCCAGCCTAATATACTTTGAAAAAAAAAATGGAACACATCACCCCTGATGATGGCACTTCGAAGTGCCGAAAGTACTCGGGATATGAACTTCGGTGGAATTCAAATAGAGGAATGAATTAAATTTCCATGATCAGACAACTCGGCAATCACCATGTGCGACATCCGGAGCACTGGACAGCTGTTTCGACCTCCTTAGGTCTTATCAGCCGTTGCATACCACAATCTCCGCCATATATATATATATATATATATATATATATATATATATATATACGCATTTAAGATCTTTTTATCATATAAAGACATATGTTGATATCCTGTGCATTTCAGATTGTTTTTTTATTATATAAAGACATTTGTTCTATCAGCTGAATTTTAAAAGGTGTCAGAATGGGATTAATTGATTGATTCTAACGGTATATCAACCTGTCTAGGGTTATTTTATGCTCTGAGTTTGGGAATCATACGTTTTACATTTTTTGTAGTAGCTTCTTAAGAGATTTTTGCACATGGTCAAATATATTTATATAGAACGTGTGTCAAAAAAGTAACAAGTTTAGAGCTGTATTTACGAAGATAGAAATGAAGAATGAATGGAACGTTATTTTTTTTTCAGAATACAAGGTGTGTTAAAAGTACAAAAAATCTCGATACTTTTTTAACATACCTTGTATATATATGTGTGTGTACACCTCATGTGGCGTAATGGTTAGCAAGCTATATTTGCAGACCATTGTTAGTGAGTTCGATACTCATTGGGCGCCCCATACTTATGGTCTTGTACCACATCTAAGTTAAGCTTAGTAAGTAACTATATATATATATATATATATATATATATATATATAGATGTGTGTGTGTGTGTGTGTGTGTGTGTGTGTGTGTGTGTGTGTTCAATAATCCGGCATCGGTAAGACTTGAGTTTTGCTGGATTATTGAAAATGCAAAACCACAGATAGATTAACAATAGCTGATCATCTGATCATGCCTTTAAAAAAATATGAATAATGCAAATCAGTAGAAATTAGACTAATAATAATTCTTATCCATCGTTTCGGTGACGTCCGTTAAGTAAACCAAAGCTTAGGTTTGTTTTGGTTTGGTTTGTTTTACGGCATATCAATCTCAGTGGGTCATTTAATGCCGACCAAAGCTTAGGGAAAAACAATTAATCCTGTGGAAAATCCAGTTTAGTTATTATTTTTATTTTTTTTCAGAACTTTAGATTGTCTTATTAATTTATTTTTTTTTTTTTTTTATTATTTGTATTACAACATGAATATTATTTAGTTTGGGTTGGGTTGATTACTTTAATGGCATATAAATTTATAATTAATTGGCAAGAATAAGAAAGAAAGATTTACAAAATTAAAAAATGAAACGTTCTTACTATTTGTTATATAGTGTGGGGGATTAGAATAAAATTAAGATTATTTTTATCTTTAAATAATAAACTCCCATGAGCCTTTGCGCATGTGCGAGAAAAAGGACTAAATGTGTTTTTAAAAATTGATCACGATTAAGAATGAATGAAACAAAATGTATAAAATTTGCATAAAATAAACTAACGAGGGTTGACATGCCGTAAAATCCAATCAAATAATCAAACAGATATTTTGTGAACGTGCGTGTATAAACTAAACCATTGATGACATTGAATAAGCAAGAAGTGCAGTGAAATAAAATAATGGCGGATCAGAAAACACCTAGGAACGGGAGGGGGGATAACAAGTAGGGGCGGGCTTTTTGTGTGCGTACGGCCAGAGCAATGGCGAATGTTTGATGTTATACAGTGAATCACGGAAGCTGGTTGAAAGAAGATCAGTGAATGAAAAACACGGACCGCAAGTTGCGACCTCCAATATATAATGCCTCGGTCATTCGAGTTTAGGCCTTAACTGTGTGTAGTCGCTACTACTGGCCAGGGGGATATCCCTTTGCCACGGGTGGCTATAACCGGTGAATAAAGCCTAAGTCATAAAACCACCTTCTGTATTTGTCTCTTTCCTTTTCGTTCTTTGAATTCCTTCCTTTTCAGCGCGACCACCAAGTAAGATGGGGTAAAAAGTAAAACTCTTAAGAACACGCACCAAGAATAACCACCAACTAACTCTAAAACCTTCAAGCGCAAAACCTCTTGTAACCCCATAATACATCTGTTTTGTTGATAAATCTAAGGAAGATCTTGACGCAATTGTAACTGATGGATTGGAAATGTGTACTTACTGTCAGATAACACATGAACACTCATCTTGTATGCATTAATAGTTGTTGTTTTTTTTACTATCAATAAAATTCGCATGGTGCTATTCAATGACGCGCACAGCGGATATGCGCACATTTTTTTTCTATGAGGCAACTTCCGTTTGTTGTCGACTACTGGGGAGATATTATTCACACTGAACGGAAACAGATTCCGTTAATATTTCGTGTTCACGCCTACCTTCCTAACTCACGATCTTTCTGTAATTCTTTCAATTGCTCCTAAGCAAACGTGTCAGATATTTCCCTTTTCTTTCTTTGTTTTGTAATGGTTAAATAAATACAGTATCATATCTTGTTATAAAGGAGATTCGGTGTATATCTATCTGTAACCGAAACTACGTTCTTTCTTTGTTTTGTAATGGTTAAATAATTACAGTATCATATTGAAAAAATTACAGTATCATATCTTGTTATAATGGAGATTCGGTGTATTTCTGTTGGTAACCGAAACTACGTTCTTTCTTTATTTTGTAATGGTTAAACAATTACAGTATAACATAGAAAACTTTACAGTATCATATCTTGTTATAATGGAGATTCAGTGTATTTCTGTCGGTAACCGAAACTACGTTCTTTCTTTTTTGTAATGGTTATATAATTACAGTATCATATAGAAAACATCACAGTCTCATATCTTGTTATAATGGAGATTCAGTGTATATCTATCTGTAACCGAAACTACGTTCTTTTTGTTTTATATTGGTTAAATAATTAAGTATCATACAGAAAACATTACAGTATCCTATCTTGTTCTAATGGAGATTCGGTGTATATCTGTCTGTATCCGAAACTACGTGTTGAATTATTATAATGTAACGTTTTCTCTCATGCTGTATTTAACATAAAGATCAGAAATACTTAAGCTCCTCCCATTTCCGCCCAACTTCTTTTTGGCGCCTTTTTAAATGGTGTATGTTCAGTTCAAAAATAAAATTAAAACGAGACACTCGTGTATTCTTCTCTTTCCTCCTTGTCATTTTTCTTATTCCAAACGCTTTGTTTGTTCAACATGGATTATGAACACAGAAACTCAACACTAGGTCACTGCTTACGTTTCAATACCCTCAGGAATTGCGTAAGTTTATCAATGAGTATTTTATTTGTAGCCAAAATCCTTAATACATAGAATAATAAATCTTATTCATTAACGATGTCTCTATGAAAATCTGAGTTAGAATTGCCTCAAAACAACGCATGCAATTTGTTATTTATTAAGCTTAGCTTAGATGTTGCACAAGGCCAGTATTATGGAGCGCCCAATGAGAATCTAAATCAATAACAATGGTCAGCGAATCTAACTTGCTAACCATTACACCACGTGAGGTGCCCAAACACGTGCTATTAGTGCGTTTAAAATCCTGCAATGTGTTTTATATATCACTTAGAAATAAAGGTTTACATAATATATGGTGTGGTTAATTTGCATACTGGTTTTAACAAAACCGGGTTTAGTAAATAATTAGTTGGTGTTATTGGTCTCTAATATTATTTTGTTATTCTCCAATGTATTAGAATAAACCCTATGAATGATTTTATATAGAAACCAATTAAAATATAATTAAAATAAGTGTCATCTTTTCATATGAGTGCTTATTTAATTTCGTTTGACTTTCTAGATTAATAGATTTCATTACATTAAAACTTAAATACTTACGCCCGAAGGGCGCATATTCTTGCTAGTAGAAATGCAGTGTCAAATAGAAAACTTTTCAGTGTCACATAGAAATACAGTATCACATAGAAAACTCTATAATATTAAATAGAAATACAGTATCGTATAGAAAACTTTACAATATTAGATAGAAATACAGTATCGCATAGAAAACTTTACATATTAGATAGAAATACAGTATCGCATAGAAAACTTTACAATATTAGATAGAAATACAGTATTGCATAGAAAACTTTATAATATTAAATAGAAATACAGTATCGCATAGAAAACTTTATAATATTAAATAGAAATACAGTATCGCATAGAAAACTTTATAATATTAAATAGAAATACAGTATCGTATAGAAAACTTTATAATATTAGATAGAAATACAGTATCGCATAGAAAACTTTATAATATTAAATAGAAATACAGTATCGTATAGAAAACTTTATAATATTAAATAGAAATACAGTATCGTTAGAAAACTTTATAATATTAAATAGAAATACAGTATCGCATAGAAAACTTTATAATATTAAATAGAAATACAGTATCGCATAGAAAACTTTATAATATTAAATAGAAATACAGTATCGCATAGAAAACTTTACAATATTAGATAGAAATACAGTATTGCATAGAAAACTTTATAATATTAAATAGAATACAGTATCGCATAGAAAACTTTATAATATAAATAGAAATACAGTATCGTATAGAAAACTTTACAATATTAGATAGAAATACAGTATCGCATAGAAAACTTTACAATATTAGATAGAAATACAGTATCGCATAGAAAACTTTATAATATTAAATAGAAATACAGAATCACATAGAAACCTTTACAATCTTAGAAATACAGTATCCCATAAAAAATTTTCAGTATCACATAAATATACAGTATCCCATAAAAAAAACTTCACAGTATCGCATGGAAATGCAGTATCACCTGAAAATATTTACAATATTAGATAGAAATACAGTATCACATAGAAAACTTCACAGTATCACACAGAAAACTTGTTTTAATTTTTGACACCGATTATTTAGATCAATCTAATTGATGTTAAACTTTGATGTTACTGAGTATATTTTATAGAAGAATGATAGTTGCTTGATTATTGTTTCTTCGTATGGAATAAATGCGAGAATAATCCATGTTGAACAAACGAAGTGATAACAATTATATTCAATTGCATGAGCAGACTTAACAGAAGAGAATATATATAAAACAACATTTCGGCATAAAATAACCCTACAAGGGTTGACATGCCGTAAAACCCAAAACCAACCAACCAACCAACCAACCAACCAACTGACTACTATAGATCCCTGGCAGTTTTTAGTAACACCCAATTTATTTGACTCACTGTCCACTCATTGATGTGTAGTTTGGCCCTCAGAGGCAAAGATGGTTGCCAACACCTCAATTACACATTTTTGTTCTAAAATTTACGCATTCAAACCCCCTCCCCTTCCAGTCAAATTAATAATCCACCAATTAAGTTATTTGCACTGATCAAACCAGTCGTAATCGATGCCACTAATGTTAGGTCCCTGGACTGTCTGAATTGAGAAATGAAGTGTACTACTGCTACATCGATTCCGTAGATGAACCACCTGAAAAAAAAAAATCTGCAACAAATATATTCGTACTGTAGCGTTAGTTTGTATTCGCCTGGTGGAGTTGTCTGTCCCTTTTAGTTTGATGATGCCCGCTAGGGCACCAGTATTTAAGCGCCGGTTTCAAATCCTTTCGGCCTCTTTATAGTTTCAGCAACTACGAGCCACATGGGGTAGATTCTATCTAAACCCTCTCGTGGGGCTCCGCCCCCCTTACATTACTGTAAGTCCTCACAGCATGGACTATTCCTAGTCTCATGTCTGTGCCTTTTATTGTATATTTGTATCATTCATGAATGTGTCTTATCTTGATTTGTGTACCCTTTTTATGTGTACTCTTTACTATGAACGTTGTACCAACTGTTATCCATGTGCTGTATGTATTAAATGTTTGTCTATTAACCTTTGTCGGAGTTATTTGTATCCAAAGTAGGTATAACTTTGCACCAAAGTTACAGTACCAAAAATAGAAAAAGAAAATTCATTTGACGTGTGTAATCGACGAGAAGCTTAGAAAGCAGAAGAAAATGTTGAATCATCATCAATTATGATGGGACAAATAAATGGGAGGGAGAAATGACCAGTGACTGTTTTTAAAGATTGTGTTTATGTAGTAGAAAGAGGAGAAAAACAATATAAGGTCGGAGGGGGTCAGGTGATTATAATTTAGTTTGCTTTGTTTTGTTTTACGGCATATCAACCTCGATGGGTCATTTAATGCAGACAAAGTTGGGAAATAAATTCATTCTTAATAGATACGCATTTCTTATAAACACATTTTACTATCTAACCCATAGATGGGACCCTAACAGGTACTACCACTCCGAGTAAGTGGACCAGGGAGCAATGGTGATGAAAGGTGCTCCACATCCCCCAAACCTCTAGAACTGGAACCTCACCATCAGATAGATTTTAACATCATTCCCAAGACATGAAGACCCTTCTAGCACATATATATATTTACCAACCCCTCCACACAAGCAGGATGTAACACAGGGTCAATTTCTTAAGCGGAGTTTAACAGGTTTGAATTCAGAGTTTTCCTTCTCCTAGACTGGTTACCTAGCAATGGTTAAAGAGTCCAGTCTGCCCTATTATTTACCCATAGCTGCAGGAAGAATTCCCAAGGGTATTAGCGCCATGTGAAATGCTAACAGCTTAGTCCAGGAATTGAACTCGCGTTGACGAGTCCATTTCCTACGACTCTAACCATTAGACCACGCGCCTCCTTCTAGCACATATATGATAAAAAGGGTTGGGGCTTGCCATAAGAGCAGTAGGGTTGGGGCAATCATATAGGTGCTAGGGCTTGACGTGACCAACCCGGCTAGCCCAAATAAGTGGACTTTTGCATGTCATAGACAGCTCAGTCACCTTTGTTCCATCTTTAAGCATCATGGGTCGCCGCCCACGGCCAAACAGGTGGCTCCATTGGAGGAGTCTTACCCCTCTGCAGAGGTGCAGTCGGTGTATTTTAACGCCCCAGCTGACAGGGCGGATGTGATTATAATTAACTAGCTGAAGAACTTACCTACACCGGGTAAGAAGGGAAGATTTGAATTGTAGCTGGTTGGTTGGTTGGTTGGTTGGTTGGATTTTACGGCATGTCAACCTTTGTGGGTTTATTTTATGCCGAAGACAAAATAACCCGTTGGCCAAAGTTAGGATGTGACACAAGGTCCCAAGTATGGGGCATCCAGTGAGGATATGTCTCTATTTTTTTCTATTTAACCCATAAATGGGACTTAACAGGTACTACCATTCCGGAATTGCAGACGGTGTAGGTATTTACCCAACCCGTTCACCAAGGTTAGGATGTGACTCAAGGTCCCAAGTATGGGGCATCCATCAAGGATAAAACTCTATATTAAGTAGTAATGGATCTGCGAGACTAGCTTGCCAACCATCACATCACGATGGGACGCAGCAGGTATATTTTACATTCTTCATTGTTAATTAAATTTTTTTACATCAAATAGTAACACACCGCAATGCTTACCATAAAAGATAAACCCGCATAGCAAAAAAGATTTATAATTTATATTTTTATCTTGGAGTTGATATTGAGTTTTGTAGTGATATTTAAGAGATTTGGGAAATGGACAGCGACTTGGGTTCAAATCCTGGAGAGCCTGGTTGCATTTCACACAGCGCTAATAAACTTAAGAATGGTATACATCCAACTATTCTACTTTCAGCTGTGAGTAAATAGTAGGGCAGACTGGGTTCTTTAATCTTGGTATGACAACTGGTCCTGGAGAAGGAAAACTCTGGATTCAAACATTAAATCCCGCTCTAAAATTTACCTTGTGTTACAACCTGCTCTTTTGGAAGGGTTGAATTTCACATGGACATAATACCGTTGGGAAAGGTATGCATCCAACTATTCTCCTTCCAGCTATTGATAAATAGTAGGGCAAACTGGGCTATTTAACCTTGGGATGGCAACCGGTCCATGGGAAGGAAAACTCTGAATTGAAACCTGTTAAACTCCGCTTAAAAAATTGACCTTGTGTCACATCCTAATTGTGCGAGGGGTTGGGTAAATAAATCGATAAATCTCCTAAGTATGTATTTACCCAACCCCTCCGCATGATTAGGATGTGACACAAGGTCAACAGTCCACGACACCATTGAAGCCGTTTTTAACACAATGCATTGATAATTTATTGGGAGATAAATATAGCTTTGATGAGTGAGAGAGAGAGAGAGAGAGAGAATATATACAGGGTGATTGTAAACTCCCTTCCCTATTTTAAAAATATTATAATTTATGAATTATGAATATGAGAAGAACACATATAACATGGAGTTTTATTAAAAATTCTATATGGGCACCAGCATTCGCCTCCAGCCTCTCAAGCCGCTCGGGAATTAGAATTAAACTACAGTTAATCATCCAGACATCTTTATAGGGTTTCAAATTTTGAAACAAAATAATCAATCTGAAAAGAAAAATAACACAGATTTAATTGCTATATATTAAGGAATTGACAAAATGTAATGAATATTTTTTAAAAATTATAAATAGTTTAAAATAGGGAGTTACTTTTTAATCATCCTGTATATTAAGGAACATACATTAAAGAATTGAGAAAAATATAATTGCATATTAAAAAAATACAAATAGTGTAAAATAGTGAGTTACTTTTCAAACAACCTATATATTAAAGAAAGTACATCAAAGAATTAAGAAAACTGTAACTGCATATATAAAAAATCACAAATAGTTTAAAATAGGGAGTTACTTTTCAATCAGCCTGTATTTTATGAGTCAATGCAAGATTTCAACGAGCTCTTTTCAACGATATAATGGGTTTATATCTAACCATAATTCCTCAACAGAATGGTATTTCTGATTCAACTTCTCATTCAACAAACAACTACCATTAGACATCTACAAAATATGCAACTCTAATGGAACTCCTCGACATTTGCCAAGAACATTAGCACGAAACGAAACACAAACAGCCTCGTCCATAATTTCAACTTGGTTTGCTAACTCCATGTTCTTTAACTTTAAAAGTTATGCTACCCCACACTCCGATCTAATATACAGAGAAAGATTGAATGTACTGAGTGGTCCGAAAGTCTTGTCACCTCTACATATTTTTGTTTTAATAATATAATGTATAATCTATTAATAATGGAAATTGTCTGTATTTCTGTCTGTAACAAAAACTACGTCATAGCTCGACGTCACAGATTACGTCACAATATTCTTATGCTATATACACCCAAAATTTGAGTAAGCAATTTTAAAAATTGTTTTTTACTCTCGTCCTTTTTTTTCTCTTTTACAGCAACAAGAAGTTAACTAAAAAGTTTACAAATAAATAAATACCTACGATTTTGTGGAAAATTGATGTGGAAAATATTCAAAATAATTGTTTGATTATTACATGCACGCAACATTTATTTGAGAGGGACGGGGCTCAGTTTTCATTTCAAATTGATTTTTTTTTTTTTTTTTTTTTTTTACCCTTTAATAAATTATGAGATTTTGCTTACTTATGATACAAACCCTCTATATTGAATTTTTAACTCCTATCCTCTCAGGCAATGTCTTTCAAATATTCATTTTTACGACGCCCGGGGGGGGGGTTCTGTTGCTAGTACCATTATGATATATGATAATAATATAATTTTCTATTTAATTTCCAGCGACTCATTTCATGTAATTATGAGTTATATTTTGGTAGTGGTGACAATACTTTTGGACCACCCTGTACTTTAATATATCAGTTGCTTTTAGTTCAAGATCAAAAGCTGAAAAGGAAAAATGATTCAATTTTATATCTTATTATAAATGTGAGATTATAGAAAATTAACTCACACAACAAAACATGAGGATTTTTGTTTCATACCACGAGAAGGGGTAAATGTGACAACACATATTGGCGTAGAGGTTGTACTTCAGGTGACAGACAACTCACATACACAACAGGACTTGATGAAATTTATTTTGTTTCGTAACGTAAGAAGAAATAGATTTGTCAACTCATATTGGCATGGGGAAGGTGTGCCTGAGATGACAGACAACACACACAAATAGAAAATCATAGAAAATGTTTGAAAGTGGATTGTTAAATACAGAGAAATTATATCTGGCATTTCTTTGAATATGATAGAACTTTAAATGTTGCTCTTATTTCTCTGATATAATAATATTCATAGTACGATAATGTGTTGCAATTTATCTATGAAATAGAAAAAACATGGAAAATGGAATTTATCAAAAGTGAAAACGAAAAATACGGAACTTACTAAAAGTAAACATTTGAAGCGACACGTTTCTTATGCTAGCTTTAAGTCAATATATATACATATATTTGGGAGTAAATATGGAAAAAAATTCGACAATATTAAGAAATTTGAAAAAACAAGTGTTCCAAAAATAAGATAAATTTATTTTTCAACGCTTAAACGTTTTGGTTTCTTTAAACCTACATCAGGATATATTAAGGGTGAAGAAATTGATGGATGTTTTATAGATGACAGGAGATTAAAAAAATGTTTATCTCTTGTCATCTATAAAATATCCATCAATTTCTTCACCCCATAATCTATCCTGATGAAGGTTTAAAGAAACCAAAACGTTTAAGCGTTGATAAATAAATGTATCTTATTTTTGGAACATTTGTTTTTCAAATATCTTAATATATATATATATATATATATATATATATATATATATATATATATATATATATTATATATGATGATATGTTAGAGTGGCTGTTTCTTGTAGTCTCTGATATTTTATAGGTCAGGTGGTGCTCGTCGATATTTTTTGTGTGTATATAATATATATACAAAAATATTGGGTATATAATGTATACACAAAAAATTAGACTCATCAGGTATACAAATAAAGAAGCTTACGTAAACTCCACAATAATAACAACAACAACAACAACATACACACACACACACACACACACATATATATATGTGTGTGTGTGTGTGTGTGTGTGTGTGTAAGGTAATCCAAAATGACTGGTAAGTAAGGGATGATTCTATTTGGGATCATCGAAATCCCACAGTACAACTATACTGTATGCACTTGTAGGTGCAAACATATATACTCATGTAAGGATTTTTTATAAATTCCTAAAAAGAGCTCAATGTATAATAATCAATAAATTACATTATATACTGAGCAATACTCAACTTTCAAATGGAGAAAAACTTAAGAAATCGTCATTCTGTTTAGCCTTATTTGTAAAACCCATCTGATGAGGCCAGACTCTGTTTTTGAGTTTCTGGTCGAAATAAAAGTATAACGGGATGACGGTTTGTTAAGTTTTTCTTTCTTTGAAAGTTTTATATATATATATAATATTATATATATATATATATATATATATATAATCATTATTATTGTTATATTATACTAGCAAATATATGCACCCTCCGGGTGCAAGTATTAATGTCATAAAATATAATATTATATTAAATTAGAAAGTCTAAAGAAACTAAATAAGAATGCAGATAAAATGATTTGAAACAGAGAGTGGTATAATCGAATATTTAACAGCTTCCTCTTCCTCTTCCATCCCCCCCGTCTTTCCTTGCTAAACTTTTCTAATTTAGCTATTTAGTTAAATTAGGAAGTAAATAATAAAATTACAGTTATTTCTTTTTGTTAATTGATTTCTTTTAAGATTTATCTCCGAGATTTTTGCTCATATTCATTAAGATAAAATCAAATAATTAGAAATCAACAATACCAAGCACATATTTATTAAAATCAAATTTTAAATATCAATATGCAAATTAGGCTTGCCGTTCACACTGTAAACAGCTATTTGCTGTACATATGAATACCATTGCATGTTATTAGTACGTAGATACGGCCAGCAGTATCAATAATAAAAAAACAATTTTATTAATAATTGAGGCTTAAATAAAAATGATTCATGGAGAATGTGATGTATAATAACTAAATGGATAGTGACTTGAGTAGTGATATAGTTTCGGTTACAGACAAACAAACACACAATCTCCATTATAATAAGATATATTGCTGTTCGTCTTTTAGGGAAACGAGCGTATGTTGACATCGCTTTCAGTTGATGAGATGTTGCCGCCGGAAGCGACATGTTTTATTATGCTAGAGCAAAAGTCAATCTAAAATGCTTTTTTTATGCTGAAAACGAGCTAATACTTTTAATGTTATATAACATGGCCGAAATAATTACTCACTGCTCGAGTTGGGAATTTTAAAGTGTTGAACTTAAAATATTTCAGGACAACAACTTGTCATGTACGATACAGGTCAAGATAGACATCCTGAAATTAACCAACTTCTAACTGCTGGTCAGTGGGTCCTTGCAAGACCAAATTAATCTACACAATACGAGTAGTTTATCAATTTCAACACGATTGCACTTATGTTTGTTTCTGTGTTCTCCAGTTACACACAAATTAATACATACATACATACACACACAAATTTTCCTTTAAAAAAGGTTTAATATCTCAGGCATCAAATTCTATGTTCCCCAGTGCAATAAATCTAACTGGTAAAGTTCAAAACGAGGCTGGACTGTTGCCCAATATCAGGCGGCAATTCATTTTAATACTTAATTTATTCTAATCGCATTAAAAAGAAATTTTTAAAAATTTAAAAAAAAAAGAAATAAAATATTTCTCTCTCTCTCTCTCTCTCTCTCTCTCTCTCTCTCTCTCTCTCTCTCTCTCTCTCTATTCTTTCTTTCTCTCTCTCTCTCTCTCTCTCTCTTATAATATATATATATATATATATATATATATATATATTCTTTCCTTCTTTACATCTTTTCATTAAGTTCGATTGAAACAGTTAGCGTTATCGCTTCCGCGTGCTCCCCCTCTCTCTATCTTTCTTCTACTCTCTTTCTTTCTCATTATATTTTTTACGTAGCATGTCCTTTTTCTACCCTTTCTTTCTTTCTTTATAATAAAGACGGAATGGTCCATTATTTAGCTGGGGTGACGACACCCATAAAAATAAGAATTCGTCGGATAAGCAACACCAGATAATTAGGATTTACATTTTTACATTCTATCTTGGAAGCTTTGGACGGTCTCATTTTTAACCGGAGGGTGTTGCAAGATGATAACGGTCGTACAATTAAGGAACGCGAGTATGAATACATAGGTAGGTTATGGCGAAAGTGCGGATAATTTTTGACTCTCCCTCGTATATGGTATAGAGTCATGTTACAACAAAACCTGCTTTCATCATTAAAGTTGGTTATAAAAACTTCGAATAAAAATGATTACTTCCTGACATGCGCAGAAGATACAAGAATCGCCATGTTAATTAACATCATTATTTTATTTATTCATTTATCTTCTTTTTTTTCATCAATGTGCAAAATTGGATGTGAGTCATCTGCTGATACGTATGTCTACACAAACACCCGGTTTCGACTGGGGGTCCGGCGAGCTTCGGCCGCTGGACCAGTTTTGGTTGTAATAATAGCGTCGATCCCAGGGGGCCATCCCCCCAGGCAACACCTGCCCCCTCGATTTAAAGGGGCAGGGCTGGGTTTATTGCCCAGTGCCTGAGGCGCCCCCCTTGAGGGGGAATGCCGACGGGATCGACGCAATTTTTCACCTGCCACTCCATGAGCTTCGGTTTGTGGGTGGTCCCACGTTAATAGGGACTTTGTGCCTGACCCGTACAAGTGGGGTACGTGGTAAATACTATGTCTACACGTTGTGCATAAATTCATTGAGTTTGATTGACTGGCTAGGTTTTTTTACGGCATATCAACCCCTTTCGGGTCATTTAATGCCGAATCCTATGCGCTACGTTTAATTAGAATCCCTGCATGATGGTAGTCTCGTGCTATAGGCCCACTAATGTCAGCGAAGAAACGGACATCGCAAAGTTCTACAATGAGCTATCCTCCCTATGCAGATAGATTCCCAAACACAATGTCCTGATCATTGGGGGGAGACATGAACGCACAGGTAAAAACATGAACAATAGATTCTGCTCACACAACATCAAAAATAGAAACGGCGAACTCCAAGCCGAGCTCTCTCTCTCTCTCTCTCTCTCTCTCTCTCTCTCTCTCTCTCTCTCTCTCTCTCTCTCTCTCTGAGAACAGGCTTGTATGTTTAAACACCAAATACCAAAAATGAAAGGGCAAACTATGGACCGACACCTACCCAAATAATACAAAGTAGATTAGTGAATAAACAGTGCAATGAACTGTGAAGCATACTCCTCTTTTGAAAGAGTATCCTCCGATCACAGAATAGTCACAGCAAAATTGCGCCTAAGCCTACGTAAAGACAAAAAGCAAACCAGTAAATCTGTACGATACGACTGATCGGCACTTGCCAACAGGGATATATGCAATCGCTACTCTGTGGCAGTAAGAAATAAATTCGATAACTTCCAGGGACATCTGAAAGACTCACTCCAAGTGCCCACCTAGAAGCAGCAGCTGAGTGAGTACCGACCAAACTAAGAGCCAAACACTCTGTTCCATGGGAAACAGAAACAGTTTTTAATCGGATCTGACCGGAAATAGAGAAAATTCTTAGGAAAAACCAAAACGGATTCCGCAGAAATCGATCCACAGCCTCTCAGATCTTGACTATTCGTCGGATCATAGAAGAAAACAAATACTACTAGCATACGGTATCCCCAAAGAAACTGTTACCGCTATAATGATGCTTTACAAAGCAATAGTACGCTCATCTGATGGTGACTCAGATTTATTTGACATCGCCGCTGGAGACCTACAAGAAGATACATTAGCACCATATATATATATTTATAATATGCCTAGACAATGTACTCTGAACATCATTAGATACCATAAAAGAAAAAGGCCTCATACTATTAAAAAAAAAAAAAGCAAGAAGCAGGTGATATCCCGCACAGACTATCACAGATGCAGACTACGCTGATGACCTAGCACTTCTTGCAAATACACCGACACAGGTCGAGTCACTACTACAGAGTCTGGAGAATGCCCTCTATGTGAACTCCGATAAAACTGAGTTCATGTGTTTTAAAAAGAAAGGAAACATCTTAACACTCGACGATAAGCCTCTAAAGCCAGTAGAACAATTCACATACCTAGGTAGTAATATCTCATCCACAGAAAGTGATATTGATGCACGAATAGGGAAGGCATGGTCGGCTATAAACAGTCATATGGAAATCCGATTTCACTGACAAGTTAAAACAACAATTCTTCCTAGCTGTGGTTGTATCAGTGCTGCTGTATGGCTGCACCACTGGGACCCTAACGAGACGCCTGATGAATAAACTAGATGGGAGCTGTACAAGAATGCTGCGTGCGATCTTGAACAAGTCGTGGAAACAGCACCCCACAAGGAAACAGCTGTACGGTCACCTGTCCCCTATCTCACAAACCATCCGAGTGAGATGGACAAGACATGCAGGACACTGCTGAAGAAGCAAGGAGGAACTCATGAGTGACGTTCTCCTGTGGAAACCAACACATGGACATGCTAATGTGGGTCGTCCAGCAATGACCTACATTGACCAGCTCTGTACGGATATTGGATGCTGCGCAGAGGACCTCACGGGAACAATGAATGATGAAGAAGGTTGGCGACAGATTGTCATGGATACACACACACACACACACACACACACATATATATATATATATATATATATATATATATATATATAAGTTTTGTTGAACTGTACAGACAATTCCTGTCGGACAAGTTTCTGGTTGATCCGTTCCAATTTTCTCACAACTTGTGCCCCCCTCCCACAAAAAAATCACTACTGCAACGCTCGCTCGAACCACTACCATTCCTACAACATCCTAGTACCAATGGTTATTACCTCCCACTTCTAATTCCTTGCTACTACTCGTTCTCGTTAAAAACGAGACATGAAATCATACCATTGTTTCCTACCTGACGATGGCAAATTGTATTGCCGAAAGCGCTCGTTTTTGAAACCTTTGGTGGATTTTGGTGGATACTAGTTACACCCCGACACCAGAAAGATGGCCCGAAAATTGGAACGGATCAACCACAAACTTGTCCGACTGGAATTGTCTGTACAGTTCAACAAAACTTGTATAAAAGAAAAAATGCTGCCAAAATATACTTATTTTAAAATATATATATATATATATATATTTGAAACATCTTCACCTGATGATTGCATCGCATGAAACCAATATGGTTGTGATTGTTCCTTTGTCACCTAATAAATAGATATCTTATTATATAATATATATATATATATATTATATATATATATATATATATATATCCGTGCTGATTGCGCGGCATGATAGAATGATGATTATGCCGAACCAAGTCATTAGTTTGCTTATAGTATCTGTTGTCGCTTAAATGGCAACCCATGTCAGTATTGTCGCCTAACCTCGGTGATATAGCGGGAAACCAGAAGCCATTGAGCTTGAGAAAATAAAATCTCTTCATATATGAGCGAGTGTATGTGTATATATTTATGCAGGTGAAGGCATATCTATGCTGGTGCCTATGTGTATATCTATGTTGGTATAGACATATCAGTGCTGGTACGTCTATGTATATCTATGTAGAAGTAGCCACCACATCTGTGCGTATATATATATTAGTAAAGTCGTCGGGGTGGCCTAAAGTCGGTATCAGCCAACCAGCGAGGGAGTCTATCCCCTTTTCACTAGCGCTAGACCAAGGAGATTGTTTTGTATCTGAGGTGGAGCGCTACACCTACCATCAGCTTTTTACTTTACCGCACAGATCCCTGTGCTACTCATATGCTGAGAAGGCGAGGGCCGGTATTGAACCAAGAATCTTGCGATTCCTAGTTCAGTGCTCTACCGACTGGGCTAGACTGGCCCTTATATATATATATATATATATATATATATTATATATATATATATATATATATATGGGGGTTTTGGAAGTATTTTTTCGCTAATATAGACATTATTAAATCGGACAGACATCTCCTGTCTGACAAGTTTTTTTTATCGATCTGTTCAGGTAACCGAGCCAATTTTTTAACATCAGGATGGAATTTGTTAATGAGTGAACCAAAAATGTTTTCTCGGGTACTTTCAGCACTGCGAAGGGCCATCTTCAGGGTGAATGTAATTGAGTGTGTGTTCCGAATTCCATTTAAAAAACAGAAATGAGAAAGAAAAACAGAGAGTAAGTAGATATACAGAAAAATATAAGAAAGAAAGGAGAAAATATAAAGAGAGGGATGAGCGCACGGAAGCGATAACGCTAAGCTGCTTCAATCAAACATAACGAAAAGATGCAAAGAAAGAAAGAAAAAATGAGTTAGAGAGAGAGAGTTGAATCAAGATTATTATATTTTTTACATATTGAACTATTTAGTAATAGCTCTTAAGTAGACATATCAAATGCAAGGATTAAATTATCATACTGCCGTATATCCACAGGTCCTGCTAGTTAATAAATCAATCTGCATTACTGTTCGTAGCTTTTATATTTAATTGACACGAAGAGGAAAGAAAGAATTAGAAGAAAGAACGAAAGAAAGAACGAAAGAAGATTTACAAAATAGAAACATATCAAACGTTGCAATAATTAGATTATCATACTATAGTATATCCAAAGGTCCTGCTAGTAATAATGATTTGCAGACAATCCTTGTGTCCAACCAGTTGTATACATAATAGTTAGCGATATATGATATCTTAGTAACCAGAGCTGATGGAGAAAGACAGACATATTCAGAAACAGCGACCAAATTTTTCTTTAAAAAAAAAAGGTTTAATATCTCAGGCATCAAATTCTATGTTCCCCAATGCAATAAATCTAACTGATAAAGATCAAAACGAGGCTGGGCTGTTGCCCAATAACAGGCGGCATTGCATTTTAATACTTAATTTATTCTAATCGCATTAAAAAGAAATTCCTAATTGAAATAAAAAGGCATCAAAGAAAACTACACGCCAGGGGTTGGCAGTTTTTTTTCTCAGACCGGCGCCGACAGTTAATTTCACTGGAAAAATCCACAGCGCCACGCCGTGAAAGATGTCAGATCGACGCTGAAGATCTTCGGGTCTTGGTAACAGTTTCGTATTGTAGGGAGACAAAAATAATTGTCTCCCCTTGCATTGTCACGTGTCAGTTGGTCACGCGAGAATAAATCCCCCCCCCCCCACTTCAAACTTTATCGCTTTGTCCTCGTTCTTCAAACGGATACGAACCTTGCTTTGTAGTCTTTCTTTATTCGTGAGGCGAAAGCATGTTTTTTTTTTCATTTCTGTTCGTTGATTGATTTTGGGTTTGGCTTTATATAATGGAGTATCATCATCATCATCATCATCATCATCATCATGTCGCGCTATTAGCACGGATATCCATTACAATCTCTCTCCAACCGTCCCTATCACTCATTGTTCTCGGGAGGTCCTCAACGCATCATCCAGTATCCGCACAGAGCTGGTCAATGTACATCTTTGCTGGCCGGCCCACACTGGCATGCCCGTGTGCTGACTTCCACTGGAGAACGTCACTTATGAGTTCGTCCTTGCTTCTCCAGCGGTGTCCTGCGTGTCTTGTCTTACTCGGATGGTTATGGCGTATCAATCTGGGTTATTTAATGCCATTTTTTTTTTTTAAATGACTTGTTCGCAGGCAAAAATTTTGTTTTTAAACAAATTATTAGATGTTTGTTTGTTTGTTGGTTGGTTGGTTGGTTGGTTGGTTTAGAGTCAACTATAAACAGTGATTCATATTCTCAACTTCTTAGGCAATATTTCACCTTATTCATTGAATGACATTCGTAATAAGCTTTTTCGTGGCGTTACACTAAAGCTGTTCCAATAAAGGTTGTCTCTGCAATATAGTTCGATTGTAACTAAATGACTGTTCGATTATAAATCAGTTGTAATCGAAACGTAAATAAAGTAGGACAACAGTATAATTATCTTATTATAATGGATACTGGATGCTGCACAGAGGACCTCACGGGAACAATGAATGATGAAGAAGGTTGGCGAGAGATATCGTGCGGCATGATAAATAGAATGATGATTATGCCGAACCAAGTCATTAGTTTGCTTATAGTATCTGTTGTCGCTTAAATGGCAACCCATGTCAGTATTGTTGCCTAACCTTGGTGATATAGCGGGAAACCAGAAGCCATTGAGCTTGAGAAAATAAAATCTCCTCATATATGAGTTAGTGTATGTGTATGCTGGTGCCTATGTGTATATCTATGTTGGTATAGACATATCAGTGCTGGTACGTCTATGTATATAGATTATGTAACTGTCTGTCTGTCACCAAAACTACGTCACTACTGACGTCACGATTTCCTCAAGTTATATTCTCAACGATTATGGAATAGTCATAATTTGATCTTAATTAGCAGCTTATTTATTAACGATGTCTATTAAAGTCTAGCTGAGTTAGATTTGGCGTAAAAATTAATGCATTTAAAATACTGAAATATGTGTTATATATCTCTAAGAAATAAAGATTTACATAGTATATGGTGGCAATAATTTGCATGATGATTTTAACAAAACTGGGTTTAATAAATAATTATTTCCTGTTACTGATTTCTAATACTATCATGTTATTCTCTAACGTATTGAAAGTAATCCTATATATAATTTTATACAGAAATCAATTAAAATAACATTAAAATAAATGTAACAGACAGAATTAGCTACAATATTTATTATAATCATTTCTAAGCAAAGTTTCAAAAAGATAAGATATCCGTTAACCTTAGTTTGTTTTCATTTTTCAATTTTCAATTCCTTGATATTTTTACATTTATTTATTTCATGCTTTGAAAGAGTCCAGTAAAAATAATTTTGTTCCCCAAAAAGATTTCTCTTAAAAAGATTTTTTTTTTTTAGAAAAAAAGTTCTAAGAAAAATTTGTTCATAAATTCTTAACTAATTAAAATATTTTTTATATTCGTTCTTATTTAGTTTCGTTAGTCTTTCTAATTTAATATAATATTTTATTACATTAAAACTTAAATACTTGCGCTAGGGGGGGCGCATGCATTTGCTTGTAAATATAAAATAAAATTTTCCCCATTGTATTTTTTTTCTTTTTCCGTTCACTTGAAGTTGAGGATGTCGTGGAGAGATGACCTTTGTACATTCAACAATTTATCGTGACAATTTTGACATTTATTCAAACAATTATAAACATTAATATCCTTTTTTTTTTTCATTGCTGAGGGAAAATGATACGAAAAGAAAATCCATGATTATGAAATAATAATTTATTCGTTTCAGAATTTGTTGACAATATTTATTGAATGATAAAAAAAAATGTCGTTTCTTTTTTGAGAAACATTAAAATTCTGACTTCCGAGCAAAGGAATTTCAAAACGTAGGAATAATAATGGAGAAAGCGTAAATATTGAAATATGTATATTGTATGGTATGAAATTCTTGCAGAACTATACAGAAACAAAAAAGAATATGTGGGATGAATTAGATGTATTTCAAAATAAGGAAAATAGGCAACGTTTAAGATAGCAGTTGTTTACTCTAATAGATACGACATATATTTGTTCAAACACAATCTTTCATTTATTAAAAAAAAAAGAACTTCATTGTAAGTAAAGTCAGCGGATTGGCTTATTGTCGGTATCAACCTGACAGCGAAGGTGTCTATTCCCTTTTCAATAGCGTTAGACCAGGGAGATTGTTTTTGTGTCTGGGGTGCAACACCACACCTACCATCAGCTCCTCCCATTTACCACACAGATCCAAGCTGTGTTACTCCTGCGTTGAGCTGGCGAGGGTCGGTGTCGAACCCGGAATCTTGTGGTTCCTAGGTGGATTCACTATCGACTGAGCTACACGCCCCTCTTCAATGGCGCTAGACCAGGGAGATTGTTTTTTTGCATCTGGAGTGCTGTGCCACACCCACCATCAGCTCCCCACTTTACCACACAAATCCAAACGATACCTCTCATACGCTGAATAGGCGATGGTCGGAATCGAACCCAGAATCCTGTGGTTTCTATGTGGATGTTCTACACGCCACCCCCTTCATTGTAATCCATATATAATTTTACAATTCCTTTGTCAAAATAGCAACAAGTAATTGAATTCGTTATTTCTAATCAAAACATAAGAAAATATTTCGTAATTGAGCAGTTATCATCAAATGTTATTAATCTTATGTGGTTATATAAATAAAGCTAAATATATGAATATTAAATATATGAATAATATCTTATATAATATTATCTTATTTTATAATAATATATTATTCTATATAATATTAATTTATAATATTATTTATTTTAAAGTAGATATATTATTTATCTTTTTATAATAATATTATCTTATTCGGTTATATGAATAAAGCTAGATATATGAATGTTAAAGATATGAAATACATTAAAAATTAAATATATGAGTCCATGAATAAAAAACAACAAATAATTGAATGTATTATTTCTAATCAAAACATAAGAAAATATTTCGTAATTGAGCAGTTATTATCAAATGTTATTAATCTTATTTGGTAATATAAATCCTTTATTAGAGAAATTCTATTGTTAAAACACTGTAAATTGTAAGTTTTAAAAAGGGAAGATTATTATACTCTATTCTAAACATTAACTGACAGTTATATCACTACAGAATCATTTCACTGTTCTGTAATACCCTGGGTATGACACTAAACTAAGTAAAAAAGTAAAGTCGTCGGGGCTGCCTAAAGTCGGTATCAGCCAATCAGCGAGGGAGTCTATCCCCTTTTCACTAACGCTAGACCAAGGAGATCGTTTTGGCGTCTGAGGTGGAGCGCCACACCTACCATCAGCTCCTTACTTTACCGCACAGATCCCTGTGCTACTCATACGCTGAGTTGGCGAGGACCGGAATCGAACTAGGAACCAATCAATTCAGCCACAACAAAAGACTTCCGAGAAAGAACGTATGGACATTAATTTTTCAAGAGTGATAGCGATTTTTTTTTATTTCGATGTACAAAATCCGAATAACAAAAGCCATATCTTATTATTTAAAGAATTTTATATGGGGATTCAAGAGTAGAGAAAAAACGTATTTGAATAATTTTGATATTTTAAACTTTATTGTGGAATGTATAAACACAATGTTCAAACTTTTATTGTATAAACACTTTTATGTATAAACACAATGTTCAGAACTTTATTGTGGAATGTATAAGCACAACATTCAAGCCGCTGTAACCTTGGGCTTTGTTTTTGGTGTTTTTTAATTACCTTAAAATAAAGACATCTCCAGACGATAACCTAAAGTTCAAGCGTAGTTTCGGAGCTTAAATATCGTTACCACAAGTTCAAGGCGCTCCAAGCAGCATAAATGCCACCAGATTTATTGGCGGAGATGTGATTAGGTATATATTAGGACAACAGTCCGAAATATCAAAATTATTCAAAATTTATCAAATAGGTGATCATAAAACAACAGAGTTTCAACATTAACAGCAATTATTGTCGAAAATCCGTTCATCATGGTTCTATCATTGTAAAGACATGTTCCCATGACGTCAGCACAAACGCCATCCCATTCCTGTGGAGACCATCTCTTTTTAAAAGAACCGGTATTAAAACTGTCACTTTTATTCAGTGCGTATTCCTGAGTGCCGTAGATAAAATGGTAACATGCACACGTACATAATTTATGAGTATATCGAAATAGAGAAGAAGAAGAAGAAGAAGAAGAAGAAGAAGAAGAAGAAGAAGAAGAAGAAGAAGAAGAAGAAGAAGAAGAAGAAGAAGAAGAAGAAGAAGACACCTCATGAACATTAAGGAAGAAAAAATAACAACCCAAAAGATACGAGAGAATAAATCAAAATTATATAGAGTAATGCCACTTGAAGTAAATAAACGACTTGTACGATCTAAACAAACTTTGCGCGGTCCTCTTGTAAAAACACTTGTAATATCTCTATTGGGCGTATATGTTCTTTGTATCAGGGTTTTTTCTTGGACCAAGCTGGGTACCTGCTTTCTCTCTCCGGTTAGAAGTGTCCGTTTTATGGGTCCATCTTTGTGTTCTTAACTATGAAACACGGAGACCTATTTTTGTGTAATGACAAAATGAGGTTACGGGATGACTTAAGTATGCTATAGGCCAAAGGCTTAAAAAAGGCTTAGGTTTTGAGTGATTGTTATACATTTAAATCACTATTAATTTAAATTATTTTAAATCATTTTGAATAATTTATTATTTTAAATTATCTTAAATTTAAATTTGAAATTTAATTTAAATTTCAAATCATTTTAAATTATTTATTATTTTATATTATTTTAGATCATTACTTTTTTAGTAGGCTTAAAAAGGGCTTAGGTTTTGAGTTCCGTTGAGATTTTATTCATATGGTAAAATTTCAACTGTTTCTAAAAGTATTTTTGTGCTGATTTAAAATCTGAAGATATCTCCGATGTAAGTGTGCGCACTGCTTCAGAAAAGGAGATAAAACCGGCTGTGAAATACACCGAAAAGGTCAATTTTTATGGAAATTGTTTAAAACTTGTACAAATGTTAATTTTGTTCTTATAATTTCCGTCTTGTTTAGTAAGAAAGACTGAAGAAGATACTAGAACAAAATAAATTAACGTGTGTCCATCAGTATAATCGGGCGTGTCGTACAGACAGCATTGATATAATACGTTAATTACTCAGAAGATTTACTCAGAAGAAAGAAAATTCGTTCGCACGTCAGATGAGTATATGATTCCAATATTTACTTGTTGGATGGTCAAAATCCTTTCGCAAGTTTGGTGGGAACCGCTAGTCGGAAATTGCCGATTCCCAGGGTAACTTTTTGCCTTAAGTTAATTTTTAAACACCAACTTTTATAATTATGACTCAAAAGAAACAGAGGCCAGTATTTCTCTGAGTGTTTATTAACTTTAATGTTTCTTTTAAGTTTATTTTCTAATCTTTGTATTGAGCACTTTATATTTGTTATAACACTGACTTATCCGGTTAATATTTGTATCAACCATCAATATTGCGATTAACTCATTATTTTTATTTCCCGGTAAGTCAATCCCTTTATCATCTTATATATATATATATATATATATATATATATATATATATATATATATATATATATATATATATATATTGGTTTGGAGGTTGATTTTGAAGGCTATCCAATGCAGGTATAAAGAAAAAATAATAAGGTAACAATGGTGTTGTTTGTTAACCTGTAATTTATTCTTGATATTTCGAGATAAAATCTCTTTTTCAGAAGAACACTGGAACTGGAGTCGTTGTCGTCTTGTTATGGCATTTCTATTTTTAACTAGAAATGCCATAACAAGACGACAACTACTTCAGTTCCAGTGTTCTTCTGAAAAAAAGATTTTATCTCGAAATATCAAGAATAAATTACAGGTTAACACACAACACCATTGTTACCTTATTATTTTTTCTTTACACCTGCATTGTGATAGCCTTCAAAATCAACCTTCAAACCAATATATACACAATGCTTCAAGCAAATTATATATATATATATATATATATATAGTAATATATAATAGAAAAAAGCTAAAAATCTAAGGCCTATAAAAAAATGAAAAAGAGGTTTACAACTGACAGGTAAGGTGTATTTTGTTTTGTGTCTCTTTTTAGGAAAGGGTGTAAGGAATTAAAAATAGTTTCATGCATTTTGTTTTGTTTTGTTTTTTGTTTTGTTTTTTTTTGGGGGGGGGGGGGGTAAAGAATTTCTGCTTTGTGATTTTTGTCCTACAACTTCCACGCCGATCGCATCATTAAGTCAAAATAAGCATCTGAATCTATTGAAGCGCTCACACCACTGTAGTAATTCAAAAATTCTTCTTTTGTCACCTGAAAATAGACAGAAAACAAAGAATTACTTCGGCAAAAGACTTACTGGTATAAAACGTAAATGTTCTTTTAAGTTGGAAGGCTCAAAGTAACCTTCCAACGTGGGTACATATGTGTACATGAATTAATCCGACCAAGAAGTTATCTATTAATAATGGAGATTCGCTTCCGGTTTTTGTCTGTAACAAAAATTACGTCACATTACCTAAAATCGTCATAACATAGAATAAATACACTCAAAATTGGAACATGCAACATTAGACAATCCTCATTGTTTTTTAAAACAAGTTTTAATAAATATATGACTGGTATTATATATCTATATATAGTTTGTTTTATTTTAATACACATTTAAAGTTTACATTTCAAAGTGTTTCATTTTTTAATCCTTTAAGGAATTTGATGATTTTACTTACTTAGGGTACAAACTCGCTGACATTGAATTTTTTACTCCCACCCCTCAGGCAATATGTTTCAAAAAACTTCACATATTTTCTGAGCGTACAAGTTGTCACTACACCTGTCTTCCGGATGTCGAAGGTCAGGTTCAATCAGTTGAAGGCAATATCCTGTTTTTGGTTGCAGGCCCCTGTTGACACCCACGCATTTCCTGTGCCTACGCGTTAGTTATTTGCACCTGGTCTTCCGGCTGTCAATTTGTTGATGAGGCAATATATTACAAAAGAATGACATGCCGTAAAACTATAAACTATATATAGCGGGAATAACACTGTTGTACGGTATGGCAGTATAATATACACAAACACACACACACACACACACACACACACACACATATATATATATATATATATGTGTGTGTGTGTGTGTGTGTGTGTGTGTGTGTGTGTGTGTGACTAAATAAATAAATAAATACATATGATAACCTTAATTTATTATAATAAATTTATTTCGGCTACCTCTGCCTCTTCAATTTTGATTTTCAAAGAATAAAATTTACGTATCAGGTCTATTCAAAATAATATACACAGTATATGTAAAATATGCACATACACTGATTGATATATTATAATATATATATATATATATATATATATATATATATATATATATATATTATTAGGAAACACTTTATATTCATTCTCTCTATCTCTCTATATATATAGATATATAGATATATAGACTTCTCAACTTCTCTAGAGGAAGGGGTAAACAATCTTGGATTCCTTCTCTCTTATAGGAGAGAGAGAGAGAGAGAGAGAGAGAGAGAGAGAGAGAGAGAGAGAGAGAGGAGACGCATTTGATT
>CM042148.1:105619690-105634690 GCA_023376005.1 Doryteuthis pealeii
TATATGCAATTACTCCAGTCGTATTTTACATTATTCCCCGCTCCTCACACATTGAACTTTGAACTTATCTCCCCTTGGACTTATGTTCCTGTGTAGAAGTTATGTAGACTTTTGATAATTGGTTGTTTGGTTTTACGGCATGTCAACTCTTGTTGGAAAATTTTATGCCGAAGATGTATTATTCATCCTTGACGGGTACTCATTTTTTTTAAACTCATGTTTTTTTTTTATTCAACCCATAGATGGGACCCTAACGGGTACTTCAACATGGAGTCTGAGTGGACCTGGGAGTAATGGTAATGAAGGGGTGTTCCACATTCTCCAGACTTCCAGAACTAGAACCTCACCATCAGATAGAGTTTAAAGTCATACCTAGGACATGAAGACCCTCACCCACCGCCTTCTAGTACTTATATGATAAAAAAGGGATGGGGCTTGTCATAAGGGTAATAGAGTTGGGACAATCATATAGATGCTAGGGCTTAACGTGACCAGCGGATTGATCGGAGGGGGCCTGTCCAACCGACCGTCTAGCCTAAGTAAGGAGCAAAGTGGAGTTGCATGTCATGGACTGCTCAGCCACCGGGTTCCATCACGTGTCACCACGACCAACAGGTAACCCCATTGGGGGAGTCTTACCCTTCTGCAGAGGTGCAGTCGGTGTGTTCTAACGTCTCAGCCGACAGGGCGGCTTTTAATAATGAGATTTATCGCGTAGTGCTCAGGTGCACCACAACTCGTCAAAGGTTCGTGTAAAGTACATAGAATAATGCACTAATGTCAGGAAAATGAATAGCGTACAGCAACAATATACATGTATGTCTGTGTGTGCTTATGTGTATGTATATGTGTATTCGCCATTAAAGCCTTATCAACAGGTCTCTTATGTTTCCTCCGAATACTTCAACTCACATAATTTATGACGGGTACTCTGCTAATGACCTAATAAACCATTAACATTTTGATAAAAATGTGTTATATTTGTAGGCGTCTAATCAGATAGACTGTTGTAACATTTTATAAACAACGCCCACATCAACACTAAGGATGCTGAATACACAGGTAATATGAGATGTTTGAGATACGCGTCAAAGACTATTATCATTGATAAGGTTGTGTTTCAGTTTTAATATCCATTCTTTCTTTCTTTTTTGACTCGTATCAATAGCAGAGACAGTTTTATCGTTTTCGTGTGGCCTTTGCATATATACAAGGTGGTCCCAACGTCAACTCACCATATTTTTAGAGGTAAAATAATTGCATAACTTATATATTATATTATTAAAACAAAATATAATGAAATGATATACAAGGTGGTTGGAACGTCTTGTCACTATATTTTTAGAGGTAAAATAATTGCATAACTTATATATTATATTATTAAAATATAATGAAATGATATACAAGGTGGTCGGAACGTCTTGTCACTATATTTTTAGAGTAAAATAATTGCATAACTTATATATTATATTATTAAAAAAAATATAATGAAATGATATACAAGGTGGTCGGAACGTCTTGTCACTATATTTTTAGAGGTAAAATAATTGCATAACTTATATATTATATTATTAAAACAAAATATAATGAAATGATATACAAGGTGGTCGGAACGTCTTGTCACTATATTTTTAGAGGTAAAATAATTGCATAACTTATATATTATATTATTAAAACAAAATATAATGAAATGATATACAAGGTGGTTGGAACGTCTTGTCACCATATTTTTAGAGGTAAAATAATTGCATAACTTATATATTATATTATTAAAACAAAATATAATGAAATGATATACAAGGTGGTCGGAACGTCTTGTCACTATATTTTTAGAGGTAAAATAATTGCATAACTTATATATTATATTATTAAAACAAAATATAATGAAATGATATACAAGGTGGTCGGAACGTCTTGTCACTATATTTTTAGAGGTAAAATAATTGCATAACTTATATATTATATTATTAAAAAATATAATGAAATGATATACAAGGTGGTCGGAACGTCTTGTCACTATATTTTTAGAGGTAAAATAATTGCATAACTTATTATTATATTATTAAACAAAATATAATGAAATGATATACAAGGTGGTCGGAACGTCTTGTCACTATATTTTTAGAGGTAAAATAATTGCATAACTAAGTACCAGTTGTCTTGACACTGGTTCAGTTGTTTTGACCAGTTGCTGTGTTCAAACCAATAATAAACTGACTGACTGACTTCAATAATGACAAAGTCAACTTTTTAAGCGGATTTTAATAGTTTTCCTTCTCCTAGACCGGTTACCATACCAAGGTTAAAGAGCTCAGTCTGCCCTACTATTTACCCATAGCTGAGGCGGGAAGAGAATACTTGGATTCATACATTTTCCAAAGACAGTAGTGCAGTGTGAAATGCAGACAGCCTTGTCAAGGATTTGAACTCGGTTCGCCATGACCATTTTCCTACGACGATAACCATTACACAACATGCGCCATTTCAATGATTATTGTCAAATAATTCTACTTACCCGAAGACTGATGAGAAATTCATCAAAATCTACAACGCCGTTGCTGTCCCTATCAAACCTGGCGAAAAGTTCCTGTAATTGTTCGTGTTCAAGGGAGAGGCCGTAGTCATGGATACCTTTTTTAAATTCCGAATAGTCAATTCTTCTGTTAAAGTCATCATCAATGATTTTGAACATCCTGAAAATATAAAGACATAAACTTAGCTGCTTTTTTTTGTTTTATTCGTTTATCAACATCATTGTTCTTTAAAAAAAGGAATACAATCAGACAAAGTTGTAGTCGAGTGGAAGGACCAGTCAACACTTTCGTAGATTTAAGATAGAGGGGTTTATTGCAGAGAGATACAATAAGACAGACAAAGAATAGTGAGGCACACTACTAATCCTCGAAGCCAACTCAGTATAATGCTGTGCTCACTATATATATAGTCAGACCATATGGATGTGATAGAGTATGGAATATTTCTTTACAACATATTGATTGATTGATTGAAAGACATAAACTTAGCTGCTTTTTTGTTTTATTCGTTTATCAACATCATTGATATTTAGGATTGTGTTGTGTTCTTAAAAAGGGATACAATAAGACAATGTTGTTGTCGAGTGGAAGAACCAGTCAACACTTTCGTAGATTTAAGAGGATTTTATTGCAGAGAGATACAATAAGACAGACAAGGAATAGTGAGGCATGCTACTAATCCTCGAAGCCAGCTCAGTATAATGCTGTGCTCACTATATATATAGTCAGACCACATGGATGTGAGAGAGTATGGAATATTCCATTACAACATATTGATTGATTGGTTTTAACGGTAGGCCAACTCGTCGGGGCTAATTTAGGCTTAGAAGTTAATATTTACATTTTGTGTGCAGTTTCTTGTATACCATCATAGGATATGAAGTAGCCCAATCAAATACAAATAATTTGCAAATACATCTATTTGACCTATGAATAGCAACCTAACAGGTACTACCATTATTACGTTTAATATGTTTACTTAAGAGCTATTGCATTTGGTTCAATATATAAAAAGTATGATAATATTGATTTATTTAAATCAAGATTATTATACTTTTTACTTATTGAACAATTTTACAATAGCTCTTAAGTAAACATATCAAACGTTGTAATAATTGAATTATCATACTGTGGTATATTCACAGGTCCTGCTAGTGTGATATAATTTGTCATCTACCGGCTTTGTAAACATGGACTGTGTGAGAAAAGCGTGCCAGTCTTGCTTGTTTAATGTGTCAGCTGTCAAACGAACAACGTTGGCACGCTATGTGTGTTTATATAACAAACGTTATTTCATTCACATCAACAACACGCATTTATCCGACAGTCTGATGTTTCTTTATCTGGCCAGACAAATCCTTAAAGCCAATGGTTCTCAAACTGTTTGCCAAAACGTAACTCTATCAGCGATGAGTCTGTTCAATACTTAAATAGATGACCACTTAAGCGACAGCAGTTACGGTAAGCAACCCGTGTTTCTAAGAAAAGAAAAGCTAAGCTAAGCTAAGCTTAGTCAATAACAACTAACTCTCTCTCTCTCTCTCTCTCTCTCTCTCTCTCTCTCTCTCTCTCTCTCTCTCTCTCTCTCTCTCTCTCTCTCTGTATTGCGTAAATCTTTCCAAGTATGCATTTTTGAAGCAATGAAGTTAGGGTACCATCTATTACCGAATACTTCAACTCACATAATTTAAGTAGAAAAATTGAGTTAGAAAATTGAGTTCCTATTAAGAATAAATCAAACAAAACGTTATCGGCATAAAATAACCCAACAAGGGTTGACACGCTTTAAAATCCTAACAACCAAACAACTAACCTTCATCTCATAAATCATCATCGTCGTCGTCGTCGTCGTCGTACTGAAAACACTGATTTCCTTGACACTCTCTCACCATCCGTCACTATCAGTCATCGCTCCTGGCAAGTCTTCAACACGTCATACATACAGCGTCTAAGTTTTTTGCTGGTCGGCCAGTACTGTTGTGTTCATGTGTAGATGTCTACAGGAGAACGTCAATTATGAGTTCGTCCTTACTTATCCTCCAGTACCCAGCATATCATGTTCATCTTACTTGGATGGTTTGTGTGATAGGAGGTAAGTGGCTGTGCAGATGCTTTTTTGTGGGGTACTGCTTCCAGGATTTGTTCAAGAGAACTTAGAGAAAAAGCTAGATGGGAACAACACAATTTGTGTAATTCTCCAAATTCTCTATTAATATATACAGATACATCTTTCACAGATTCTTCAGTTAGTTGCATACAGGCTTTGGTAATTTTGAACTTTAAGTCACTAAATTCTTACCATAAAATTGTACTTGCGCATTATTTGAAATGAAGTTAAATGTTACTAAAAACACATTTTATGATATTTTGGAGTAAAAAAAATGTATTAAAATGTTTTAGAAAACCGGCGTGTTTTCTCCCTGAAAATTACGTTGAATCAAAGATGGCTTCCATTGTTTATAAGCTTCTTCTCCGAATTCACGGAAAAAGAAAAAAGGGGCTTCACTCTCATTGCCTCATAAGTTAATTTATTTTATATAGGCACTGCCAAAGTTGCCGTAAAGTCCGTATTTTACAAAAAATCTACCTCCCCCATCTTTTTGGGAAAAAAATACCAAAAATTAGGAAATTATCCTTTTTGAAATAAAATAACTGATGCATTATAAAATTCATTCATTGATTAATCAATTCTGAAAATTTCATAAAAATCAGATAATTCCATGATTTTTGGTAATTTTTTTCACTGGGGTAGAGGGTAAATAAAGTTCAAAATTACCCAGACTTTTTGGTCGTCTGCAGATCATAAAAGATAGAAAGAACACTGGTTGTATGATGGAATATTTCAAAGTTCACTATCTATTCACCACAGACAAAACTTTCTATTCACCACAGACAAAACAAAAAGTGGCATGAGTATTCATGTAGTGATTTTTCAATATAAGTAAAGTAACTCGTGCGATAGCCGCTGCCAGCGGTTTACGGTAGGATCGCAGTTGTTATCATAAGATCCCAGATTTACTACTGAAGCAGCCTGTACTATTTGATGACTCTGGTGTTAGACGTAGTTTCCGAATTGAAACAACATCCTAACTAGCATAAAGCACTTCAGCCATACCTCACGATTTCACTTGACTTGGTTTATCCTAGGTATTGCCAAAATTGCCGAAAAATCCGTGTTTTGCAAAACAAATTTACCCCCCAATTTTTTTTTTTTACCAAAATTCAGGGAATTGTCCGATTTTTTTCTATAGGAAAGGTTAAATTTATTTTGTAAACACAGATTTTACGGCAACTTTGGTGGGCATGTTTAAGATATATTTGAGCAAAATTGACAGAAAAAATAGTTTAAAATGTATAAGAAATAAATTACATGTGTAATATTATTTTGCTTTTTTTACTAATGCTCATTATGTTACTACTTTTCGACTTAGACAAAAGCAAGTAAGTAAGTAAAGTCGTCGGGGCGGCCTAAAGTCGGTATCAGCCAATCAGCGAGGGAGTCTATCCCCTTTTCACTTGTGCTAGACCAAGGAGATTATTTTAGCGTCTGAGGTAGACAAAAACTTGACCTTAAATAATCGATTTGGTTAATTCTAATTCGTTTTTCAAATGAAAAGCAGACGACAAGTTGGGTATGCCTAGTTTATCCTTTTTCACAAAATCAGATATATGTATGTTTGTCAGTAATATTTTCAATATTCATTCGATCTTTAATTGTCTTAAAAAGTTTTCCCAATATTTTCACAAGTTGATTCAAGGGAGATAACTTTATATTTATGATTACATGATTATTCCCCTTGAATAAAGATATTTCCTTTAAAGACTTCTTAAAGGCGGTTTTAAAAGACTCTTCATAGCACAATTAATTAAATAAAGTTGGCGGAGTGGCCTATTGTCGGTATTAACCGGATTTCGAAGGAGTCTATCCTCTTTTTGCTAGCACTATACCAGGGAGACTTTTTTTTTTTTGCTGAGGTGGGATACTACACCTACCGTCAGCTCTCAAATTTACCGCACATATCAGATTACACGTGCGCTGAGTTGCCGGTAACTGGTATGGAACCAGCAACCTTAGGATTCCTAGTTGGGTGCTCTACTGTCTGTTAAAATCCTAATTACAATAAGATTTATAAAAGAAATTAAATTTCGTAATTTTATTTAAATTTTTCCCCCTTATTATTATAGAATAATTCAACTATGATATTTGCACAAATATGGACATTTACTATGTCCTTTCTTTCTTTATAATAAAAAAAAAAGAAATGGTCCATTATCTAGCTGAGATGATGACACTTATAAGAAATAAAAATTCAGCGGATAAGCGACACCAGTATTTACATATTTTGCATTTCATCTTGACTGATTTGGACGGTCTCATTTTTAACCAGAGGGTGTTGCAAGATGATAACGGGTGGAAGATTGAGAAACACCAGTATTATATATACTAGCAAATATATGCACCCTCCGGGTGCAAGTATTTAAGTTTTGATATAATAAAATATCATATTAAATTAGAAAGGCTAATGAAACTGACTAAGAATGCAGATAAAAAGATCTGCAACAGAGGGGGTATAATCGAAAAATAGAACAACTTTGAAACTAACTATTCCATCATTTTCCATTACTCCCCTCTTTCATTGGTAAATTTTCCTAATTTAACTATTTAGTTAAAATAGGAAGTAAAGGATAATATTACAGTTATTTCTTCTTGTAAATAAATTTCTTTTAAGATTTATCCACGAGATTTTTGTTAATATTTCTTAAGATAAAACCAAATAATTAGAAATCAATAATACCAAGCACATATTTATTAAAATAAAATTTTAAATATCAATATGCAAATTAGCCTTTTCGTTCAAACTGTAAACCGCTATTTTGTTGTGTATATAAATACAATTGCATGTTATTAATATGTAGATATGGTCAACAGTATTAATAATGTAAAACAATTTTTATTAATAACTGAAGGTTTAAAAGAATGAAATCATGGAGAATTTGACGTAAATAATTAAGGGAATTGTGACTTGAGTAGTAATATAGTTTCGGTTACAGACAGAAAAACACACAATCTCCATTATAATAAGATATATATATATATATATATATATATATATATATATAAACTCCAACTCTCAGCTTTATAGTTTGTAATTACGCAATACAAACTTTTACCTGGAGAAAAAATTTATTAAAAAACGAAATATCCAAAGCATTTGCACCTCTTGAAAAAAAATCAGATGGTACTATAACAATGGTCAAAAGAAAAAATACTGTAAGAGTTGCCTAGATAAATATTTTAAAGTGCTCAATACAAAAAGTAGAGCAAATAGTAGAGTCAAAATTACCCTGATGATCCGTTTGGAGAAACTTAGGTTGGTATTCTCTGACTCATTATGCTTACTTTATTTTATATATATATATATATATATATATATATATATATATATATATATATATATATATATATAATTGTTATTTATCACAGATGAATAAACTTTATTTTTGAATTGGTTGTTTGAAATCAGATTAGGTTAATGTCTTTTGAGTGACATGACATTATGTAAGTAATTAGTTCACTATAAATAATCGCTATTTTCCAATATGTCTTCTTTCTTTCTTAATTTATTTTTATAGAAAACACTGACAGCTAATAAGCTAATACAGACAACATTGTATTTTTGGCGAGGCTGGGTAGAAAGAGTGTGTTCTCAGTGTCAGCCAAAAGCAACACGGACAATCACCCAGGACGCCATATGCTCGAGGATGCCTTTTTATGTATCTGAGAGAGTATAGCAATTAAGTGAGTTAATTTGTGAGCATTCATTAATTTTCGCATTGAATTTAGTTACAAAGTTGGCATATATACTACCCTAGGCAAAAATTTAAAAGATCTTAATTTTATTTTATCTTTTATTACTTAACAGTAAATAAATGGGATGTAGATGCAAAAATAAGACCTTTGTCAGCCGCTCACCGGCTATCTATTTGAAGCTGTACAAAGCTATGGTACGGCCACACTTGGAGTTTGCATCACCAGTCTGGAACTCCTATCTTAGAATATTAACCTCCTAGAAACTGTACAGAGACGTGCAACCAAGCGAATACACTCCATCAGGAATCTGCCATACTCTGAACGTCTCGCAGCCCTGGGAATGGATTCGTTGAAACTTCGGCGTCTGGCAACTGACCTGGTAAATGCTCATAAGGTCATTAATCATCTTAACAACAGCAACCTTGAGCACCTTTTTGATCTCCATCTCTCCAATACACGCGGGCATGCCTACAAAGTCAGAAAACAGCACTGTTCACGTGACTTTCGGAAACCTTTTTTCACGCTCAGAATTGCGGAGACATGGAATAAACTGCCTGCATCTGTTGTAGGCTGCCGGAGCACTGAATCTTTCAAAGCCTCCATGCTTCCTGTAGTCCGCCAACACTATACCTGATGCCACTCTCCACATACACATGCACACACATACATGCATATTACTACTGTGAACTGACACTAATACATTATTCTGTGTACTTGACATGAGACTTTGATGAGTTGTGGTGCACCTGAGCACTGTACACAATAAATTTCATTTCATTATTATTATTATTAAAATTGAGCGGCCTGGCGCCTTAACGTTAAGCAAGACACGGATAGTGGTGAGACAGACAGTTTGTGTGCATTTAGTACACCAAAGACTGTCACTCAGGAATTGGCCTGCAGAGTCACTTGTACAAATGCAGATTTGCTTTTTTTCTTTTTTTTTTTTTTTTTTTTTTTTGGACACTACGCATCGTCCTTGGTGGACAGAAAGATGCCAAGAAAAAATAAACTAATAACAAATAAGACGCAAAACATTTTATTATTGAATATTATTGAATTCTTGGGATAAATTTTCAGTTTTGGTAACAAGAAAACGTTACACAGATATAGTTCTAAAACTCTATAACGATACTTCAGTTAATAATTCTATTTGTAAAATCTTTTTTTATGATATGTTGTGTGGATTGTATCTCTCTAAAGTAACTGTTAAGTTACGTTAGACAACTCAGAGTGACCGGTTATTTCCTAGAATTCCAACCTAAAAAAGGGGAACCACTCTGATTGACTGATAGATTATTTATTTATTTATTTATTTATTGATCTACTAGAAAAAAAAGAAGACGGGGTTATGGTTAGGGTTATGGTTAGGGGTTATGGTTAGGGGTTACGGTTACGGTTAGTTTAATGGGAAAATAATGGGTAGATTAATTAACAGATAAAATTCATTCAGAGTGGTTCCCCTTTTAAGTTGGAGTTATAGGAAATAACCCAGAGACACATGTTACAGGGTGATTGAAAAGTAACTCCCTATTTTAAACTATTTATAATTATTTATATGCAGATACATTTTTCTCAATTCTTTAATGTATGTTCTTTAATATACAAGATGCTGCTCCTCCACATTTTGCTATTGTTGTTTGTGAATGGCTGAATCAACATTTTCCTTGGAGATGGATAGGTAGACGTGGTTCGCATGAGTGACCACTAAATTATTTTTTTTTTTTTTATGGCGGAAAAGTCAGTTACTGCGCATGCCCGAACAAGGACCATAACCCCACCACCACCACCACACACACACACACACACACACACACACACATACACACACACACTGTCATAACAAAACAACAACTCGAAAATCCTGATCGTTTCTTATTTTACTGATGAAAACAAAATTGCCACGTGTATGCACGTGCGCTAAACTCACTCAACATCTCCCCAGCAACCAAATATACCAGCCTAAAACATCTACCAGGGGTGTGTTTTGTTTTTACGGCGTATCAACCGTTTTCGGGTCATTTGATGCCGCATTAAGTCGTCTTGATAAACAAAGGACTCAGTTTGTTTACAGTACCTGATGTTGCTTAAGTGGTCACCCATCTAAGTATTGAACAGTCTAATCTTTGCTTAACTTCGGTGATCTTACGTAAATGTGTTTTAATCAGGACTTAACCCTAAGTAACAATAACAATGTTGCGATTTACTAACCTTTGCTTAGATAGAGCACTCAGGACTCAGGTTGCTTACAGTACCTGTTGTTGCTTAAGTGGCCACCCATTTGAGCATTGAACAGGCTCATCGTTGCTTAACTTCGGTGATCTAGCGGGAACCGGTGCTTTCAGCGTGGCTTGACGCCAATTAAATCTATCAGCCTACTCAAGGAAACTGGTAACAATTTTTGATATCACGACAAAGAATAGGGGAGGGAGATTTTTACAGAGTATGCATTTACCCAACCCCTCCGGCATGAGCAAGGTCAATTTCTTAAGCTGAATTTAACAGGTCTGAATTCAGTGTTTTCCTTCTCCAAAACTGGTTGCCTAACCAAGGCTAAAGAGCCCAGTTTGCCCTACTATTTACCCATAACTGGGGGGGGGGGTAATTGGATTCATACTTTTCCCAAGGATATTAATGCTATATGAAATGCAGCCAGCTTTGTCTAGGATTTGATCTTGTCATCGTGTCCATTTCCTATTCTGATAGCCATTATACCATGTAAAAAAGTGCAATTGGATGTGACACAATTTTTAAGCAGAGTTTAACAGGTTTAAATTCAGCGTTCTGCTTCTCCTAGACTGGTTGCCATACCAAGGTTAAAGAGTCGAGACTGTTCTACAATTTACCCATAACTGGAGAGAGTATAATTGGATCCATACCTTTCCCAAAGGACAGTAGCGCTAAGTGAAATGTAAGCAACCTCATACAGTGGATATTTACCCCACCCATTCACCACGAGTTTGATTTAAGATCTAAAGTATGGGGGTATTCAGCGAGGATCGAACTCGATATTCAGTAGTAATGGATCTGAGAGACTAGCTTGCTGGTCATTACATAATTCGGGTCAGTTTCCTTCAGGATTTGAACTCGATTCGCCGTGTCCATTTCCTACGACGATGACCATAGCACCATGAAGGCCTCGTAAAGAGTATGGGAGATAAAAATGTAATAAGTTACTTCCCCCCCCTCTCTCTCTCTCTCTCTCTCTCTCTCTCTCTCAATTATTGCCACAATTTAAAATTTAAAATTAAAAAGAATAAACATTTGGCATGTGTGCCATATAATTCAACCTTCTTTTCGCTGATTTTGTAAATGTTGTTGTTGTTGTTAGGGGTGTTTTAATATTCCTTCTATTCAACAAAAAGGACAAAATTATTTTCTTGTGAACACATGTTCGGCTCGACCGTTAACAGGTACAAGCATGAAATCATTGTTTCCGGTCGTCTGAAATACCATCGACAATTACTGGATTATACTTGCCGGTTATATGTTATATATACAAGGTGTGTCAAAAAAGTATTGAGATTTTTTGTACTTTTTGACACACCTTGTATTCTGAAAAAAAAAAACGTTCCATTCATTTCTTTTCTTTTCATAATACAAGGTCTATGAAAAAAGTACCAAGTTTAAAGCTGTGTTTACCAAAATAGAAATGAAGAATGAATGGAACTTTTTTTTCAGAATACAAGGTGTGTCAAAAAGTACAAAAAATATCGATACTTTTTTGACAACCTTATATATATATATTATATTATAATATATATATATATAAAGGAAAAGGTGACTTACGGTGAATTTGGTCACGATGGTTAGGTAGTGCAGAATTCAGGGGGTAAGACAGCGAATAGCAAATACAAAGTGCTCAATACGTAAGTAGAGCAAATTTAATGCAATGAACACACACGTGTAATCGACTGCAATTAATCGGTATCTCGATTAATTCAGTGGATTTAACCCTGAAGATCCTTATGGTGAAACTCGAGTAGGTTATCTCTTGTACCCATTTTATAATAATAATAATAATAATAATAATTATATATATATATATATATATATATATATATATATGAGAAAGTAAATACACACGCGTGTGTTTATGATATGGCTTTATTTAGCCGACAATTTTTGGGAGAATATGTGCTTAATTGAAGTCGTACCTAATTTTGAAAGTTAATTAATTAATAATGCCCGCCTAATTAATTAATTATCAATTAATTAACTTTCAAAATTAGGTACGACTTCAATTAAGCACATATTCTCCCAAATATATATATATATATATTATATATATATATATAATATATATATTATCGCAAGTATGGGACATCCAGTGAGGATCGAACTCGCTATTCAGTAGTAATAAATATGCGAGACTAGCTTGCTAACCATTACACAACGATGGGACGTTACTAGTTTTTAATTAGTTTTTAATTAATAATTATTTGTACCTTATTGAGTTGTTTATCTATGACATTTTAGTTCAATTAGATTTCAAGATAAAGAAGAAATGAACTGAGTTGTGATATTATCGGTTATGCGGTTGATTTGTGTTCTCGGGTTTCATTTTGTTTGCCAACAAAATCATTTTAAATAGAAACATAGCGTCTATTTTTCAATAACTTCAAATGATTTATCGACTGGTTGTGGCTGTCGTCAGATAACTGTTTTCTAGAATCAACTAATTCGTTTCACCAATCCCACTTTGTGTTAGGGACAAACAATAACCTAATCACTCTTAGGGCCACTTCGCCAAACAAAATAGTCCCCATAGTTTTGGGTGTTTTAAATCAGGGGTTCCCTTTTTTGCCATGTCCCACCTAATCACCACTAAAATTCTGATGTTCCCATATGTTGTAATAGATAACACACCTATTTGACCTATAGCTAGGACCCTAACAGTTACTACCACTTCGGGTCAGAGTGGACATGTGATTAATGGCAAGAAAAGGGGGAATTCCATGTCAAATCATCAAGAAAAAAGTAAAATTATCACCCAGCACCCCAGTTGGGGACTATATTAACGTTAGACAATGCCCAAAATTTGAGCTTTCAATTCCAAAAATTGGCGGGGTTATGTCGATTTTTAGCTCTCCAAATATTGTGCAGTTTGCGAAAAATGGCGACTTTTTGTAATCTATTTTTATCTGTAAAATTAGTTCTAGGGCGTTCCTACAACTAAAAATTGGTTTATAAAAGCATTTTGGCCCAAGGAATCCAAAAACACTATTAAAAAATATTATATTATAAATTATTATTATTTTTGGAATTGGAAGCTCACATTTTGGGGATTGTCTAAACTTTATCATAATCCACAATTGGACAAAATTTCAGAAAAATTGAAACGGGTGGGCGGCTTGGGTGATTTGACATGGAATTACCCAAGGGTACTCTAAAATACTTAAATATCCAGGAACTTGACTATCAAATTCTTTTTAGTTTTTTACCCAGGATACCTTATTTGGGTGTGAGTGGTCATACACCTCTGCAGGGGTTACAGTTAGCGTATTCTATGCCTCACCGAAAGGGCTGAGTAATATCTGTGTTCATTTAGGACTGTAGCACAATTCATCGCATTCACACTGGCACAGTAAACGAGAAGTAGAAATCTGAATGCCCCCTGATACTGAAAACTGTAGTCAGTTTTAAACTTTGGCATTTTCACACATTTTCAATTTCAATTATATATAATATATATAATATATATATATATATATATATATATATTGGTTTGGAGGTTGATTTTGAAGGCTATCACAATGCAGGTGTAAAGAAAAGATAATAAGGTAACAATGTTATGCAATTTTTAGTTAAAATCAAAATTAAAATTTAACTAAAAATGCCATAACAAGACGACAACTACTTCAGTCGCAGTGAAAAAGAGATTTTATCACGAAATATCAAGAATAAATTACAGGTTAACACACAACACCATTGTTACCTTATTATTTTTTCTTTACATCTGCATTGTGATAGCCTTCTAAATCAACCTAAAAACCAATATATACACAATGCTTCAAGCAAATTATAAAACTCTCTCTCTCTCTCTCTCTCTCTCTCTCTCTCTCTCTCTCTCTCTCTCTCTCTCTCTCTCTCTCTCATATATATATATATATATATATATATATATATAATTTTTTAATTATTTTTTTTTCGAACACATCCAAATTTTCTGTATTCTTACAATTTTATTTTCAAATTTCAAAATATCTTGCCCTGATGATGACCGCTTTTTTGTATACTTAAATTTGTTTTTGTTTTTTTCTATTATTATTATTTTATTTTATTTTGTATTTAAAATAATAATAGATAGAATACTATGTTTACAGGGATAAACTCTTGGTCGGAACACATGTCGGCATTCCAATAAATAATTTTTATACATATAACATTTTCTTTCCTTTTATCTTTCAACATAATTGTCGAATTCACTTCCATTTTCAATATATATATATATATATATATATATAATATATATATATATATATATATATATATATATATAAACGGATTTTGTTGAAAACAACAGAATCCATGTTGTATTGAAATTTTTTCTTTTCCTTTTCAGTCCTTCTAATAATTTTTTTAAAATTGTCATCTCGAAAAGAATTTATAAAAATCCGAAAGAGTTATCATGCCCATTCCGACTACTTTCGG